>CM065816.1:127157714-127692857 GCA_033398695.1 Orobanche coerulescens
ACACAGAGAGAGACACTTGGTATACAATGCAGAACACAGAAGCACCCAAATGCCTAGGCTTACTTGTAATACCCAGTTGTAATTCAGTAATTATCACTCAGTAATTATCATTCAGTATTTATCATTCAGTAATTGATACTCAGTAATTTCATTCATTATTGATCATTTGTCACTCATATTCAGTCATGGTATTCATCATTCAGAGTAATTGTATCGGGTATCGATCGTCATTCATCATTAATCTGATTGGAGTTTCATGCCGTGTTTATCATCATTGTCATTTTCGTTGCAAGCTGTGCTTGAGGAGTAGCGCACGCTACATACTCCTTTTAGCGTACGCTAATTGGGTATAGGTAGCGCACGCTACCGCTCAGCTTTAGCGCACGCTAAGGCTACCTTAGGCAAATGTAAGGTACCGGATGCAGTGAGAATAATTGTAGCGCATACTACGAGTGGTAAGTAGCGCGCGCTAACGGGTCGTAGTAGCGCACGCTATATGTGTGGAGTAGCGCGCTAGGGCGGATCAGGTTGAGTCCAGTGGCTACTGGACTGCACCGGGTTTATTCATAGCGCACGCTATGCATTGTTGTTAGCGTACGCAACCGATATATTAGCGCACGCTAAATAATGGTTGTAGCGCACGCTATCGAGGTTAGATCAGAGGGCAGATGGTTTTCTGGACTCCAGTACTGGGCGTCAAGTATTTCGCTAGCGCACGCTAACAATGGATATTAGCGCACGCTAGTAGTATGGCCGTAGCGCACGCTACAAAGAGGTACGTAGCGCGCGCTACCGTGTTCGGACAGTGGGTACTGGATTACCCAAAGTACTCGTTAGCGCACGCTATGCACAAGGGCTAGCGCACGCTAACCTGGACTGAGTATAAATTGGACAGTTAGTCAGACTTCTTCATTTGTTCATCTCATTTCACTCCTTCGGTATTTTTGGGCGATTTCGAGCGATTCGGAGAGGGTTCTTCGAGGTGTAATCATCAATCATCATCTTCAAGCTCATCTTTCGGATTGATCATCATTTCATCATCTTCATCACATCGAATCAAAGGTATTAATCTCTTGGATCTAGAATTTCGGATTTTTGGGTTTTCCTTCCGATTTCTTCGTGTAAGCTTGGATTATCATTGGGATATGTTAAGTTATGGATTATCTACTTGGATAAATATATTCCTCCGGATTTAATGGTTATTTTCGGAATTGTTTTCAAGAACCCTTGGGGTTGACTTGATTAATTGGGGATTTTCCGATTGATGTCGTTATAATCATGAATTAAGGTTACCTAATGGATTATGGATATCATAGAAGTCTTTTGATAGATCGAAATACTCATTTTGGTGTGGGTTTCGACATATTCGGGATTGGATATTTCCGAAGTTGTGCGGTCGGTTATGTATTCGTTGGAATGCCTATGAGTTTGTTTATTGTTGTTTCGACCCTTGGGTTAGTCGTGTTTTGTTGTTTGATACGTGTATTGAACGATTGTTGGTAATTATTGTTATTCAAGGTTGTTCGAGCGATCGGTATCTTGGTTAGGACGTTGTTCGTGGACGGACATTCTTCATCGGTATTCTGTAAGTTAAATCTTACTCGGTTAAAAGGATACCAATTCCTTTTGTTGTTGATTGCTCATAATCATAATTCATTCATCATAATAATAATCATTTTGAGACTTGTAATTGTCGAATAATCATTTCATTCACGAGGAACGACGGTTCCAAATCATTTCATTGGGTTATCGATCACATCACTATTACTTTCATATCGGTGAGTCATCTTGGCCTTGTCTAATTATTATTCATTGATATTCATCATGGTCATTCTCGTTCATGTGACCTTCCGGGTTCATATTGCGTGGCGGGTGTGGGTGTGGAATTTTTAGTCGGGCACACGATGGTCATGTATTGGGTTCACCGATACATTGGACCGCACACGGTAACGCTTACCTCCGTGAGACTAATTAGGTACAACGGATGTGTCGGACATTCGTCTTGTACACTTGCACGAGAACATTACGGGCGTACTATGGTACTCCTCTTCGGCGTAATTCATAATTAAGAATATTTCATAACTTGATTAATTCTTGATTGTGTAATTTCAACTCTTGAGGATTGTTGTTACGAATGGCGACCGTTGGGGATTTTGTTTTCGTGTCACGGCAAGGCAAAGGCACGGGAAGAGCATGTTGACGGCGACAGTCCAGTGATACTAGTAGGGGGCCCCAAATTGCTCATCATTTATTCATCATTTGTGTTTCCTTTATTTATTCCGCTGCAGACATTCCGTTTGAATGCTCGTTTCATTCATGTTGTGTAATATATCGTCACAAAAAATACACAAGTATTCTATTTTATCAAGTGTGTGTTGTATAAAACTCCTCCTAGGAGTAATTGATGTTGTAATGTGGTTCGGTACTACATTTACCTGTGTAATTCATTCATTTTCATTCGCCTGGTGGGTCCCAGTCGGGGGTCCACGGCACTGTAATATCCGCCTAGTTTGGGGTGTTACAGAGTTGGTATCGGAGCGTGGTTTTGAATACTACCCTCCAAGTCATGTCTCATTTGAAATCATCGTCATCGGACTAGTGTCATTGGACTTTCGCGTCACGTGTGACCTGTGCAATTGCTGAGCCAATCAGACCAAGAACTGTAAGATTTCTAATGCCATGGTATAATTTCTGGCATTAATCATTCATTCATAATTCATCAGTTAACAATCCTCAATCATCATTGTCATTTTGACCGGGACGGTCAGGTTAACTCATTAATCAGTCAATTCATTTCATTGTTCAGTTGTTGATCAGGAAGATCGGATCATTAATCTCGTTAACTCATCCAAGATAATCGTTTCAGTAACTTCATCAGATAATCATGTCACGTCAATCAATCATTCATGTAATCGCTGTATTTGAACGCGTATGCTCATTTTCATTATTTCATAATATAATCATAATGTGATACTCATGCGAGATGTATAATCATCATATGACTTTCCACTTCAATATGGAAAGGGCTGGCAGAGGACGTGGAGGACGAGGCCGTGGAGCGGGCCGAATCCCGAGAACTCGTGCGAATACCCGTGCAAATGCCAGGAATAATGCTAATTCGGCGGCAATGACGCCGCCACTCATTCACTGGATGCGATCATTCATTATCGGGAGTCGACAGGACACGGCTCGGTCGAGGGTGTCCGGGTTGATCCACTCGCATTTATGCAGGCATGATGGCCCAAATGACTCGGATGGCTCGATTGATGGAGACGATGCATAACTCCGTCAATCGGGACCGCAGGCTCCTCCGCCGCCACCTCGAGGCAAGAGAGGAGTGTGAGTAACATCATCGGCGATATCTCTCGCTTGAGGCCACCTACTTTTGAGGGCTCGTCTGAGCCGGCAGATATCATTCATTGGCTCGAGCATTTCGAGAAGCCGTTTGCAATGGTAGAGTGTCCCGAGGGACACAAAGTTTCTGCGGCTTACTACCTTGGTAAGAGCGCACATTCTTGGTGGTTGTCGTTGAAGCCCACCGAAGGATCTTGTACTTGGGATCGTTCAAGACTCTCATGATGGAGAGGTATTATCCGGCCCCACTCAGAGGCCAAGTCGCCGAATTGCTCACCCCGACCCTCAACAGACGAGGATGTTCTCGCCATTGCCGAGAAATTTCAGAACTTCTTCCGTTCGCCTCATCTATCATTCACTCGAGCGGACAAGATCAAGTATTTCACAAGAGGTGAAACCCCGTATGAGACTTCAGATTTAATCATAATTGCACCACGTTGGCGAATTCATTGAGAAAGCTCTCACCTACGAGCTTTCGCTAAAGAGATTGCTAAGCGGCAACCTTCGTCTGCTAGCAAGAAATCGAAGAATCGAAATCACCAAGGCGGTCGACAACCTTCAAGAAACCACGCATGGCTCCGCTTTTCCGAGCGACCTTCGGTGTCGTCTAAACCCGCGGAATCTCGGTCTCGGCGGCGGTTCGCCATCACTGTTATAATCAGCGGGAACTTGGTCACCTCGGTACCAAGTGTCCGGCGTACTATCACATGTCATAATTGTGGAATTGCCGGGCATAAGGCCCGTTTTGCCGTAGGGACTCCAAACCTACTCAGACGTCATCTCGTGCCCCTAAACAACGGCCGTTCGTAATCGAGCCACTCAATCGGCTGCTTAAAACGACAGGAGCGACTAAAGGCGGAGCTTTTAGCCGCCAGACGGAGCGTCGGTCTGGGACTAGCAAGCCCGGATTTATGAGATGAAGAAGACCGATGATCCCGATGCCCGAATGATCTCATGAACACTCGATATTCTATATCAACCTTTGTGTACTCATTTCGATACTGGTGCATCGCAGTCATTCATTTCCGAGTCATGTTAGAGTAGACAACGTCATGGTAGTGGTACTAGATGTGAGACTGATGTCATTGGCCTACCCGATGGTAGACGAATTATCGTAATCGTGAGATTCGTAATTGTCCGATTGGGCCATGGTCGTGTATGGCCGGCGGACCTAATCGTGGTAGATTTGCCGAGGGACGACGTCATCTTGGGTATTGATTGGATGGATCGTCATGATGCCATCATTAATGTCCGTAGCGTATGGTCACTATCATTTCGCACGATGGAGTTGAATGTGTGTTTCAGGAGGTAATCCCTACTGCTCGTAAGGTCATTAATTCAATGAAAGCAAGAAGGTTACTCAATCGGGGATGTGTCGGTTATTGGTGCTATATGGCCAAAACCGAGAAGTCATCAAGAATGTTAACGGACATTCGGTGGTGAGGGAATATGCCGATGTTTTCCAGACGAGTTACTGGTTTGCCTCCACAGAGGGATGTGGAATTCACGATTGAGTTGGAACCTGCACGTCCCGATATCGAAGGCGCCAGACGGATGGCCCCGACCGAAATGCAGAATTAAAGAACCAACTTGAAGAGTTGTTCGAGAAGGGTTATATTCGACCGAGTGCGTCCCGTGGGGAGCACCGGTTATTTGTCAAGAAGAAGGATGGTTCATTCCGCTTATGTATTGATTATCGGAGTTGAACAGGTGACGATCAAGAATAAGTATCCCTTACCCCGTATTGACGATCTCTTACATCAACTTCGGGAGCTTCGTATTTTCCAAGATCGACTTAAGATCCGGGTATCATCGATGGATTCGAGAGTCTGATATCGCGAGGACGGCGTTTCGAACACGCTATGGTCATTATGAGTTTGTGGTTATGCCGTTCGGATTGACTAATGCACCTGCGGTATTCATGGAATTAATGAATCGGGTTTTCATCGACTTTTTGGATCAGTTTGTTGTTGTCTTCATCGACGACATTTTGATTTATTCTCGTGACCGGGAGGAACACGAGTTCCACCTTCATCAAGTGCTCGACGTGTTGAGACGAGAACAACTTTATGGGAAATTTTCTAAATGTGAGTTCTGGATGTCCGAAGTGACTTTTCTCGGACATGTAATTTCATCAGACGGAGTTCGTGTCGATCCTCAGAAGACGGAGGCTATTCGAGATTGGCTACCTCCGAAGAACGTTAAGGAAATCCGAAGTTTCCTCGGATTAGCGGGTTATTATCGGCGATTTGTAGAGGGATTTTCTAGAATCGCTCAACCCTTAACGAACCTTTTGAGGAAGGATAAGAAATACACGTGGTCCGACGCGTGTCAACGGAGTTTTGAGGAACTCAAGAGCCGGTTAATGTCAGCACCTGTACTTTCCTTACCGCAGGGGACGGAAGGATTTGTGGTCTATAGTGATGCGTCCGGACAGGGTCTCGGATGTGTGCTCATGCAGAACGGGAAGGTTATTGCCTATGCTTCACGGCAATTGAGACCTTACGAGATTAATTATCCGACCCACGACCTAGAGCTAGCAGCCGTGGTGTTCGCTTTGAAGATTTGGCGTCATTACCTTTATGGCGTCACCTGTCAGATATTCACCGATCATAAGAGCTTAAAGTATATATTTACTCAGAAAGAGTTAAATATGCGTCAGAGACGGTGGTTGGAATTAATCAAAGATTATGATATCGAGATCCTCTACCACCCGGGCAAGGCGAACGTTGTCGCCGACGCCTTGAGTCGTAAGTCCGTTCAGAGCGATGCTTGCCCGTTTAACGATTCGAAGGAGCTTCAAGAGAATTCCTTAGACCCGAGATCGAGGTCCGCTTCAGCGAGTTCGGGGGCACTTTGTATGTTAGAGATTTCATCGTCTCTCGAGGAGGAAATCCGAGAGAATCGGGGTTCGGACCCATCATTGTTGCGCATCCGAGAGGATGTGGCTCAGGAAAGCCCTGGATTTGTGGTCCACGAGGATGGACTTTTGAGGTTTAAGAATCGGTTGTGCGTATCGGCAAATGACGAGTTGAAAAACTCGATTTTGAAAGAAGCTCATGCTACCCCTTATTCCGTTCATCCGGGTCTAGCAAGATGTACAAGGACTTGAAACAAAATTACCGTGGAGTAATATGAAGCGAGAAGTCGCAGAATTTGTTTCGAGATGCTTAACTGTCAACAAGTTAAGATTGAACATCGATCAAGCGGGTATGCGAAACCTCTTCCTATTCCCGAATGGAAGTGGGAAGACATTTCTATGGATTTCATCACGAGTTTGCCGACGAGTCGTCGTGGCATGAACACGATCTCGGTGATCGTGGACCGCTTAACCAAATCAGCTCATTTCCTTGAGATCAAGGAGACGTGGTGTCCCGAGACTTGCTCAAGCTGTTCATCAAAGAGATAGTCGATCGCACGGTACTCTAAAAGCATCGCTTCCGATCGTGACGACGGTTTGTGTCGCATTTTGGAAATCGATTCATCGTGCTATGGGAACTCGGCTTAATCTCGATCGCTTTTCATCCTCGGTCAGACGGACAATCGAGAGGACCATTCGGACATTAGAGGACATGTTGAGGGCATGCGTCCTCGATTGGAAAGACGATTGGGAAGCCCAACTACCATTGATCGAGTTCACGTATAATAATAGTTGGCATGTTTCGATCAAGATGGCACCTTACGAGGCCTTGTATGGTCGTCGTTGTCGATCTCCGTTGTGTTGGGACGACTTATCGAATCAATCGGCACCGAGCCCGATATGCTTATAGCCGCCCGTGAGAAGGTAGCTTTGATCGAGTCGTTTGTTGACCGCTCAGTCGGCGAAATCATATGCAGATAATCGTCGTCGACCATTAGAGTTCGAGGTGGTGACCATGTGTTGGTCAAGGTATCCCCAGTCGTGGTATCTTCCGTTTTGGGAAGAGGAAAGTTAGTCCGAGATTCATTGGACCGTTTGAGATTTTGGATCGAGTGGGCGGGTTAGCTTATCGATTGGCTTTACCTCCGGCGTTGAGCCGAATTCATAATGTGTTTCATGTCTCTCGATTGCGGAAGTATGTTGCCGACCCGAGTCACATACTTGATTCGATGAAATCGAGATCGCCGACGATCATTCATATGAGGAACGTCTATACGAGTTTTAGAGCGGCGAATCAAGCGGTTGAGGAATAAGACGATTCCTTTGGTTAAAATTCGGGTCTAGACACGGAGTCGAAGAGGCTACTTGGGAAACCGAGGATAGTATGCGGGAGAGTTATCCCGAGTTGTTTGACCCTTAGTTTCGGGGACGAAACTTTTTAAGGGGTGTATGTAATACCCATTGTAATTCAAGAATTATCACTCAAGAATTATCATTCAAGATTTATCATTCAAGAATTGATACTCAGAATTTCATTCATTATTGATCATTTGTCACTCATATTCGGTCATGGTATTCATCATTCGAGTAATTGTATCGGGTATCGATCGTCATTCATCATTAATCGATTGGAGTTTCATGCCGTGTTTATCATCATTGTCATTTTCGTTGCAAGCTGTGCTTGAGGAGTAGCGCACGCTACATACTCCTTTTAGCGTACGCTAATTGGGTATAGGTAGCGCACGCTACCGCTCAGCTTTAGCGCACGCTAAGGCTACCTTGGCTGCAGTCCAGAAGGTACTGGACTGCAGGTGAGAATAATTGTAGCGCACGCTACGAGTGGTAAGTAGCGCGCGCTAACGGGTCGTAGTAGCGCACGCTATATGTGTGGAGTAGCGCGCGCTAGGGGCGGATCAGGTTGAGTCTAGTGGCTACTGGACTGCACCGGGTTTATTCATAGCGCACGCTATGCATTATTGTTAGCGTACGCAACCGATATATTAGCGCACGCTAAATAATGGTTGTAGCGCACGCTATCGAGGTTAGATCAGAGGGCAGATGGTTTTCTGGACTCCAGTACTGGGCGTCAAGTATTTCGCTAGCGCACGCTAACAATGGATATTAGCGCACGCTAGTAGTATGGCCGTAGCGCACGCTACAAAGAGGTACGTAGCGCGCGCTACCGTGTTCGGACAGTGGGTACTGGATTACCCAAAGTACTCGTTAGCGCACGCTATGCACAAGGGCTAGCGCACGCTAACCTGGACTGAGTATAAATTGGACAGTTAGTCAGACTTCTTCATTTGTTCATCTCATTTCACTCCTTCGGTATTTTTGGGCGATTTCGAGCGATTCGGAGAGGGTTCTTCGAGGTGTAATCATCAATCATCATCTTCAAGCTCATCTTTCGGATTGATCATCATTTCATCATCTTCATCACATCGAATCAAAGGTATTAATCTCTTGGATCTAGAATTTCGGATTTTTGGGTTTTCCTTCCGATTTCTTCGTAAGCTTGGATTATCATTGGGATATGTTAAGTTATGGATTATCTACTTGGATAAATATATTCCTCCGGATTTAATGGTTATTTTCGGAATTGTTTTCAAGAACCCTTGGGGTTGACTTCGGTTAATTGGGGATTTTCCGATTGATGTCGTTATAATCATGAATTATGGTTTCCTAATGGATTATTGATATCATTGAAGTGTTTTGTTAGTTCGAAATACTCATTTTGGTGTGGGTTTCGACATATTCGGGATTGGATATTTCATAAGTTGTGAGGTCGTTTATTTATTCGTTGGAATGCCTATGAGTTTGTTTATTGTTGTTTCGACCCTTGGGTTAGTCGTGTTTTGTTGTTTGATACGTGTATTGAACGATTGTTGGTAATTATTGTTATTCAAGGTTGTTCGAGCGATCGGTATCTTGGTTAGGACGTTGTTCGTGGACGGACATTCTTCATCGGTATTGTGTAAGTTAAATCTTACTCGGTTAAAAGGATACCAATTCCTTTTGTTGTTGATTGCTCATAATCATAATTCATTCATCATAATAATAATCATTTTGAGACTTGTAATTGTCGAATAATCATTTCATTCACGAGGAACGACGGTTCCAAATCATTTCATTGGGTTATCGATCACATCACTATTACTTTCATATCGGTGAGTCATCTTGGCCTTGTCTAATTATTATTCATTGATATTCATCATGGTCATTCTCGTTCATGTGACCTTCCGGGTTCATATTGCGTGGCCGGGTGTGGCTGTGTGGAATTTTTAGTCGGGCACACGATGGTCATGTATTGGGTTCACCGATACATTGGACCGTGCACACGGTAACGCTTACCTCCGTGAGACTAATTAGGTACAAGGACGGATGTGTCCGGACATTCGTCTTGTACACTTGCACGTAACATTACGGGCGTACTATGGTACTCCTCTTCGGCGTAATTCATAATTAAGAATATTTCATAACTTCATTAATTCTTGATTGTGTATTTTCAACTGTTTAGGTTTGTTGTTCGTAAATCGACTTCGTTGGGGATTTTGTTTTCGTGTCACGGCAAGGCAAAGGCACGGAAGAGCATGTTGGCGACGAGTCCCAGTGATACTAGTAGGGGCCCCAATTGCTCATCATTTATTCAGTCATTTGTGTTTCCTTTATTTATTCCGCTGCAGACATTCCGTTTGAATGCTCATTTCATTCAGTGTTGTGTATTTTATCGTCACATAAAATACACATGTATTCTATTTTATCCTGGGTGTGTTGTATAAAACTCCTCATCGGAGTAATTGATGTTGTAATGTGGTTCGGTACTACATTTACCTGTGTAATTCATTCATTTTCATTCGCCTGGTGGGTCCCAGTCGGGGGTCCACGGCACTGTAATATCCGCCTAGTTTGGGGTGTTACATTACTGCCCAGTGTGTGCATGTGTAGTGGATATTGTATTATCTGTGTTAGAACACAACTAACAGTGATGTCATGTAAAGCACATACTCAAGAAAATCTCACGCACGCATAACGTACAACGACCACACAAACATAGCACAGGACACACAGACAATTGCACGTAATCCTTCGCCGCATTGTAAACTAAACTACAACTCAAGACATACACATATATAAATAATAAGCACGTATGCCCATAAGAACGGTTAGAGGTACGTGACGTTGTTATACCTATCGGACCAGTCCTTCCAAGGAGTCGTAATCGCCCTCCGAAGAGTCCTGTCGGTCGCAAGGTTGCCGGTCTATATACCTCTAAATATTAGAAAGAATACAGACTCATGCCCAAATAGATAAAGCATTAGACTATTTCTATTTAAATTTCAAATGAGAGCCTATAAATAAATGAGAAACTATTTAGTACGTATCATGTTCGGAATTAATAAGTCATTCAGGCAACAAAATACGCAGGAAAAATCAATGAACAAGCTGCCTCATATTTCAAAAATAACCTTTCTCAACCTTTCAGTTGCGCATTGTACTATATATTTATACATTGCAAAAAAAAAATTGGGTAAAAAATCATATGCGCAAATGAATGCATCCTCATATGCTCGACAGAACTCGATTTTTATACCTGACCACAGTATTTCGGTTGACCTCGACCAGCAAGTCAATAAGACTCGCTCCCGTTCTATCGGTTATGTTGAAGATAACAGACCTATAGATTTAGTTGTATTATTAAATTATAAAGAATAACCTCACAGGAAAGAGAAAACATATTTCGAATACATTACCAAATAACAATCTACCGGCGAATCAGTAAAAAAAAAAAAAAAAACATTGCAAAATGATGAAACAAAGAGTAAACAGTCACAGAAATTTTGACCGCAGCAACGCAAAACAGTAGGAAAATCAAAATAAACAATCAAATAACAAACATACCAGCAATCGATGGGACAGCAGAATCAGATATCTGGAGAAATCCTAAAACAGAGAAGTGTAAACACATCAAAAAACTGTAAACTATTTTTTCTTTCAGGGAAAAAAAGGGAAAGACCTAAAAAACCCCTGACTTTTTCATAAGATATATCATTTGAAAGCTAACGAAGTGCACATAGAAAACATTAGTGAGACCAGAAGTGCAAAAGAAAAAACTCTAAGGACAATATAATTTGTTCATTTTTTTAAGTTCGCTAGTTTACCCTTTTTTGGTTGATTAAGAGAATATGTTGATTTGATATAGAACTGGACTTGCAGCACTGTGAGGATAAATGTGATATTCCTTCCATCGAAGAATCTGTTGATACCTCGAGATACCTCGATAGATCAAGAACATACCAACGAACATGGAGCTGCTATTTTAGAAATCCCTGGTAAAGAATTCAAAAACATTTGCCTGCCCGACGTCGACTATTAAAAGAGTTTTCAAAAACACGAGAGAGAATGGCCTGAGTTGTAGCCAAGAGGAAACGAAAGAAGCTGAAAGGATGTTGAAAGCCGTGCATATCGAGATTTATCAGAAGCCTTGCTTTCTAAAGCATTACAGATAAATGAAATTAAGAAAGCTACATGAAACGGACAAATGTTCTCCCTGAGGAAAACTGCCTATAGTAATGTTATTAACTAAATTAAAAACGAAAAATCTTTTATGTATTATTTATAAAACAAAAGGCAATGTCCAGTCCAACGAAGAACAACCATCGAGAATATACCCAAAAAAAGAAGAGAACCATGATTTATAAGGCAACTGCAACAAATCAGCAGCAAAAATAACCGTAGCTGAGCAAATATATATGAGCGAACCCACCAAGCAGACCCGATAAAATAACAAGCCATACCTGATAACAAAAGTACCCCAACCACCATCACCAACACAGAAGGACACAAATCTGAGGAAGAAAATCATTAGTATTCAGTATAAATAATAAGTATAAACAGCTAGAGAGGACATCATAACAAGAACACCAACACTCTAAAATAAAAAAGTCATATAAACAAATAAAAATAACTAAATATTTAGAAGTTCATGGCATTGTTACACCTATGAGACCAGTCCATCAAGAGAGTCGTAATCGTCCTCCCAAGAAGCCTTTTGGTCGCAAGGTTTTCAGCCTATATACCTCTAAACACATGGAATCACACACTATACATCTCAGCGAACAGAAGAACTAAAAAAATAAGTTGTAACCATATCCTCTAACAAGAACTTTAAGTAACGACCCCCAATAAAACTCGAAAGCATTTTATCCTGTCAAACAAAGAGAGTAGTCAGAAATAATACAACAGCAACAAGTAACAGCATTCAACAGAGATAGTCACTGATATCCAAACGCATCTACGACACTGTCTACCTCAGTGAACACAAGAACCTCAAAAAGAAGGCGTAATAATAACCTCCAAGAAGAACCTAAAATAATGACCCTAAATAAAACTCAGAAGCATTTCATTGTAGCGAAGTGAAATACAACAGAACCAAATAACATTTTTTAACAGAGATAGTCAAAGAAAAAAAAAATATGGGAAAAATATAACTGAGACCCGAACACATCTACAAACAAACACGTACCGACCCATAAAAGATGAAAACATAAAATTGGATATTGTAAACCTCATAGAACACAACAACTCCAAAAGATACAAATCCCAAATCCTTAAAATCAAAAAATAATGTAAATAGGCCTGCCATCAAAAAAATAAAGCAGCGACAATCAACCAGCCCAAAACCCCCAAAAAACAACAATAAATTACGCCTGGAACCCCAAAAACAAACATTGAAAAACAATGATACACACAAAACAAACACTCAGGGGCCCAAAAACCACAGCTTTCACAGAGAAGACCTGATATCCAGAAATCACACCGGTACCTGCGAAGGAGAAAAATCGATGTTCATAAAACACAACAAATCCAAAATATATCCAAAAGATCACAACAACCTAACCAAAATAAAAACCTTTGATGAGACAAATCCACCAAAAATGAAAACAAACCAAATAAAACCAGACATATAATAACAACAACTCAATCATAAACAGGCCATAGGAGAACCTAATAAAACCCTGAGAGGAAACAAACCCTGCTTTTCTAAAAGACCTAGACCTCAAAATAATGTAAACTGTAAAGAACAGTAGACACCTTTCACAAAGAATCAAAAACAAACCAAAGGAGAAAAAAACACTCCAAACATAAAATCCAAATAAAACCCTGAGAGCAAACAAACCCTGCAGAAAAAAGGCGGACAAGAAAACAGCAGGGAAAAAAAAAAGGAAGAGAAAAAAACGAAAACCTGCGGGGGAAAAACCCAATCAAAAACCTGAAAATAACCAACCAAACAGGCAAAGCCCACAAGAAAACAGCAGGGAAAAAAAAGGAAGAGAAAAAAGCGAAAAACTGCGGGGGGGGGGGGGGGAACCCAATCAAAAACCTGAAAATAACAAACCAAACAGGCAAAGCCCAGCGGGAAAAAGAAACCCAACGAGATGACAGAAAAGGAAGAAAAACTGAAAGAGAGAGAAACAGAGATAGAGAATAACGTTTACCTGAGGATATTCCAGACGACCCAAAATCACGAGCGCGTGGAAAATTTGGAGAACTAAAACCCTAGTTCCGAGCGTGAGAAGAAGAAAACAGAAAGGTCAAAAAAGAAGGTGACCTCGAGAGCAGGGATAATAAACAAAATTGAAACATGCAGGCAGATATGAGATGAGAACATGGATGAAGGCGGAAGATACGTGGAAGAACAGGAAGAGGCGGGGTGGAAAAACCTAGGACAAAAGAAGGCGAAAGAGATAGGATTATACACTCTTATTCTATATATATATATATATATATATATATATATATATATAGGAGAGTTCAAATAGAAACTTTTTGTTATGTGTTAACTAGGAACTAATCTAATCCATTTAAATTTTTAAATCAACGGATGATATTTATTGCTTCTTTCATTTTTGTTTCATTCATTTTATTATACAAAATGGCAGTATAGTAACTTAAGCTTAATGGTAACCGTAGAATCCTTAATTGATAGGTTCATTAATCTATTCTCAATCATAAATTTTCTATTCCATTACTCTCATCTCTCATTTTGATGGATATTTTACAGATTATTGTGTTGTTTTAATAATAAAAAAAATTCATATTTCTTTTCTTCTTATTTTGTCGTTCACCCATTTCGATATTATTAACTGAAAATAAACTTTTATCTATTCGACTAACTCAACACTTTCAAGATTATCGGTAAGCAATGTGTAAGCAAATTTTAAGCCTCATTCTTATTGTAAATAAGCAATGTAAGCAAATAATTATAAATAAGCAATCTAATTATCTTAACCAATAAAAATTATCTAATTAAGCAATTCAATGTAAACATATCTTTCTCATTATTAATAAGCAATTCAAAATTTATTATCTAAGCAATTCACACAACTAAAATAAACCACATTTAAATGTAAATTTGTAAACAACCTCCATATACAACCAACACTACAATCTCCATGTAAATTACAGGTAAATTTACATTAAAATAATATAAATTCAATTTACAAATTTAAATTAAATAAATTGATAGACATTAATTTCGTAAAAGCTTTTGATTCAAAGCGCAACATGTAGGCAAATTAACCAACAATAAAACTTTTGTATTTATATGATTTAAGCATCAATTTGATTATAAATAAGCAATCGATAAGCCAGTAAATAGCAAACTGTATCACTTTAAAAAATAGCAAGCTATACAATCAAAACTAAATATTTGATTTTGTATAAATAAGCATCCCTCTTGCTTAATAAACTATTACAAGAACCTTTATATGTACTAATATAATTAAATCTTCAGTGCCATAATAAAATTATAAGCATTGTAGTAGTCGTATGTAAGCTTAAATTATGTATAAAGTAAGCAACCAATATTCCTTGTTTGATTAAAATTATAACAACATGCTTAATAATACGAATTAAGAACCTTATAAATACGAATTTAGATAAATTCTTGATATCATAATAATTTAAGCACCTAATAAAACGTATGCTTAATTATGGATATATATAGGAAGATGATTAATGTCATAATTATTTTTCCATAATTATTGCATGAGATAATTAGAGAGTTATAACCCAAATCCATAACTACCCTTCATAGTTGACTAATTAGAGATATTAAGCAATTCAATATTCATAACTAAATAAAATGAAATCAATCTGAGGCGTCTAAATAAATTCGATCAAGAGTGTAGGTTGGTTCCTAGTTAACACATAGGGAGTGATTTCTATTATAACGCTTGACTATATATATATATATATATATATATATATATATATAGTCAAGCTCAAATGATAACTATTTAAGAGAATACGAGAATGGTCACTCATGTACAAAATCATATATGATTCACGTATAAAATCATATATGATTACGTGAGTGTGTACATCAGTATAAAATCATATATGATTTTATACGTATATATTTGATTTTTTTGGTCAGTATAAAAATAATATATAATTTTTTCCGTCAGTGTAAAATCATATATGATTTTATACATGTGGGACCATTCTCGTATTCTCTTAAATAATTAGCATTCTCGTTTGAACCTGACACTCTCTCTCTATATATATATATATCTATACTTCTATTAAAAGAGAGTCGTGACACATGTCACTCTCTAAGTTTTTTGATTTTTTATTTTAAAATATAGGTTATATATAGAGATGTATCCTTAAATTTTTAAAAAAAAATTCTAGATATGTATTGTGGTAGTTTTATTCCACAACTTACACTAATCTACCAATAAAAAAATCCTTCCTTTATTTTTTTAGCTTAAAATTTTAAATGTTTATAATTTTTTAAATCAAGTTTATTTTTAATAAAAATATATCAAATTAATTTTTATTTCACAATTCTTAACTAGACATCCATATGAATATAATAAATTTGATGGATTTACAATAATGACCGATTGCACAAAAAAATTATATTATAAAAACTATGAATATTTATTTTCAGTAAAATTAATTGATGCAAAATAAAAATATATTAACTCATTTATTGATTACATAAAAAATAAATTATGATATTTATTTAATTATAATAACTAAAAATAATAAAACATACACTACACACACATATATTAAGACTTAATCACATATTACTTTCGTCTCTAAAATTTGTTCCTACTTTTTTCGGTATGTCCAGAAAATTTGTTCATGTAATGGACATTAATTGACTTAACACTCCGCTAATGTGGTACTCTTTCTTAAATTATATTACACCTCATAATACACTCACGCTAATATGATATTCATGTCAAAGATCATCAAAAATAAATTTCGAGATCGAGAAATCCATACTTAATATTAAAATAAAATCGCAAAAGAATCTAAAGAAACATGTGTCGTTTCCATGTTAATTGTCTTTTTAAAAATCTTAATAAATAGGTTGGAGTTTATTTCATTATATTAATTTTCTCTCATTTTATTCTTTTCATTTTTAACCTAATAATTTAAAAAATTATAACTTTTTCGTATCAATTTTATTTTTGATAAAAAATATATCGAATTAATTCCAACTTCGTGCTTTTTAATTTGACATCTATATAGTATATATAAAGTAATTTAAATATAATTATGATATATTTAGATGATTAAAATATATCCATATGGAAATATAAGAATATTGAAGAAAAATATAATTTTAGTTTATTTTTATAGTTTTGTACTTTAACAATTATTTGATTTTTCAGAATTATTTTGTTCTGTTTATAAACTATTAAAATAATTAAACTAATGCCAAATCATATTAAATATTATATTAGTGAGAATATGGGCTGTATATTTTTAATGAATATTGATAATAATAAATATAATTTAATTTGTTTATTTGTAAAATTGGATATAAAATTTCATATCATTCTATATGAAAAAATAAACGCGTGTCTTAATTAAATTACAGTTTTCATATAAATATGCACTTAGATCACATGATAAGTTTATAATAATCATAATATTATTGAAATTCAATCACATATTATATTTTATAATAATTAGAATATTATTAAAATCCAATCATATATTATTAATATAATAAAATATTTATTATTTTAAACATCTAGTATATATATAAAAGAAGAGAGAGAGAGAGTATATTTAAGGTATTTTTCATTTTATTCAAATGTTTTCCGATCCGGTTCATTTAAACAATTGGTAGAGTGGAGTGTGGGTCATTACACGCAAATCCCATCTTGTTCTTCGACACCATATCCCAATTTACTCGAACCTAAATTCCTATATCAATCGGCTAATCCATCCAGAAATTTGTCATGGGGAAGAACGATTTCCTGACCCCGAAGGCGATCGCGAACCGAATCAAAGCCAAGGGTTTGCAGAAGCTCCGATGGTACTGCCAGATGTGCGAAAAGCAATGCCGCGATGAGAACGGATTCAAGTGCCATTGCATGAGCGAGTCGCACCAGCGCCAGATGCAGGTCTTCGGCCAGAACCCCACCCGAATTGTCGACGGTTACTCCGAGAAGTTCGAGACCTCCTTTCTCGAGCACATGAAGCGGAGCCATCGCTTCAGCCGCATCGCAGCTAAAGTCGTGTACAACGAGTACATCGCCGACCGCCACCATGTCCACATGAACTCGACCCAGTGGGCCTCGCTGACGGAATTCGTTAAGTATTTGGGCCGGACTCGGAAGTGCAAGGTTGAGGAAACCCCTAAAGGTTGGTTCATTACGTATATCGATCGTGATTCCGAGTCTCTCTTTAAGGAGAGGATGAAGAATAAGAGGCTTAAGACGGATATTGTGGAAGAGGAGAAGATGGAGAAGGAGATTCAGAGGCAAATCGAGCGAGCTGAGCAGACAATGATGAGTGGCAATGACAAGGGTGCAGAAGTAGAGGGAACGAAACCTAGTATCTTGGAGAAAAATGATGGGGAGGGTGAAAAGAAAATTAAGCTGAGTTTGGGGCCTTCGAAGAAGAATCAGGAAACAATTGAAAGGCGGAATAATTCAAAGTTGTTGTTCGATGAGGAGTATGATGATGGTAAGAACGGGAGGCGGAAAATGGAAGGTGGGAATTCGAGTAAGAATGCATCAGTCTTGGATGAGTTGATGAAGGAGGAAGAGAAGGCGAAGGAAAGGATCAACAGAAAGGACTACTGGCTCTTTGAGGGTATTGTTGTGAAGGTTTTGAGTGAAGCTTTGGCGGATAAGGGATATTATAAGCAGAAGGGCGTTGTTCGGAAGGTGATTGATAAATATTATGGGGAAATCGAGATGCTTGAGAATAAGCATTTGTTGAGGGTTGATCAGGCGGAGCTGGAGACTGTTCTTCCCCAAATGGGGGGCCTTGTAAAGATAGTGAATGGGGCATATCGTGGTGAGCTTGCGAGGTTGCTTGCCATTGATGCTGGTGAGTTCTGTGCTAAAGTGCAGATTGAGAAGGGAATATATGATGGGAGGATTCTCAAGGCTGTTGGGTATGAAGATATATGCAAAGTGGCGCAGTGACATGTGTGGATCATGGCGGTGTGTGTGTGTTTAGTATTGCTATATATTTGTGTCTTTTTATGCTGCTGATGTCTGGGTTTTTTAATATCTTTTGTGTAGGGTTTGGCAATGAACACATGTTTTTTTACATTGAATTGAAGTTTGAAAATATGGACAGGAATTGCAACACCTTTCATGTTTTCTTTATTTATTATGCGTATCGATGGTCTTCTTAGTGAAACTATCCTAATAGCCCAACAACCATTCCACCTTGTCCTTTCATACTTCCTTTCACCTGAACTTAATTTATCGAGAATCCAGTTTATCATTAAGTCTGCACCATTCCCTTTCAGAAGTTACGTATATAACCGACAATAAGTCTTCACTCTTCACTACAGTCCGCTTCCTTAGTAAATGACCGAAGGATCTCGGATATTATTTGTTGTTCTGTAATACATGGTATTGACTCATTTATCAGTTATGGTCTCTTTTATTTCAAAGCTATAAGATTATTGAGAATATATGATATGATATATCATCCGGGTATTTAATTTTCAACTACTATCTTCTTTATCAAGTGATGAAAGCTATTTATGGTGGTCTTGTTAGGTCTTTTGAAGATGCCATTTGAGACTGTAATGCTTGCATCGACTAGTTGCCGACAAGTCGAGAATCGCCCTAGAGAACTAGTCGGTGAACGACTTACTCAGTTTGACGATGACGGGTTTAACCCGGTTCCGACCCGGTTCCAAACGGCAAACTCGACCCAGCCCAGTGTTAAAAGAAGAATTATATGCCTTCAACACCCAAAAAAGAATGCGTTAGAAACCCTACCCCCTTCTCTAAAGCGGCGACTGATGAGACTCCACACCCAAATCCATCGTTCAAATCCGTTCAGAACTTCAGACGTCCGTTGAACTTATTATCATGTTAGATATGTTGAATTTAAACTTATATTTTTATGTTTAATTATGTCATATATTAAATCTAGTAAATATATGTATGTCATATATTAAATCTAGTATGTATACGAATGACTGGTCGACTCACAACTAGTCGGGGCGACTTCTCGACTAGTCTTCTCGAAGGTACTCGCTCGACTTGGCGTCGTGATTACCATGAATGCTCGAGAAAAAGTTAGATTGATATAGAAGGTGGTCACCTGAAGTGAATCTGTAGAACCTTCCAATGGATCGTATCATTGACAATTAAAAGTTCTCTTTCATTATTTATACTTAGATTTTAGGCTCACTGTACTAGTTGAGATTGTTTCTTTGGCTCGAGTAATTCCTTTACTCAGTCATTCTCCTATGTCCCGTCTGCTTTGTGTTGAATTGAAGAAGATTTTGTGTATGTATGATAGTAATATTTTTTTGGTAATTAAAGATAATCATACTGCTTAAAAGCCATTATCCAAGCCCAAAATGAGAATTACAGACATTGGTGGAGTAGTCCAAAATTTGCGTTCTCCATTCCAAGTATATCCAAATGGCTTCAGCACATTTGTTTGTTTTTCTATCTATCTTCTTCAACTCCATTTTCCATGGCCTTCTTAAGAGCTCCTCAAATTTCCACGGTATCATCGTAATATTACAAACACTAATACTAGTAATTGACTCCCAAATATCAACTCCTAAAATGCCCAACACCGAACCGCTGTCTCGTCCATTCATTTATGTTGTGTGTTAGGATAGGTCATATGGATATCTAACTTGGGTCGGTTTATCAAATTTATCTGTCTGGTGTCTGTCTGGGTAAATTTGTCTGTCTGGGTAAATATGTTTGTCTGGATAAATTGATGATGTTTATTTTTTCATCTGAATAAACTGTCTGAATAATAGAAATGACTGATTTACCCCTGAATATGAATTATAAGCTGTTTTATAAATTGCTGTTTATTTTTTAAGCCATATAAATGATATAATCCAAAAATCAAAACATAAATTCATAAAGTACTTAAAAATCCAATTTCAAACACAAAGAAGTCAAGTTCAAACACAAAGTAGCCAAATTAAAAAACAAAGTAGACAAGTTTAAACATTATTAACCAAATTGTTTATTTTCGAATTTTAAATAAAAAATTCTGATTTTTAATATTATTTTTCTAGATATATTTTTTCTTAAAAAATAAAAAATTCGATTTTTTGTCAGATTTTTTAAATTTTTCAGAATTTTCAAAATTTATTTTATTTTTTACTTTTTATTTTTGAATTTTAAATAAAAATTCTCATTTTTAATATTATTATTCCAGATATCTTTTTCTTAAAAAATAAAAGTTCCGATTTTTTTGTCAGATTTTTTAAATTTTCCAGAATTTTCAGAATTTATTTCATTTTTTACTTTTTATTTTTGAATTTAAAATAAAAATTCTGATTTTTAATATTATTATTTCAGATATTTTTTTTCTTAAAAAATAAAGTTCCGATTTTTTTGTCAGAGTTTTTAAATTTTCAGAATTTTTTTACTTTTTACTTTTTATTTTCGAATTTTAAATAAAAAGTTCTGATTTTTAATATTACTATTCCAAATATTTTTTTTTCCTTAAAAAAAATAAAAGTTTCGATTTTTTTGTCAGATTTTCCAGAATTTTCAGAATATTTTTATTTTTGAATTTTAAATAAATAAATCTGATTTTTAATATTATTATTCTTAAAAAATAAAAGTACCGTTTTTTTGTCAGATTTTTTAACTTTCGAGAATTTTTTTATTTTTTACTTTTTATTTTCGAATTTTAAATAAAAATTTTGATTTTTAATATTACTATTCTAAATATTTTTTTCTTAAAAAATAAAAGTTCTGATTTTTTAAATTTTCTCTTTTTTTTTTCCCAATCTGAAGGATCTTTGAAAGGGGAGAGGGGTAGCGGGTATCATTTTTGTGTCTATATGTGGACAAGAAGGGGGGATGTCACTTAGCAATTCAGACTCCTCATTTTTTATTACGTCGTAAGTAAACATTCATCAATGTCTGTGCGAACAAGTCGTCCAACCTATTAAGCCAATTAAATCGAAAGCCTCTTCTCTATTTTCCTTTTATGAGCCGACTTCTTATAAGTCATCATGTTTCTTTTTGTCGTGCTTGTAAATAATATTACTAGTTGATTGCAGAAATAACAAGACGGCGTGAAGAGAGAGAATTTATTGCAATAATGTTGAGCGGTCGATCCACTTTGGGGCAAAAGGGGTCAACCGACCCTTGAAGACCAAAAAAAATAAAATTAAAAGAAAAAAAATAATCAAGACAATCATACTAAAAACAATTGATATTTTTATTTCGTTCAGTCACCCGTTACCTCCTTCCGTTTCATACAAGAAGAAATAATTTTACCAAGAGAGTTGTTTCTCTAAAGAAACTTCCCCTGAAAAGTTCGCATAAATTTTAAGAGCCATATTAAATCCAACTCGAAAGTACAAAAAATAATTGCACATTTGTTTGAAATTTTTCTATTTCATCTTTGAATAGATGAGCCTGAAAAAATAAATAAAAATATACAATATATATTTCAAACCGATTGCAACTATATTTGAGAGCGAATGAATTATTAAAAAATTATTTCACTCGTGGTCGAACGATAGCTTGAATATGTGGCAATTGACTATTATTAATGATTTTGTCACTGTTTATGAATAGAACTACGATTTTTTTATCTTTCTAATATTTTTACTTTATAAAAAATTTCAAAAATTTTGTACTTTGCCCCCGTGACCTCATAATTATGGATCCGCCACTGATGTTGAAGCCTATCATTCGAATTTTATTTTCTCTTCACATATAGATTTAACTCCGTGTTTGGTAGAAAAAATGTACTATTTAAATTAAATTATAAACTTATTTTTTTATCCTTGTTATATTTATATACTATATTTATAAGTTTATATAAATATATGATAATTTAATATATATATATATATTAAAAAGTCGAAACTTTATTTTTTTAAAAATTTGGAATACTAATACTAATTTTTAATCTGTTTTCTTGATTATTAGATTTTTTTGAAAAAATAAAATATTTTTTTTATAAAAAGTAAATAAAATAGATTTTTAGTTTTTTTTTATTTTCGAACTATTTTTAGTTTTTATTTTCAAACTTTAAATACAAATTTTTGATTTTTATTTTTTATTTTCGAACTAATTTTTATTTTTTATTTTCCAACTTAAAATAAAAAAATTCGATTTTTATTTTTTATTTTCAAACTAATTTTTATTTTTTATTCAAACTTTAAATAAAAAATTTCGATTTTTATTTTTTATTTTCGAACTAATTTTTATTTTTTATGTTCGAACTTTAAATAAAAATTTTTGATTTTTAATATTAATTATTTTCGAACTAATTTTTATTTTTTATTTTTGAACTTTAAATAAAAATTTTCGATTTTTATTTTTTTTATTTTCGAACTAATTTTTATTTTTTATTTTCGAACTTTAAATAAAAATTTTCGATTTTTAATATTAATATTCCGGATTTTTAGAAAAAAAAAATAAAGGGTAATTTTGAGATTATTGGGTTAAAATGAGCACCGTTCAATCAAATTATTTAAACCCGCTATTTTGGTGAGTTTCGTAACCAAGCTTGAACAGTGGAATAGTGAAGGGCTTGAGCTTAAAGCCGGGCCAAGGAATTAACGAAACATGGCTACCAAACGTTAGTTTCGACAGGTTAATTTATCCTAACATGCCGAAACATGGCCAGGGCCGGCCCAAGGCCCAAGCCACCAAAGCAAGGGCTTTGGGCCTCATATTTTTTTTACAAAAAGGGCCTCAAATTAATTGGTAGGTAAATAAAATTTTGGCTTATATCACTAAAGTTAGGTTACCTTGTTGGTAGGCAAGTGCCTCATTTTACACAATGTCATAGGTTCGATCTCTGAAAACAATATTTTGATTTTTTTTTGAATTATTTGATTACTTATTGGCCCAATATATACTAGTAATTTTTTATCAAAGGAAAATTTATCATTCATTATTTGCATTGCCCCATAAACAACATATGTTAGTTTAGCTTCTAAACTTTCTTCTTTTTGAGTACCCAAAAACTATTTTTTCTTTTTAAATAATTATATCAAAATGGTTTTATTCGTATAAAATGCAATTGAAATTCTCTTTCTAGTAAAAGAATTCTTTTAAAATTCTATATATAAAAATAGTTTATTATTAAAATTTACCCCACGACGTTGATATTTTGCGTATCACAGAAAGCTCGTAAAATAGTATAATATTTAAATTTCCCCACAACATTCAATTTTAATGTAATTTGATAAATAAGTTTTTATTTTAAGAAGATCGAATTTTTTTAGATAAAATGTAATATCTTTATAAAATATTATTATTAAAATATTAAGGGCCTCATTTTTGAACTCGCTTTGGACCTCATTAATAGTTGGGCCGGCCCTGAACATGGCTACCAAACGAGCCCTAAAGATATTCGGTGTTGTGTACTGCAGAGTAACTATAATGACTTGCTGCACAATGTGAATTCCTTTATTTGTTAGGTCATTGGAAGTTATGATATATTTGATTTTTTATAAGCATTTTATAATTTTTTTTTCAAATCGATCTGGATCGAGTCGCGCTTAATATCTTATCAAACAAAAAATTATGTTCAAGCTTGATTTTTATGTTAACAAACCGAGAGCGAACGAGCTTTTCTCCAATAGAGCTCGATTCGATTTTGACTCGATTAAAGCTTGTTTGACGTCGGTTTGAGTAGTAATCATAGGCGGATCCATGCCTAACCTGGTGGTGCACGTGCACCACCAGATTTTTTTCAGAATAAGACCCCCTTCCCCGATAATATCTAGTATTATCTTTCCCGTTATTTTATTTTGGCAATAGTTGAATTATCGAGGGGTTTAATTATTTTTTACTCTCGAAGTTTAATAGGTAAAGTCATATATACCTATTAAATATATATTTTGATTTGACGTAATCTATTTTGATCAAGACGATATTAATTAAAGTGTTTAAAATTGTTTATTCAACCTTGAATTATTTCGCAAACACTTGCTTCTTTTGAGAATATTTATGTAATATGATGAAAAAAATTAAGATGCACCCTTAATACAAAACTAGCTGAAAGGTTTCAGTTAACCAAATATTAGAAATTACTTTTGAAAGAAATGTTGATTTTGCCCGAAGCAACTGCAAGTGTTGAGCAGTCTTACCAATGAAGTATGTGAAGAGTGAGTTATGTAGTAAGATGGGTGATCAATGGTTAAATAATCGTCTTGTAACATTTATAGAAAAATATGTGCTTAAAACTATTAGTAATGATGTTATTTTAGCACATTTTCAGAAAATGGACAGTAAATGTAGGTGATTTTCTTTGTAAATGTACGGATCCTTTGTTTTTTTTTTCCACACACGCACACGAGGGGGATCGTCCCTGTCCTGAGTACTCCCAAGAGGCTCGACCTCACCCCGATCTAGAGGTAAGTTTTCCAGCATGACATGTTCGCCTCATTGTCCCCCGCTTTGTTAATACTGACTTTCTTTATATATTATTTGTTATCTTTAATGTAATTTTAATATATATTTTATCGTTCGAAATTGTTTTTCGTGAGACGGTCGGTGCACCAGTAGTTTTTCGGTCCTGGATCCGCCTATGGTAGTAATCAAATCAAAGTCAAACATAGTATTCAAAGCCCGATAAAATTTCAAACAATTTTGAACATACGTATGTTTTTTTTTTTTTTTTTTTTTTTTTGGATTCATCTACACCCCTAACAAGAAAGAAACAAAATCTTCTTTTGATAGAAGTAATATATCATTGAAAATGACATATATAACAATGCAAGATTAGATCACAATCTGCCAATACAATACGATATAGAGTAACTCAACTCTGGAACCATCCAAACCGAAGCTAATATAGAACAAATTTTACCTGGCACAAAACATAATAACAACAGAAAAGAAAATGAGTTCATAACGAATAAAATGGCAAGCAGAGTAATAATGGTGGAATACTGCAAACTAGTTTGAGGGCGGCAGTGCGAAGAAAGGGAAAGAGAGAATCATAGTTGGGATGGTTGGAATAGAAGGCATGGTGGGAAGTAGTGGGGGCAGAGCCACCTTGGTTGCCGGCAATGACGGCAATGTGGCCTTCGGCAGCAGTGGTGGAATTGGCGGCAGAGTTTGTTGTGCCGGTTGAGAAATTTGTAGTAGGTTGCGGGCCGCGCAGCTTGCGCGTAGGCCCGGAAGTGGGATTGCGATGATAAAAGACAGCTAGTTGGAAGTTAGAGGGTGCCATTGATTGATAGCTTTGAGGGCTGATTTCTTGATTTCTTTGTATTTTGATTGGATGCAGTTTGAGTAAGCATGAAGATGTAAGAATTAGATTAACTTCCTATGACCAAGTAGACTTGTTTATAGCCTTCTATCTTGATATATTTTGACAAATTTTAGTTAAGTGTTGGGTCCTCTGTGAAATTTCCAACAAAGTGAAGGCCAACTAAGTTTTGAAACAGTTTAGGATTTTAGGTGTAACAAGAAAGAGCAGGTGCATGGCTTTTGAAAGCTGGTTATATATTATTTGAAAATTGACCAATATAGAACAAATTTTAACTGGCACAAACTAATATGAGATCGTCTAACAGAATTAATTTTACTGTTTTAGTTTTATTTTCTTTCCTTCAGTTTTGAGGATTTTTTTTTATCAATTTTCAGTTGTTTTTTTTCGTAGTGGTTTTCAATTTTTAGTTTTTTTTTTTATTTTTTTTAATTTTCTACTTCTAATTTCTTAGGGTTTTCAGTTTTTTTCATTGAATTATTAGGGTTCGTCTTCAGTTTTACGGTCCATTCTTAGTATTTAAGTTTTTTTAGAGTTTTCTAATTTTTGGTAATTTTTTTTAGTTTCTTATGTTAAGATTTAGATTTTGGAGATTGGCGGCTTCATTTCAATATAAGGGTGATTTATATCATGGGTCGGGTCCATGGTGCATTATGAAGTTGTAATGAATATATAAGAGAGGAATGAGTAAATACTATGATGCTATGATCATTTCCACAATTCGTATTAGTGTTATACTACATCCACTCTTCATTTCATGGAGTCCATATATATATATATATATATATATATATATATAACTGAGCTGCTCGATCATCAAAAATCAGGTCAATCTTAGAGGTTTGAGCTAAGAAAACTCGAATACGTGATAAATATCTCTGTGAAGGTTTATGATTGCTTACCTCTGGGATGGACAACTTCTCTCCTATTTATAGAAGGGAGGAGAATCCTCTCCCTGAGATCTAGCTCATAGCCTAGGGGAAATCTTCGATTTTCACGAATTTGGCTGTGGCTACCAATCCCTGGATATCTGGGATTTTGTAAGGATGATAAATTCCCAACTTTCCAGGGATTTTATCTTTATAGGCCCAGACCCTTCCCAGCTCGCCCGTCTTTGCTGATACTTACATCTTGTCCTCCGAGCTCGGGGTAGGGTCAGTCAGCTCGGATTCTTTTATGAGGAAACACCCTTGTCAGGGCCTCTCATTCTTTTGAGAGGTCGGTAGGTCTGCCAATAACCGAGCTCTTCAGACTGGGTTTTTGGGAGGTCTACATTTATCGTCATAATATATATATATATATATACGTGTGTGTGTGTGTGTGTGGTTCTGGTGAGAATGGGTTTTAAATTAAGAAATAAGAATGAATTTTGTACATAGATCTTGATTAGATGAATGACTAAGATTTACTCACATGAAAACTTATGCATGTAATGTATTGTTTTAATGCATCGATATTTTGATGCATATAATGCTAACTTTAATGCTTGATTTTTTATTGCACGAAAAATATAATTTTTATGCATAATCTAGTCTGGACCGTAGATTACATAAAGATCAATAGTTCAAATTTATTCTTATATATATATATATATATATAACAATATGAGTATTCCTCATTTACATCTAAATTTTGTAGTTGCTGCAACATACACTTTTTCACCTTATACTCACATACCCTAGTAACGTATAGCAATCTGGGCACATTCCCTAGTGAGTACTTATTGGGAAAAAACCAAGAGCTTCATGCTGTATAAACAGCAATTAAAGAGGTAATTGTTGGAAATAAAGAGGAAAATGGGCTGTTTTGAGCAGCCTACTTGAGAGGCAATTTTGAGTGGGCCCGACTACGAGTTAAAGTCGGGACTTAGTTGGAATATGGAGTACTAACATGTAAGAACACTCAAAATGATTGAGGTATGAATGAGATATAATGTTCCAAAGTGAACCCTTTGGGAATGGGTTTGGGATTCTATCCCATATTGGAAAAACATGAGAAATATTGTGAGTATATAAGGTGATGTGAACAAACTCTTGTTCACAACAAGTGAGACATGAGTGGATGTGTGATTGGGCGCCCCTCGCGCACACACACACGCGCGCGCCGCCGCCGTCCGTCCGGATCGGGTCGGGTCTGAGGATCAGAGAATCAGAGGATCAGAGAAGAAGGTAAATACTGTTGATGTGAAGGCCAATATTGTGGAAACTGGACAGTCATCCGAGAAAGGCAACAATGGAAAAGGAACCAAGCTGGGACCTAAAGGAGGAATTGCGAAAAAGAAAGAGAAATTCCTTGGTAAGTGCTACAACTGTGAAAAGATGGGTCATAGGGCGGCTGACTGCAGGCTATCAAAGAAACCGAAGAAAAATGATAGTAATGCAGCACATGCGATTACCGAACAAGTGGGAAACCTTGACCTATGCGCTGTGATCTCCGAAGTGAACTTAGTTGACTCAAATACCAAGGAGTGGTGGGTTGACACTGGAGCAACTAGGCATATATGTGCCAATAGGACAATGTTCTCCTCCTTGGAAGAAACAGATGTTGGTGAAAAGCTGTATATGGGAAATTCTGCAACCTCAACTATCTTGGGTGAAGGCACGGTGATATTGAAGATGACGTCTGGAAAGAAAATGAATCTTAAACGTATGTTATATGTGCCTGATATTCGCAAGAACCTTATTTCTGGTTCCTTGTTGATGAAGCATGGCTTTAGATTAGTTTTTGAGTCTGATGAAGTTATTTTCTCAAAGAGTGGTGTGTTTATTGGCAAGGGCTATGAGCGTGATGGGCTGATTAAGCTCAATGTTATGACTGTTAAGAATAATGAAATGAAGAATATTCTGCTCACTTGCTTGAGTCTCCTAATTTATGGCATGCTATATTAGAACACGTTAATTTTAATGCAATGCGTAGCCTAATTGCATTAGATCACATACCAAAGTTTAAAATTGATTTAAACCACAAGTGTGAAACTTGTGTAGAGGCAAAATTAACTCGATCTCCATTCCTACAAGTGGAAATATTGGCCACTAAGTATACAGGATATAGCTTGGAAAGTTTTTGAAACAACAGGCCGTACGGTTTTCAAATCTGAGTGCATAGCGGAAGTCTTTAATATAGTAAGTTGCTGAGGATACAACAACTAGGAGTGCAGTGTATACTTAAATAATCACAATTAATAAAACAATAAAGGCAGAAGGTAAATAATACAATATTTAAAGTGGTTCGAGGTAAACCCCTCTACGTCCACTGGTCCTCCACACAGGAGTAAAAAGTTTATTATAATTACTGCGTACACAACTACGTAATTATAACCAAACCTAATCAATATATCGTTCACACAGATTGATATAAAGATCTTAGCTTTCAACCATTCACACATATTGGTTTGAGCTAACACGTGACTGGCTTCTTCACACACAGTTCTGAAGCTTCGTCTTCTTCAATGCAAGTCTGTCACACACAGTTCGGGAAGAGCAAGGATTCTCAGTCCACACAGGGCTGATGGGTTTGTTCAAGGGTTAGAACAATATTTGAACAACAGCTTTGACTTTCTGAGCTTATAGCTGATGATGTGTTGTTCACGGTTTGAGCACTGTATATCTCTTCTATCAGAATAGCAGAAAGTTTTTGGGAGATATGTTTTGCTCTGAATATTCGTGTAAGCACTTGTTTGTTGTTTGTTGCAAGTCGTGTGTATATGATCTTCAAAATCTGGAGATATATATAGCCTCTGGAATATATCCGTTGAAATAGATCCGTTGAGCAAGATTATGTGACAACTTGATAGTTGACTTGAATAGACTGAGATCCGGATATTGCGGGATTTGAAGATCTTCTGATGACTTACAGTATTTAAATACTTTATCCTTTAGTATTTAAATACTTCTTTATCAAACGGGACTTGAGTTCTAGCAAATACTGAAGATTCCTTCTTGTCCTGTTTGAGGGCTGTATGGAAGGATTGTTGTATTGATGTTTGAGACAGCTTCCATACTTAGCTTTGCGGGACTCTTTGCTGTATGATAGATTTACTGTATGGTGGGACTACGAGAAGTATTCGATACAGGTTGATACTTGATCAGCTTTTCGATACAGTTATTAGCGGTATGCAGGATTTGGCATATTGTCAAAACATTCTGACAGCACGATCGATACAGGGATTGTTTATCCCAATAGCTTCGATACCGGGTATTTGTTATCCCAACAATTTCCCTCTTTTTTGATAATTTGCCAAGTCCTTCCGAGTCTTCCTTTTAAAACCTTATGATGTTATCCAAACATCCTTGATGATGCCAAAACTTTGACACTTAGCGGTTTGAAGTAGGGCAGACTTCTTGGTCTTCTTTCGAATGATCTGGCCTTCAGCATTTGGCTTAACACTAAGAACTGCTCGCAGGCAAGTTCAACTTTTATCAAAAGAAAGTTACATTTGAAAACTTAGCGCAGACAAGTTCTTACGGTTTGTGTATTGAGATAAGTTTCATAATATGAATACAGCAAGAATAAATAAAGTGTTTGTAAACATACAAGAACACAGTAGATTACGAGTTGTAATCTTTCAAGACACGCAAAAATTTTATTGATATAGAAATGAAGAGTACAAAATTTTGCTGTTCTGAAAATAAGATTACAAAATTATAATACAAGGAAATTTAACTCCTGTAGTCTGAATGCCTCCATGGCCTTTTAGGGTCATTCTTGGTGCCCTTCCACCAGTTTTGATGTACTTCCCTGTCTCGATTCAGATATAAGGCTCGACCTTCATATGATTTATCGAAGACTATGATCCAATCCTCTAGGTGGGTAACCAAGTCACCATTCTTGTGCTTTGACTTCATCTGCAGCTGTAGTGGGAGCGTTCCATCTTCCAACTTGTTCTTAAATTCCTCTGCGGCTTCCTGCACCGTCCTGCATCTATTGAAAATTGAGGAATCCCTGATAAGTACAACAAAGTATCTTAACAGTTCATTTCTCCTCCAGTTATTGATCTCTGCAGAAGTAGGTTGTCGGTCCGCCGGGAGGTTCATGGCTTGCGGATTTCGGACTAGGCTTTTCCAAGGATACTCAGGATCCTGGAATTCTGGTCGGTCTCCCTGTATCCTAACGTTTGGCGTTGAGATACGGGCTATATCTGCAGTGATGGAGTCTTCAAAAGGAGCTAACATTTCTTTCTCTTGCTCCAACCTCGTTCTCCTAGCAGCTTCCCTCGATTCTTCCCCCTATTTGGCGTCATCAAGGTATGACACCTTTTTATCAAGGCGTTCCCGGATTTGCAAAGCAGCATCCTGTTTCGTCTCAATATTAGATATTTTCTCAACAAGGGAGGAGAGCACCTGCGACATATCTTGGATTTTCTTATCGTGGGCTTGCAGTTGGGAACCGGATTCGATCAGAGCAGATGCTGTCTTGGCCTCAGACACGCGTAGTTTTGTTTGCTCTTCTCTCAGGATTTGCTCCTATTTTTCTTGCAGTTGGATCAGGGCCTGCTTGAAGACATGTGGCAAGACAGTGAAGACTTATACCACTCGGGAGACTTCGTGCTTCAGTCCGGTCATCTCTTCAACGGCAGATGTGTATAGCCAATCAAGAGCTTTTTCTACAGAGTGTAGAGCATTGATGGCGTCCTGAATAAAGACAGTTTGGAGGCCAAGAGCACGTAATTGCTCTTTTCTTGTTGCAGTGCTGGGAGAGTCTGGCTGGGCAAAGTCCTCGACTCCATTTAACCTTCTCAAATTCACATTTGGGCATGAAATCAGTTGGACATCCTCAGGTATAACACCATCGTCGGATTCCAAGGTGGTTGATGGTGCGGGAGTATCAGATTCGGGCTTGGCGACAGGGGGTGATGCATCCTCCTGTGCTGAAGTGGTTTCTGAAGACATGGATACAGGAGGGACCAATTCCTCCCGATATCTCTCAGCATCCGCCTGCTCCTGCAGAGGGACTGATTCCTCTTGCTGGATGGCGTTGGATTCTCCTTCGGCGGAGGCGACGACAGGCTCGGGTGCCTGGTGCGAAACATATTGTTCCTCCACGACATGAGGGACTGAATCCTCATTGTCGGGAACAGTATCTTGCTGTGGCGAGGGGGGCGACTGATGAGCAGATGCCCCTTCATCTCTCTTTTCTCGAGCTTCCTCACGACTCATCCACAGACCAGCCTGGAGTGCGTCGTCATCGTCGTCTGAATCAGGATCGGACTTTGGACTATCGGGAGATTCCATGGACGTAGCTTTCCCTTTCCTTCGTGCTTCGGCCTTTTCAAACAGATGGCTCTCAATAAGTTCTTTAACGAATAAGTTGTCACATTGGATCAGGACAGCAATTTTTTGAGTGTCTGTCACTTCCAAAACAAATTTTTCTTCGTTGCTCCATTCGCTCCAGTTGTACAGAGTTTCGTACGGAGCAAGTCTGTAACTTTTCCATTGGAGAAATCGCTCGTAAGACTGTTCGATTTGCACGGAAAGCAGGGTCTTGTAAATAATTATGTCCGGGGAGGGGCTCTGTACAGCATGTGGGTTCGCTATAGACATGGGTTCCTCTACAGGTGTGGAATCCTGTATCGAAGAGGGATTCCTTACAGGGGTTGGTACCCTGATAGGAGATGGATCCTGAACGGGTGTGGAATCCCGTATAGGAGAAGTAGCTTTTGCCTCCATAAAGGCAGCCGACTCGCCAGAGTCTTTAGAGTTGCAGATGTCCTAGCATCCGTCGTAGCCGCCAAGGGCTCGGGATCTACTGTATCGACAGTAGTGGGCATCTCTTCCACAGGGGTTGGGCCCTGGGGGACTTGATCAGTGGGTTGAGCCACGAGAGGAGCATCCTCGGAGGGTTCTGTAGCTTTAACTTTTGTAAGCCTCCTTGGCTTCCTTTTCGGCTTCTCAACAGCAATTGGAGTTTTGCTGTGAGATCTTTTTCTCTTCTTCGATGATTCAACACTTTGGGACATAGAAGAAACGTCCCTCGGATTGGCAGATAGCGGCAAATTTCGGATAAAAGGTCTGTTGGCAATTAGGATGCTCTGGTTGAAGGCAGTAGGCCTAACACCTCCTAAGAATATCCGTGAACTAATTTTCTTTGCCTCTGCGGTTTGCGGAAGTCCGCACTTCGTCAAAATATGGTTCAAAAACAAACCAAACGATTTCTTCTGCGAAGCAGGCTTAGACACCTCTTCCTGCAAACGCTTAAGGATGATTTGACACCAATCGACCTTCTCGCAGGTCATTATCGCGACCATAATCCTAAACCTGAGATTGGTGCACATCTCAAAAGCACCTGTTCGGTTCTCAATAATACGGCAGCAAAAATCATGTAAGTAAACAAAAGGTAAACAAAAAATTTTCTTATGGCAAGTGGTATGAACCATTTCCACCATTGCTGAACCGATGAATAAGCCATAGTACTGAATCAAGAGTTCTTGGGACCCAAAGGTCTCAAGATCTTCCATAGTCAGGCCATCAGTAGGTAGCCTGAAGATGTTCTGGAGAAGCTTTTGGTCAATGCGGATCTCCACTCCGCGGATAACGGCTGTGATGTCAGCGACAAGACCTCCCTGATCCAGTGATAGAAAACGAACTGCAGCGTTGAGGTATAATTCCTCAACCAGATGAACGTCATATTTTTCGGCGGTGTGGCTCCCAAGGCGGTATAGGCCTTGCTGACGGATTCTTGTAATGACGAACTCCATGAAATCAACGTCATCGCCTTCGACGTGAATGCCAGCACAACATATCTGGAGAAGATCCGTCCGTAGACGAAGTTGAATGATTTCTTGAGAGAGGTGGAAGATTTCTGGGTAGACGCCATTGATGATTTCTCAAGGAACGGTGAAAAAGATTCAAGAAAAATGCAGTAAACACAGAAAAAATCTTGTAGGCTGAATGCTCGAGAACTCTTAAAATATGCAGAAAGCGTAAAGAGACTCAAATGGAATTTACAGTCCTTTTATAGTAGTCGGTGAAGAAGGGTTTTCAGAGAACAAATGGTCAGATTTAAGGGATGGGAACCGGTGTTTAAAATGAACGGTTACGATGGACTGAGTGTAACTGGTACACTTATCCATTGAATTTTAAAATAGGAGCGGGTCCCACTTCTGACATTTCAAAGTACCCTTAATGCCTGAAACGGCAGTATAAAATATATTAAACAATTTGAAACATCGCGGCTTTCAAGATTTGATTGTCCAGATGTCGTGTAAAGCATTTAATGTAAAAGACGTTTGACATGAAAATAGGGCACAAGGACAAATATTGTTTTAAAATGAAATATTATAATATATAATGAATCGATTTCCCATAGTATGTGATGTATCCGCGACGATATAACATTCCCCCTTAAAAGGTACATATGGGTTTTAATTCCATACAACAACTTTTGGATTAATGTTGTATTCATGAGTCATACTGTATTCCCCCTTAATTATTGCACACGTCAGCTGTAGGATGATTCATATCGCTTTGTTCCCTACAGTGCTGTATTAAAGGCTCTGAGTGTACAGATAATTAATGGTGGATACTGTATTCTTGGGTCTTACAGCATTCCCCCTCAATTGTTGAGTAAAAACAGTAAATACTTACACGGAGTCAGGCTGTAGCAATCCCAATTCTTGTCGAAGCATGTTGAATCTAGCTGTGTCGAGAGGCTTCGTGAATATGTCGGCCAACTGTATATCTGTATGAACTTTTTCCAACCGAACATCCTTGTTCTCGACATGATTCCTGATGAAATGATGCTTCATGTTGATATCCTTAGTGCGCGAGTGCAATACAGGGTTGTGTGCTATTGTAATTGCACTCGTGCTATCGCACATAATGGGTGTTTCCTTGGCTTCAATCCCATAACCTGAAAACTGTTGTTGCATCCAAAGGATCTGCATACAGCAACTACCAGCAGCATAGTACTCTGATTCAGCCGTGGAAATTGAGTTTGCCAATTGCTTCTTGCTGAACCAAGACACAAGTCTAGGTCCAAGAAAGTGACAAGTTCCACTTGTACTCTTCCTATCTAGCTTTCAGCCTCCGAGATCCGAGCCGCTGTAGCCAACTAAATCGAATCCGCCTTCTTTAGGATACCATAGTCCTACGTCGAATGTTCCTTTAATATACTTCAGGATTCGTTTAGCTGTATTGAAGTGTGATTCTTTAGGTGCTACTTGATATCTCGCACACACTCCTACAACAAACTGGATATCGGGCCTGCTAGCCGTTAGGTACAGGAGAGAGCCAATAAGCTTCCTGTAGAGTGATTGGTCAACCGGCTTTCCAGCTTCATCAACAATAATTTGCACGGAAGTGTTCATGGGGGTTGACGATGATTTGGAAGTATTCATTCCAAATTTGTTGAGAAGCTCCTTGCTGTATTTTTCCTGGTTGATGAAAATCCATGTAGGCAACTGCTTTACCTGCAAACCTAGGAAATAACTAAGTTCTCCCATCATACTCATTTCAAATTTACTTTGCATGAGATGAGAGAACCTTTGACATAAAACAAGGTTAGTTGAACCAAATATAATATCATCTACATAAATTTGAACCATTAGAAGGTCATCGCCTTCCTGTATTTTGAACGAGGTCTTGTCCACAACACCTTTCTCAAATCCATTATCGGTTAGATACTGGGACAGGATCTCATACCATGCTTTAGGGGCTTGCTTAAGTCCATACAGTGCTTTCCTTAGCCTGTATACTAGGGCTACGCCGTCTGTGTTGGCAAACCCTGGTGGTTGTTCAACATAAACTTCTTCGGCAAGGTCTCCATTTAGGAATGCACTTTTGACGTCCATTTGGTATACAATTAAGCTCTTATGGGCGGCAAAGGCTAAAAATATCCTAATAGCTTCTAGTCTGGCTACAGGGGCAAATGTCTCATCGTAGTCTATGCCTTATTCCTGTCTATAGCCTTGGGCGACTAGCATTGATTTATTCCTTATTATGAGTCCATTTCGATCCTTCTTGTTTCTAAATACCCATTTGGTTCCAATTACTGATTGATGCGTAGGTCTGGGTACAAGATATCATACGTTGTTTCTTTCGAAACTATTAAGCTCTTCTTCCATAGATGTTATCTAATGAGAGTTGTTGAGAGCTTCTTTGGTAGAAACAGGTTCGGACTGGGCTAAGAATACAGCAATAGTGCACATATTGAGTCTTCTAAGCTCGGATTGAGATTTCCATTCAGGAAATGGTGATATCTCAGTATCTAGTTCTTCTTGTGCACACAGTACATTTCCTTGTGTACTTTGTATTCTCCTATAGGTAGAAACACCAGCATTAATGTTTCCAATAATCAGCTCTTGCGGGTGATCTCTTAACCATCTTCGATTGGGTTCTAATTCGGGGTCCCGTATTATATCTTGAGTTGCTGTAGTTTTGGCTTCAGCTTGAACAGCATCGGCTTCATCTACATCGATTCTTACAGCTGCGGGGTTGATTTCTAAGTCAACGACAGGTTCTATAGGAGTTGGTGGATCTATGATGGAAAGTTGTTGGATGTTCTGAGTAACAGCTTCTACTCCTGTTGGGTCATGGTGAGGTTCGTCGAACACTACATGAACTGATTCCTCGATTGTCAGCTTCCTTTTATTAAAGATCCTGTAAGCTTTGCTGACGGAGGAATTTCCTACAAATATTCCTTCATACGACTTCTCATCGAAGGTTCCAAATTGATCCTTCCCATTGTTCAACACATAGCACCTGCATCCAAAAATGTGAAAATACGAAACTAATGGAATTTTGTTGTTCCATACCTTGTATGCTGTTTTGTTGTGGTGCTTATTGACAATACAGCGGTTTTGAGTGTAGCATGTTGTATTGGTTGCTTCGCCCCAGTAACGTTGTGGCAACCTGCTTGCGGCAATCATTTTCCTTGTTGATTCCTTCAGCGTCCTGTTCTTTCGCTCGGCAACACCATTTTGTTGAGGTGTACGGGCAGCTGAGTATTCGTGATGTATCCCATTTTCTGAACAGTATTGCTCTATAAAGCTGTTAGTGAATTATGTACCTCTGTCGGAACGAATAGTCACGATACTCGACCCTTTTTCAATTTGAAGCTTTCTTAGGTGCTCGGGCAGCTTTGATGTTGTTTCCTTCTTCTTGCTTAAGGATATTGTCCAATCATACCTGGAATAATCATCAACAATAACGAGACAGTATTTCTTACCTCCCAAACTTACCGGGTATACAGGACCATAGAGATCCATATGTAGCATTTCCAGAATTCTGTGGGTTGAAATGTAGGATTTGCTCTTCAGGGTGGACTTGATTTGCTTGCCTTTTTGACATGGTCCACAGACACTGTCTTTTTGGAATGACACATTCAGCAATCCTCTAACCAGTCCCTGTCTTGAGAGCTTGTTGATCGTCTTGAAGTTGACGTGTGACATCCTCTTGTGCCATAACCATCTTAGATCTGCAGTGCCTTTGGCAACAAAACAAGGAATTGTGGAGCTCGTAGGCATCCAGTCAGCAATATACATATTACCTGATCTGCTTCCTGTGAGCACAACTTCTTTGGTCAGGATGTTCTTGACTCTACAGTGATCTATATAGAATTTCACCGAGAATTGTTTGTCATAGAATTGGCGAATACTAAGTAGATTGTACTGTAAGCCTTCAACATGAGCTACATCGGTGACTTTGAATTTTCTGACAAGAAGGTTTCCTTTTCCTCTTGTTCTTCCTTTAGATTTATCACCGAAGTTCACTTTTGGACCGCGACCTTCTACGAAATCTGATATCTTGCTTCTATCTCCTGTCATGTGCTGGGAGCATCCGCTGTCGAAGTACCATATGTCCTTCTCCAAAATATCCTGTAGCAAGCAAATTAGGTAGATTTAGGTCCCCTTTGATTGTTGGGTCCATGAATGTTAGTGTCTTTTGGTACCCAAATTTTCCTGACAGCAATTGGCTTATTGTAGGTTACATTAGGTACAGTTTTGCGGTATCTACGTGGGGCATGTACGTAGTTACTATAGCCGTGATAATCATTATGCATGTAAAAATCAGGGTTATTATTATTAATCTAGTAATTATGCCGTCTCGGAGGTGGAGCCATTTTCTTTGGCCTTAGAGCTTTCCTTCTGGGTTTCCAGTTAGATTCCCAAAGTTGTTGTCGATGCTGTGCAGAGACCTGCTTTCTTGATGGATAATGAGGCTCCTGTATCCAGTACCTAGGCATGTTGTACTGAAAGTACTGCCGTGCGGGCCTTTGGTATTTGGATACAACCTTCTTTCTAAACGGCTGTTGGGGATGTTGATATGCTCGGGGAGCATGCTGTTGCGTGCGCCTTACAGGTTGGAATGGCTTATGATTCTGCTGTCTCGAATAGGATTGCGGGGGCGTAATGGCAGCCTTTGCTTTTCGCGGTGAAGCAGGTTCCTTCATAGGACTTGGAGTTTCTTCCGATACAGGAATGTGTTCCACACCCCTGACGAACACAGTACTAGTTTTCCCTTTGTTGGAAAATGAGTTGTATCCTAATACACTTTTATCATGAGCATGTTGCCCAGTGCTTAGAATTTCTTCCATTCTTTTAGATGATTTCTCAAAAGATTTCAGAATGGTCTCAAGTTCGCCTTCTCGATTTTCGAGAGTATTAAATTTGGATTGAAGTAGAACAAAATCATTTGTCTTGCTTCCATTTTGAGACTTAGTCTCACTTAGTTCATGAGCAAGTTGATGATTGCTCTCCATGAGTTTTTCATGCTCTACCTTGCTGTTTTCGCAATCAATTGACATATTTTCATAGTTTATCTTCAGCAAGTCGTTTTCTTCTTTCAGCTCTAAGTTAGAAAGTTGAAGCTGAATGTTTTCATTTTTCAAAGTCTCGTGGGCTTTTTGAATATTTTTAAATTCATTCATCATGTTTTCGAAAGTATGCGATGCGTTTACTGGAATAATTGAGGTTGAGCTTACCTCATCATCGCTATCTTCTTCTTCCGGAATGTCCTTTGCCATAAAGCACATATATGCCTTATCTTCGAATTCATCGTCAGATGAGTCACTGTCAGTGACTACCTGAAGACATTCTTCGGATTTGGATGGTGTGGGGGAGGCTTCTGATTCTCCTATCAGGGCCTTGAGCTTGTTCTTCCAAGCACGTCTTCGTTCATCCCTCTCTTGTTGTTCGGATTCCGGCAACCTTTGAACTTTAGGATGAGGACATTTGTTTGCATAATGTCCTGGTTTCCTGCAATTATAGCACAGGTTAGCGTCGCCAGAGGAGGTTTCAGTACTTAACTTGTGGACAGGCTTGGGCCTGTAGGGAGTCTTTCCAGACTGCTTGATGAACTTTTTGAACTTGTGCATGAGTAGCACCATTTCGTCTTGCGACAGGATGTCGTCGCCGCTGCCAGCATTCCTGTAATTAGGCTTTGATGGGCTGGGCATGCTGTGTCATCGGTTGGATACAGCGGCTAAGGCTGTAGTCCTAGCGGGAGATTCTTCAGCTTTTTCTCTCCTGTCTATATCGTACTCAAATGCTTTGAGGTCAGAAAAGAGATCAAAAGTAGATATTTCACTAAGATTACACGACACATGCATAGTTGTGGTCTTAATGTCCCATCGGGCAGGGAGAGATCTGAAAATCTTTAGGTTTTTCTCCCTTTGAGTATAAATTTTGCCCAAAGCTTCAAGTTCACCAACAATTCCAGTGAATCTGAGGTCAAGTGTTTCAGCTGGTTTCATTTCAAAAGATTCAAATTGCTGAGTTAATTTTGAAATTTTGTTTTCTTTTGAGAGCTCAGTTCCCTCACAAATCAACTTGAGTTTATCCTAGATATCCTTGGCTGATTTACAGCTCTTTACCTTAGAGAATGTGCCTTTGTCAAGGGTGACAAACAGCGCATTCTTCGCAACATTGTCGAGGCTGGCGCACTTTCTTTTGTCAGAAGTCCATTATTCGCGCTATTTTTCAAGAATCTCGGCATGAGCCTGGCCTTCAATCCTAGGGGCCGGATTTACCTTCATAATTTTGATGGGGCCATCCTGTATTACAAAGATCATCTCTTCGTGCATTGCTGCAAGATGAGCCTCCATCCTGATTCGCCAATCATCAAACTCATTAATAAACATAGGAACTTTGTTGATCATTGATGTATCCATATGAGAATGTAGGAATGAAAAAGACTGTTTTATAAATATAAGTGATTTTGGATCTGATTCAGTTAAAAATACGACTGATTCTTTTTAGAATCAACCGCTCCGATACCACTTGTTGGCCACTAAGTATACAGGATACAGCTTGGAAAGTGTTTGAAACAACAGGCTGTACGGTTTTCAAATCTGAGTGCGTAGCGGATGTCTTTAATATAGTAAGTTGCTGAGGATACAACAACTAGGTGTGCAGTGTATACTTAAATAATCACAATTAATAAAACAGTAAAGGCAGAAGGTAAATAATACAATATTTAAAGTGGTTCGAGGTAAACCCCTCTACGTCTACTGGTCCTCCACACAGGAGTAAAAAGTTTATTATAATTACTGCGTACACAACTACGTAATTATAACCAAACCTAATCAATATATCGTTCACACAGATTGATATAAAGATCTTAGCTTTTAACCATTCACACATATTGGTTTGAGCTAACACGTGACTGGCTTCTTCACACACAGTTCTGAAGCTTCGTCTTCTTCAATGAAAGTCCGTCACACACAGTATGGGAAGAGCAAGGATTCTCAGTCCACACTGGGCTGATGGGTTTGTTCAAGGGTTAGAACAATATTTGAACAACAGCTTTGACTTTCTGAGCTTATAGCTGGTGATGTGTTGTTCACGGTTTGAGCACTGTATATCTCATCTATCAGAATAGCAGAAGGCTTTTGGGAGATATTTTTTGCTCTGAATATTCGTGTAAGCACTTGTTGGTTGCTTGTTGCAAGTCGTGTGTATATGATCTTCAAACTCTGGAGATATATATAGCCTCTGAAATATATCCGTTGAAATAGATCCGTTGAGCAAGATTCAGTGACAACTTGATAGTTGACTTGAATAGACTGAGATCCGGATATTGCGGGATTTGAAAATCTTCTGATGACTTACAGTATTTAAATACTTTATCCTTTAGTATTTAAATACTTCTTTATCAAACGGGACTTGACTTCTAGCGAATACTGAAGATTCCTTCTTGTCCTGTTTGAGGGCTGTATGGAAGGATTGCTGTATTGATGTTTGAGATAGCTTCCATACTTAGCTTTGAGGGACTCTTTGTTGTATGATATATTTACTGTATGGTGGGACTACGAGAAGTCTTCGATACAGGTTGATACTTGATCAGATTTTCGATACAGCTATTAGCGGTATGGAGGATTTGGCATATTGTCAAAACATTCTGACAACATGATCGATATAGGGATTATTTATCCCAACAGATTCGATACCGGGTATTTATTATCCCAACAGGAAAGAACACCAAACCTTTAGAATTAATACATAGCAACCTATGTGATTTGAAATTTGTTCAAACTAGAGGTGGAAATAAATATTTTCTTACTTTCGTGGATGATAGTACTAAATATTGCCATGTATATTTGCTTAAAAGTAAAGACGAAGCTATAGAGAAATTCATTCTTTATAAAACAGAAGTTGGGAATCAATTAAATGCAAAGATAAAAGTTTTAGGGAGTGACCGAGAGGTGAATATGTGGAACTATTCGGCGAATATTGTTCACAACATGGGATTATTCATGAGGTCACTGCCCCATATACACCACAGTCAAATGATGTGGCGGAACGTAAGAATCACACTCTAAAAGAGATGATGAATGCGATATTGCTAAATTCAGGTCTGCCGCAAAATATATGGGGAGAAGCCATCTTAACGGCGAGTTATCTCTTAAACAAGATATGCTGTAAGAACGGGGATAAAACTCCTTATGAATTGTTTCAACTAATCTAAATTTTCTAGGGTTTCAAGAAAATAAATTTTCGATTTTGTACTGTTTCAAGTATTCGTTTTAAATTTTGCCAACAATCTTAAAGCAGACTTTCTTTACTTGATAAACAGATTATTTTCAAAAGTTTAAGACATAATGGATGCTTCAATCCCTACTCAAAACCCAACTCTGTCTACGGACGTTTCTGGAGGTGCGCCTCAAAAAACTGGACCGGCTTCCATGACTGGAGGTGCGCCTCTGATAACTGGATCGACTTCAGCGAACCACTCTACTTCGGTTCCAGTAAGTAATTTGGAAAGGTGCTACAATTACATGAAAGTAATTGTGGGGTTGTCTAGCAAGCCTTCCTACAATTACATGAAAGTGTGGGATTGTCTAGCAAAGGTGCTGATACCTACACCTAAGAAAGTCAAAATAGGCCCAAAAACAATTGACTGCATTTTCATTGGATATGCACACAATAGCAGTGCCTACCGATTTCTTGTACATGAATCCAAAGTGCCTGAGATTCACAAAAATACAATAATGGAATCATGGAATGCGTCATTCTTTGAGAATATATTTCCTTGTAAGGCTGCAAGTGAACGTCTTATCTCATCCGAACATACTTCTGAACTAATGGATGAAGATAATGAAGAGATAATGAGGATGAACCTAGAAGAAGCAAACGACAAAGGATGGAGAAATCTTATGGACCAGATTTCTTCACCTACTTGCTCGAAAAGGAACCTCAGACTTACAAAGAAGTTGTAAGCTCGACGGATGGACCTCTATGGAAGGAGGCTATCAAAGAAGAGATTGATTCTATATTACAGAATCATATTTGGGAGCTAGTGGAATTACCTCCAAAGTGTAAACCATTAGGAAATAAGTGGATTTTCAAGAAGAAATTGAAGGATGGAGCAGTTGATAAGTATAAGGCTAAGCTCGTAGTGAAGGGCTATAACCAACGAGAAGGTCTAGACTATTTCGATACTTACTCTCCTGTGATGAGAATAACTTCCATCAGGATGATACTTGCTATTGCTGCCTTACGAGGTTTAGAAGTTCATCAAATGGATGTTAAGATTGCCTTTCTTAATGGGGATTTAGATGAGGAAATCTATATGGAACAACCCGAGGGGTTCTTTGCCCCTGGACGAGAAAGAAAAGTCAGCAAGTTGGTAAAATATTTGTACGGATTGAAGCAGACACCAAAACAATGGCATGAAAAATTTGATCATGTGATGTTAAGTGGTGGTTTCAAAATTAATGAATGTGATAAGTGTGTATATGTGAAGGACACAGAAGATGGCTACATCATTTTGTGTCTATATGGAGATGACTTGCTCATTACTGGTAGTAATGAAAGAATAATAAAATCCACCAAAGACATGTTGAGGTCGAGATTTGACATGAAAGATATGTGACTCGTAGATGTAATTTTAGGGATTAAGATCACACGAACATCGGAAGGTCTCATACTGAGTCAAGCCTACTATGTGGACAAAATCCTCGAAAAATTTAACAAAGATGACTCTGGAACAGCCAAAACCCTGGTGGATATGACGTTAAGACTATCCAAGAATAAGGGAGAAGGAGTATCTCAACTTGAGTACTCTCGCATAGTAGGTAGTCTGATATACTTGATGAGCTGTACAAGACCAGATACAGCCTACTCAGTTAGTAGACTAAGTAGATACACAAGCAACCCCGGAAAAGATCACTGGAAGGCGATTACAAGGGTACTAAGATATTTTAGGGGTACTCGTGAGTATGGGCTGCACTATACCAAATATCCCGCAGTACTTGAAGGATATAGTGATGCAAATTGGATATCTGATATAATAGACTCCAAGTCAACAAGTGGATGCATATTCACACTAGCTGGTGCAGCAGTGACATGGAAATATTCGAAATAGACACATATATCTCGGTCAACGATGGAATCCGAGTTTATAGCCTTAGATAACTGTGTAGAAGAGGGAGAATGGATACACCATTTTCTAGAAGATATTCCAAAATGGGCAAAGCCTGTGACCGCAATATGAATTAAAAACATCTATTAAATACCAATCATAGAAATAATTATTGCATCACCAATCTAAAACATACAAATCAATCCACGTCCGAATACAAACGTCAAAGACGACAAAACAACAACGTACTCGAGTACTTTATTAAAACAACACAAACATACGACAAATTAATCCGGCCGTAACATCACTCTGCACCCTCGTCGTCATGCAGCTCTAGTGGTTATTTTCCCGCTCTCCTGGATCCTGAACATAAAACAAATATTCACCCCCAAAGGGGTTAACACAACGATGCTAGTACAGGTACAATAATTATACAACAATGATTTATTCAACAATCACTGAATGATAACGTCAATAATATCAACAATAATCACAACAAGTCTCCCCAACGAGAAATAGTAACAATGTACAACATATCATATCAATCTAAACATACTCGTGGTATTCCAACGATCCAGCGCACACAGCTATAGATTCCCATGATGATCCCATCGGACCAACGCATGGTGGAAATACATGTCCAACGATCCAGCGCACACAGCTATAGATTCCCATGATGATCACGTTGGATCAACACATGGTGGACAAACAATCACAACACATATGCACAATATAACAACAACATAACCGACATCAATACGAATAAATATAATTAAGGTACTTGCCTTTGAAAGATGGCAAGAAATAAACACTTCACGACTTCAACAAACTCGAAGGCCGTTCATTCGATCAACTGTTCGCAAACCTCGAACCTTAAACAATAGGAAAATAGCGACAACTCAACTTACGTAATAAAACTAACGGATACACAACTAACACACGAACGTTGATCGTTCACAACTATGGTCAAACACACTATCTTACGAATGGTTGGTTACACGATCAAATCATCGGACGAACACTAGTTTGATTCTACAAAATCATACTACGTGGATGATAATGATATCGACTTCTACGATAACAAGGGTAGGCATATCATCAACCTTCCTACTCCAACTCTATTAACAACTTCCAAAGTAGTTCGGCTAAATAACGATTCATAACAAGAGTATGATCATACGAATACTAACAAATTCTCGAAGGGAGATGAAACAACCGTGTTCTAGGTTCAATTCAATTATCCTCAACATAATCAATCCATTCTAACCAAGAATATAATGAAGTTTATCAATTCAAACACCTCATAAGAAATACGAAATAATCTTGGTGAAAACTCCTAGAATTCATCTTCTTGAACACTTCGATTCTAGGTGATGATATTAACATGACATTGGTATACAGCTCGACCAAAACATACCATAATCTCAGAAACTACGTCCTAGGGTTCAACATACCAAGGTTCGATCACAATTCTCTTAACAACGAAGAACAATCCAAGTATAACCAAACCAATCTTCCTAAAACATGATATTAGATTACTACGACATCCTTGAAACGTAATAATCTCAGTAACATACTCAAGAACCCGAATTCAAGGTTGGGTTTAGTTTCAACATACCTTACACGACGAAACGATGAAAACGATCACTAGAACTCGACACCATAGGCTTGAACACCAATCCGAGATGTCCACGATCTTCCAAACCAGGTAGAGAGGCTAATATAAGGGGTACTATTCTCTGGAGTAGTTCTTGAGATGGCAGAGGTCGGAAAAAAGGAAATGGATGAGTGTAAGAAATGAAAAGGGGTGCTGCCACATTTATAAAACTCAGACCTTTACATATGTTAACCTCACAGCCTTACATACGTTATCGTCCTAACGTACTCTATCTGAAATCTTTAGCGTATGTTAACGTCCGACAGTAGCTACTGCCTCATTTTCTGACCTCCTTAACTTACGTTAACCATTACATTTTACGTACGTAATAATCTCTGTGTAGAGTACGCTATCTTAGTCCTTTAGCGTACGTCATGCCTCGTTAACTTGCTTTATCGAAAAGCTGTCTGGATCACACGGAATCTTATCCTATCCGACCCCATCCCAAGCTGGCCCATACGCCGACCAATCTGATCTTTTGACTGCCTGTTACGTACGCTATGCTTCGTCCATAGCGTACGCTATCTTCAGATCAGAACGTACGTTAATCTTACCTGCTAACGTACGTTATGACGTAGCTGCATGCATGAATTTGCAAACTCTTCATAATATGATCATGACTGTTGGAATACGAATGCGGGAAAAATCACACTTCGATTATTGATATTACAAAGTCGAATAATACAAGGTTCAAATACAGACGAAAATACTCAACAATTATCCGGATATTACATACTCTCCCTCTAAAAAGTAGTTTCATCCCGAAACTTAAGACGAAAATAATTCTAGGTATCTCGAATTCATACTATCCTCTGTCTCCCAAGTGGCTTCTTCAACTCCGTGTCGTGACCATTGAACCTTAACCAAGGTGATTGGTTTATTTTTTAATTGTTTAACTCGACTCTCGAGTATCTCGATTGGTTTCTCTTCGAACATGCCATCCTTAGCGACTTCGATCTCGCCGAAATCAATGACATGACTGGGATCTTGTAATACCCAGTTGTAATTCAGTCATTATCATTCAGTAATTATCATTCAGTAATTGTCACTCAGTAATTATTCACTCATTAATGATCATTCATTATTCACATTCATTCCTTGTATTCACCGATCAGAGTAATTGTATCGTACATCAGTTATTATCCGTCGTCCTACCTGGTTGGAGGATCAAACCGTGGTCATCATCATTGTCATCTTCATAATGGGCTGTGTGTGAGGAGTAGCGCACGCTACATATTCTCTTTATCGCGCGCTAATTGAGTACGGGTAGCGCACGCTACCTCTCAGTATTAGCGCACGCTAATGTGGTTCAGGCCTGCAGTCCACAAGGCACTGGACTGCAGTCGAGTTGGTGTAGCGCACGCTACGAATGGTAAGTAGCACACGGTAGTAAGTTGGATAGCGCCCGCTATGCGGTCAGTATAGCGCGCGCTAAGGCCGATCAGGCAGAGTCCAGGGGGTACTGGACTGATTTTGGAATAATTCCTAGCGCACGCTATGAGTGTATTTTAGCGTACGGTGTTGGGGCAGTAGTGCATGCTGATTATTGGACGTAGCGCGTGCTATCACAAGCAGGTCAGAGGACAGAAGGTTCTGGACTTTGGTCACTGGACATATGGTATTTAGCTAGCGCACGCTAACTTTTGGAGTTAACACACGCTATCGGGAGGGCGTTAACGCACGCTATCAAGTTCGTAGCGTACGCTAACGAGGCAGTCAGAGTTCACTGGATTGTCCGGTTAACCTGTTAGCGCACGCTAAATAACATGTCGTAGTATGCGCTAATCTGGGGACAGTATATATTGGACAGTGCAGTCCAGGTTCGTCATTTTTCCTTCTCTTTTCACTCCTTCGATGATTCCAGGCGATTTCGGGCGATTCGGAGAGATCTTTTCGAGCTGCACTCACCTATCATCATCATCAAGCTTATCATTTGGATTAATCATCATTTCATCATCTCCATCACATCAAATCAAGGTAATAATTTCTTGGATCTAGAATTTCGGATTTCGGGTATTTTCCTTCCGATTTCTTCGTGTAAGCTTGGATTGTTGTTGGAATATGTTAGATATGGATTATCTACCTTAGATGAATGTAGCTATGGATTTGTTGGCATATATTTCGGATTTCATGAATATTGGGGTTAATTCAAGAACACTTTTTGGTTGACTTTGATATTTTTGGGGGTTTTCGATTAGATGTTGGCGTTAACTCGAGTTGTGGATTCCTATGGGAATATTGATATCATTGAAGGTGTTTTGTTGGATTGAACTACTCATTTTGGAGTTGGTTTCGATATATTTGGGTTTAGGTTATAATCAAGAGTTGATGATCGCTAAGTGTTTGTTTGAATGCCTCAATGAGTTTGGATATTGTTGTATCGACCTTTGAGTTAGTCGTAATTCATTCTTGATATGTTTATTGAGCGGATTATTGGTAATTGTATCATTCAAGTTGTTCGAGCGACCGACATCTCTTTTTAGGACGTTGTTAGAGGAAGGACATTTCAACACCGGTATTGTGTAAGTTAATTCTTACTCAGTTAAAAGGATATCCATTCCTTACGTTGTTGTTCATTAATACATGTACTTCACTCATAATATATCGTTCATGTCGAGACTTGTATTTATCAACTCATCATGTAACTCACGAGGAACGACGGTTCCAAAATCATTTCATTGAAGCTATCACTCGTTGTATCATTATTTCATCTCGGTGAGTCGTTCTTGATCCTTATCGGATTCTATTCATTACTCCTCACCTTGGTCATTTTTGTTCTGGTGATTTTCCGGAATTATATTGCATGGCCGGTTGGCGCATGTGTGGAATTTTAGACGGGCACACTATGGTCATGTGTATATGCGGGACTCCGGACACATTGGACTGTGCGCATGGTAATGTGTATAAGCGGGACTCTGGACACATTGAACCGTGAGACTAATTAGGCCAATAGCGGGTGCATATGCGGGACTCCGGACACTCGACTATTTGTGCTCTTACTCAGTTCATTCGGGCGTACATTGATGCTCATCATTCAACTTAATTCATTAATTCATTCATGTGATGGTTGTATATTGTTCAACTCTTGAGGATTGTTGTTCTGTGTAACTGACCCCGTTGGGGGATGTTATTTTCAGGTCATGGCAAGGCTAAGACACGGGAAGAGAACGTTGACGACGAGGAGTCCCAGTGATACTAGTAGGAGGCCCCAGTCCTTTTCAGTCATTCGTGTTTCTTCATTTTATTTCCGCTGCAGACTTCCGTTTGAATACTCATTTTATTCAGTGTTGTATATTTTATCTTCATATAAAATATACATGTATTCTGTATTATCTTGGGCGTGTTGTAATGAAACTCCTCATCGGAGTAATTTGATGATATAATGTGGTTCGGTACTACAATTATATTATTTAAGTCATAAATTTTCATTCGTCTGGTGGGTCCCAGTCGGGGGTCCACGGCACTGTAATGTCCGCCTAGTTTGGGGTGTTATAGATCTGGTATGTATTTTCGTAATTGTGATACGTGAAACACATTATGAACATGACTCAATGATGGCGGAAAACCCAACCTTTACGCCAATTCTCCAGTTCTTTCAAGAATCTCAAATGGTCCGATATATCTCGGACTCAACTTTCCTTTTCTCCCAAAACGAAAAATCCCCCAAGTAGGAGAAACCTTTAAAAGCACGTGGTCTCCAATACCAAACTCTAATGGGCGACGGCGCACGTCTGCATAAGATTTCTGCCGACTCTGGGCAGCCAACAGCCTTTCACGAATCAAAGCTACCTTATCTTGAGTCTATACTAACAACTCCGGTTCCGTCCCGATCAAGTCTGATGAATCATCCCAACACAAGGGTGATCTACGTCTCCTCCCATATAATGCTTCAAAAGGTGCCATCTTAATGGAAACATGCCAACTATTATTGTAAGTGAATTCAATCAACGGTAGATGAACTTCCCACTCAGTCGACCAATCTAGGGCACAAGCTCTCAGCATGTCTTCCACTGTTTGAATAGTCCTCTCGGACTGTCCGTCTGTCTGAGGATGATAAGCTATGATAAAGTTTAGCTCGGTTCCCAAGTCACTATGAACCGCTTTTCAAAAGTGTGACACGAAGCGATCATTTTGGTCAGAAATAATGGTCTTCGGCATACCATGCAATCGGACTATCTCCGCAATAAACACTCGTGCCAACCTCTCTGGTCCCCAAGTATCCTTAATGCCCAGAAAATGAGCCGATTTGGTTAGATGATCAAATATCACCCAAATCATGTTCATCCCTATTCTGGTCTTCGGCATATTGGTGATAAAGTCCATCGATATATCTTCCCACTTCCATGCAGGAATCAGAAGTGGCTTCAACATTTCGGCGGGTCGCTAATGTTTGATCTTAACCTGCTGACAAGTTAAACACTTCGAGACATATTCTGCCACATTTTTCTTCATGTTGCCCCACCAAAAAATCTGTTCAGATCCTTATACATCTTACTGGTGCCCGGGTGAATAGAATAGGGCGTACTGTGAGCTTCCTTCATGATTGTCTGCTTCAAAACATCAACATCGGGAGCACAAAGTCGACTCTGGAATATCAAAACACCATCATCATGAATCACAAATCATGCGGCCTTACCCTTGCTCACTTCATCACTTAACCGAATCATCAGAGGGTCATCTAATTGCTTAGATTTGATTTCTTCGGTTAATGATGAGGTTAATTCCATCAAGCGCAATTGCCCTTGGAGACCTTGCAACCATACTTCAATTCCCTCACGAATCAACTCTCGTTGAATGCTGGACTGGGAAGTGAGAGTCTCCAGCATTTGAATAGAAACAGGTTTGCAGCTTAGTGCATCGGCCACTACGTTCGCTTTACCTGGATGATAAAGAATCTCCAAATCATAGTCCTTAATCAATTCTAGTCATATCCTCTGCTGCATGTTTAACTATTTCTGACTGGAGATGTATTTGAGACTCTTATGATCTGTGAAGATCTGACAGTGAGTCCCGTACAAATAATGTCTCCACATCTTCAAGGCGAAAACAACAGCTCCCAGCTCCAAATCATGAGTTGGATCATTTACTTCATATGGTTTCAACTGTCGTGAAGCGTAGGCGATCACCTTCTCATTCTGCATCAGTACACACCCGAGACCTTGGTTTGAAGCGTCACTGTAAACTATGAATCATTCAGTTCCTTGTGGTAGTGCTAGAATTGGTGTCGTCGTCAATCTCTTCTTCAATTCATCAAAACTGGCCTGACACATATAGTTCCATTCAAACTTTTGGGTTTTCTGCAGTAATCGGGTAAGTGGGTGGGTAATTTTGAAAAACCCTTCCACGAACCGACGATAATTTCTGACTTCCTTCACGTTCTTAGGAGACTTCCAATCCAAAATTGCCTCGACTTTCTGGGGATCTACTCGGACTCCCTCCGCTGATACCACATGACCAAGGAACATCACTTCCTTTAGCCAGAATTCACACTTAGAAAGTTTGGTATATAATTGCTCGCTTCTCAAGAGGTCCAAAACGATCCGTAAGTGCTGCCCATGCTCCTCCGGGCTCTTGGAATAACCAGAATATCATCAATAAACACAACTACGACTTTGTTCAAATACTCTATGAACACTCGATTCATTAACTGCATAAACACAGCAGGCGCATTAGTGAGACCAAACGGCATCACCACAAACTCATAATGTCCGTAGCGAGTTCTGAATGCTGACTTCAGAACGTCGGATTCCTTAATCCTCAACTGATGATATCCCGATCTCAAATCAATCTTGGAAAATATCGTCGCTCCTTGCAACTGGTCAAACAAATCATCAATCTGTGGCAACGGGTACTTGTTTTTTATCGTCATCTTGTTCAACTCCCAATAGTCAATGCATAATCGAAGCGATCCATCTTTCTTTCGGACAAAAAGAACTGGTGCACCCCAGGTTGAAACACTTGATTGAATATAACCTTTGTCCAGTAAATCTTCCAGTTGCTTCTTCAATTCATACATCTCGGTAGGTGCCATACGATACGGCGCCTTAGAAATCGGTGTAGCTCCTGGTTCTAGCTCGATGGTAAATTCTACATCTCGTCATGGAGGTAGTCCAGGTAATTCGTCAGGGAATACGTCCGGAAATTCACTCACAACAGGAATAGATGAAAGCTCTACTTTTCCGTCTTCTTTCTTCATTGCGTAACACCAGTATCTAGTACAACCCTGTTTTAGCATTTTGACGGCTTTCATAGCTTTGATCACTTTCCCTAAGCTTCCTGGTCTCCATCCCTCGAATAATAATTTGGAACCATCTTCGGCTATCATCGAGATATTCCTCTTCTGGTAGTTCACAATAGCTCCATATCGATTAAGCCAGTCATCTCTGAGATCAGATCGTCTCCTTGTATCTCTATCACAATCAGATTTGAGGGCCACTCTTTGCCTCCAATTGATACAGGAAAATCTTTAGTTTCTAAGTTCCCCACTCGGTAAACCCACAACATAAGGCTCACATTTATGAAAACAAGAAATGTTCAAACGATTAACACAAGACAATGATATAAACGAATGTGTAGCCCCTGTATCGAACAAAATACTAACTGGTTGTGAAAGGATCTGAACGGTATCTGATGCAACAGCAGCATCCTGATCGTCTGCCTCATCTCATAAAGGTGTGGGGGAACGGATCCAGCTCTCGATGCTCCCTTTCGGTCGAACTGTCCTCTGCCTCGTCCTCGGCCAAAACTCTGGGGTAGCTGGACACTCTATTGCGTCTGTGGAACACTTGCCTCTTTTTGAGCCGGTTGTGAAGTACGAGCTCCAATTAACTTCGCGGCATCCTTGCAGAACATCGCACGATGCCCTTTCTGTCCGCATTCATAACATGTCACTGGAGAACGGAAACAATCACGCCAAAGGTGTCCTGGGCGACCACAATTAAAACAGTTCTTGACCACGATCTGAAGTTCTTTCCACCTTTGGATGGATGCGGGGGCCTCTTAAATGAATGAAAGGATGACTGGGCTTTGCGGGGCCCACTACTCTTGTGCTCTGTGAAACTACCAGAGACTTTCTGCTTCTTGGACTTCGAGAACTTTTCCATAGTTGCTTCTTTAATTTCATACGCCAGGGCTTTGTCTTGGTACTGGCGGAGAGTGGTGCATTCAAAACCTGACATGTACCTCTATATTTTCGGCTTCATTCTCATATCAAAGTGAATCATCATTTCTGCATCGGTTCTAACCAGGTGTTGAACAAACGCTAGCTGTTGATTAAATGTCTTAATCGCCTGAGCCACCGGCGCATCCGATGGCTGTACGGAGAAAAATTCTCTAACCTTGGCTTCTCTCACCAGACGAGGGCAGTACTGAGCTTCCATCATAAGTTTGAACTCTTCCCAACTGGCATCATGATCAACAGGTCGGATGGCTTCCCACCATTCGGACGCTTCTCCTGTTAGAAAATACTGGGCAATGGGGGCTCTCCGGTCATCTGGGCAGTTAATTCCGGAAAATACTTTCTCTAGTTCTCTCAACTAGTGATCCCATGTCGGCGTCTCATAAGATCCATCGAATTTTGGCGGGTGCGTCTTCGCTACCTCCTGTAGCCATATGTTTCCTCGATTTCCCAAGTCTGGGATGCCTTGCTGTTTTTCCCCTGGCTGCAATCCTACCGCCACTTGCATCCTGTCCACAACTTGAGCAAATTGAGTCATCTGGTTGACCACCTGACGAAGGATGTCGGGAACAGCAGGTTCGGCATTGGTCCCCACTATCCGCTCTCGCTCGTTTTTAAAAGATTCTTATTGCTCGTCTGAGTTGTAGCTAGCCTGATTTGACAGTGAGTCAGGGACAGAAAATGAAGCTTCTCTCTCAGCATTCCTACATCCGCGTCCACGACCGCGACCACGTCCACGTCCTCCCCTCAACATACTGTAAGCATAAACACTCAATATATAGGGAATAATATCGTCCTAACGTTTCAAGTTATAAAAAGGTACAACATGTAAATGACAAGATAGAGTATAGGAAACTTACAACCACCGCTCGCACGAAAATGTAGGTAGTACAGTGATGTTATGCGCGGACGGTTACCTCAAAAGACATATACGACCCCTATTCTAACCCAACGACCAAGACATCCATAATCTTAGCTCCGATACCATATTCTGTAACACCCCGAGATATTCAGGATTATTACAGCGCCGTAAATCCTTGATATAAGGATTTACAAGGCTAAGAATTAAAAACATCTATTAAATACCAATCATAAAAATAATTATTAAATCACCAATCTAAAACATACAAATCAATCCACGTCCGAATACAAACTTCAAAGACAACAAAACACAACGTACTCGAGTACTTTATTAAAACAACACAAACATACGACAAATTAGTCCGGCCATAACATCACTCTGCACCCTCGTCGTCATGCAGCTCTAGTGATTGTTTTCCCGCTCTCCTGGATCCTGAACTTAAAACAAATGTTCACTCCCGAAGGAGTTAGCACAACGATGCTAGTACAAGTACGATAATTATACAACAATGTTTATTCAACAATCTCTGAATGATAACGTCAATAATATCAACAATAATCACAACAAGTCTCCCCAACGAGAAACAGTAACAATATACAACATATCATATCAATCTCACATACTCCTGGTATTCCAACGATCCAGCGCACGCAACTATAGATTCCCATGATGATCCCGTCGGACCAACGCATGGTGGAAGTACCTGTCCAACGATCCAGCGCACACAGCTATAGATTCCCATGATGATCCCGTCGGACCAACGCATGGTGGACAAACAATCACAACACATATGCACAATACAACAACAACATAACCGACATCAATACGAATAAATATAATTAAAGTACTTGCCTTTGAAAGATGGCAAGAAATAAACACTTCACGACTTCAACAAACTCGAAGGCCATTCCTTCGATCAACCATTCGCAAAGCTCGAACCTTAAACAATAGGAAAATAGCGACAACTCAACTTACGTAATAAAACTAACGGATACACAACTAACACACGAGCGTTGATCGTTCACAACTATGGTCAAACACACTATCTTATGAATGGTTGGTTACACGATCAAATCATCGGACGAACACTAGTTGGATTATGCAAAATCATGCTACGCGGATGATAATGATATGGACTTCTACGATAACAAGGGTAGGCATATCATCAACCTTCCTACTCCAACTCTATTAATAACTTCCAAAGTAGTTCGGCTAAACAACGATTCATAACAAGAGTATGATCATACGGATACTAACAAATTTTCGAAGGGATATAAAATAACCGTGTTCTAGGTTCAATTCGATTATCCTCAACATAATCAATCCATTCTAACCAAGAATATAACGAAGTTTATCAATTCAAACACCTCATACGAAATACGAAATAATCTTGGTGAAAACTCCTATAATTCATCTTCTTGAACACTTCGATTCTAGGTGATGATATTAACATGACATTGGTATACAAATCGACCAAAACATACCATAATCTCAGAAACTACATCCTAGGGTTCAACATACCAAGGTTCGATCACAATTCTCTTAACAACGAAGAACAATCCAAGTATAACCAAACCAATCTTCCTAAAACATGATATTAGATTACTACGACATCCTTGAAACGTAATAATCTCAGTAACATACTCAAGAAACCGAATTCAAGGTTGGGTTTAGTTTCAACATACCTTACACGACGAAACGATGAAAACGATCACTAGAACTCGACACCATAGGCTTGAACACCAATCCGAGATGTCCACGATCTTCCAAACCAGGTAGAGAGGCTAATATAAGGGGTACTATTCTCTGGAGTAGTTCTTGAGATGGCAGAGGTCGGAAAAAAGGAAATGAATGAGTGTAAGAAATGAAAAGGGGTGCTGCCACATTTATAAAACTCAGACCTTTACATATGTTAACCTCACAGCCTTACATACGTTATCGTCTTAACATACATTGTCTGAAATCTTTAGCGTACGTTAACGTCCGACAGTAGCTACTGCCTCATTTTCTGACCTCCTTAACATACGTTAACCATTACCTTTTACGTACGTAATAAGCTCTGTGTAGCGTACGCTATCTTATTCCTTTAGCGTACGTTATGCCTCATTGACTTGCTTTATCAAAAAGCTATTCGGATCACATGGAATCTTATCCTATCCGACCCCATCCCAAGCTGGCCCATGCGCCGACCAATCTGATCTTTTTTACCGCCTGTTACGTACGATATGTGATGAGCAAATTAAAAACTCGCAAGTATACAAATCGCTTTTGTAGGTAGCGACAAGTAACTACGAGGTCGATCTCACAAGGACTTGGAAACGGTTTGAAATTCAATAATATTCGGCAAATAGTCGAATCAACAAAGGTAAAACAAAGTAAAATACTCGCAAGATTTGATAGGATTACAATCACAAAACGCAGAAAATTAAAATAAACGAAATGTAAACAACACCGAATTAAAGGTTGAATAATTAAGAGATTACAATTATGAGAATGATATGGGAGTTTAGAATCACCGACACACACGTAATCAATTATTAGTTCTGATACTTAAAGAATTAAGGTTTGGAATTATCGATTGCTCACGATTAAAAGAAATCCGTTTGATGGCGGTAATTCTAAAAATCATGATTGTTCTTTTCAAAAATAAGGGAAACTCCTTTGATGGGGACGAATCTCTACTAACAATCGACTAGCTAATACCTTTGATGGGGTAATTCGCTAAAAGATCGCTATGTGATGAACAAATTAAAAACGTACTTTTCAAAATCACGATTGTTCTTTTCAAAAATCAGGGAAACTCCTTTGATGGGGACGAATCTCTACTAACAATCGACTAGCTAATACCTTTGATGGGGTAATTCGCTAAAAGATCGCGGAAAAAGGGTTTAGAACATTGACAATTGCTTCTATCGGGTCGTTTGATGGCGAACACCGACAAAAACCCTCGATTTTACAATAATAACAACTATAAAATGGGTTTGATGATCTAAATCAAAAGTTCTTATACAAAGAACAAACAAGGAGGAACAATCCCAAACTCTACCCGGAAAATCAATAGGAACTAACAATCGATAACATGTGTGTGGCTCAATCTAAAAACCCATATGAAATGATTAGCTACACATGATTATTTCAACAATAATAATGGAAATTGTAAAACAAAACATGGTATAAACTTCCCTTGTAGAAACCGAAATTGAATTCCCGATGAAGGTTCTTCCTTCAAGAACTCACAACAAAATGATACAAGGAATTATATTCACTCACAAATGTATTTTTCTTCAAGATGAGCATCCAAAGAAGATGATGAAAAATCTCTTTTCCCTCCCTATTTTGGTGTTTCTCTCCCTAAATCATGTGTTTTTCCACACAATATCTTATACAAGATCAGAATATTATCTCCTAAGGTCTCCAACACCTGTTTATAAAGCCAAAGGACCAAGAAAAATGCTCCAAATCGTGTAAAAATGTCAAAGAAATGGACTTGCACCGAAAAGTGACACTGCCCATGTCATAATGTCCTGGAAAATGCAAAAGTGTTCTGTCCATCGAACCGGGCCGTGTCATGTGACACAGCCCGTGTCATACTGCGCTAGAAATGGAAAATTATCTCGACCGTGTCATGTGACACGGCCGTGTTGTACTCTTCCGGAACGTGAAAATCTCACTGGAACGAGACCCGGTCGTGTCCTGTGACACGGTCGAGTTGCCTGACGCGGCCCGGGTTGTTTCTTCTTGTTTTGATTCCGATTTTTGGTCTTCTTCGGCTTGATCCTTTGTTCTTGTATCAATATATCTTGGAATTTAGCGTATGATATACCGTTTCGAAGCTAATTTCACGAGGAATATATATAAATGGAGAACACACCCCAATTCGGAGTGATGATTTTGGAATCTGACCGATATTGCTTCAATCTTTATTGTTTTAGGCCCCGTTTTTGCTCTTGATCGTCATAAACTCCAATATTGGCTATGAAAGTGCATATTTCACCATAATCTTCTCTTGGATACCTATAAATTAAAAACACAACATACCACGCATAAAAGAGAACAAAAATACTAAAAAGCAACAAAAACACGACTAAATAGAATAGAATGAGTCGATCAAGAATCGACTCATCAAATCCCCCCAAACTTAAACTTTGATCGTCCCGAGCAATGCACTTTAAAATAACCACTCATAAGGGGAACTACTCTCTCAACATACCTCAAAGGACCTTTTCGAAAATTTCATCAATACGCTTCAAGTAAAATAAGTTGATTTCTTCAAAGTTTTCAAATCTCCGGGGTGCTTCCTTAACATCATAGTCAATACTTGGCAAATATAAACCTCACCAATCAAGTGTATTCACTCACTCTAAAAGTGATATAGGGATAAGTATACGCTCGAAACTCATTCAATGAAATAAGGAACCCCATAGGCTTGCCAATCGTCTACATCTCTACCACTGTTTTGTGTATGCAAAATTGTGAATCAAAAAGGACTTTACTCGGCTGTAATGTAGGCTTGGGTCGGGGTGGGATAAATATGGCTAAAGTAACTTGACTTGAGCAATTTAGAACTAAATCACCATAATCGCTTAGAAGCTCAAGATTTTTGAAGTTTGCTTCTTTCAACCCCTTAACTATGTAACACTTGCAACAAGCACTTTTGAAAGTGAGAAACGCAGCCTTAAGCCCTCCTTATTGCTCCGATTTTTTTTTTGGCTTGGGTTGTTTTAGGATCTGTTTTACGCGAATGTAAACGATGGGTCACATGAATACACCCGGTTACTAGGATCAAAACATACACAACTGCTTCCAAGCATACTCATATCTAAGGTAACTGTTTTACGCGAATGTAAACATGGGTCACATGAATACACCCGGTTACTAAGTTCCCAAAAATAGCGGAGTAATTATTTTCTCCATTTCAACACTCCCAACAATATGTATATCACCCAATGTCACCACAATATTTGTATCCTCGTCAAAAATAATTTCTAATCGCTCAAGTATGGGTCAAAGGTTTATAGCAATGGAAAGCTCAATATGTGGTTTGACAATGAAATAGACAATGAGCTCAATTGGGCTTATTTAAGGAATAATCAATTGTCGGGTTGGCCAAAATCGAAGGGTTAGATCAAAAGCGCCTAAAATCATTTTCACTTAATTGCACACATACACTAGTAGTTTCGAACAAGATACCAAGGCAAGTTCTAGAGTCTTAAATCATGAATGAAACACTCGACAATGAAACTTGCATATTTGAAAATGCACGAAGGCTCAAAAGCTCACAAGTAGGTTTGTTCATACCTCCAAGATATTAAACTACTTATTCAATTTCACACCCGTTTCGATTATCAATAATTTTTCCTCTTCAAATTATCCTCGATTTGTATATCAAAAAGACGAAATAAATCCCGAGGCATCCAAGAAAAGATTTCATACTTCAAAGTTTTTATCAAAATTGCAAGATGCTCAAAACACACCAAATGTTTATAAAAACACACCAAAAAGAAGTCTACCGACAAAAACAAGCAAAAATAAACAAACAAGCAAAATAATATCCAAAAACAAATAAAACAAAAGTAACGAAGTATTTATTGACCAAACCCCCCCAACTTGAATTAAAGAATATACGCACGAAGGGGGTATAGTATTTAAATAAAAGAATTTCATTGGTCAAGAAATACTTACGACTGATTCTACTGGTGGGGCGGAGGGAAGTGGTCTTGCTGGACATGCCACTCGTGCATTTGTCTCAAAAGAGACAACATCTCGTTCTGCTCCTGTCTAGCCTCCTCTAGCCTCTGTCTAGTCTCCTCTCGGAAGGCTACGAACTCCTCCCTTAGTGTGGGACGCGATGGGGCATGTCTAGTTTCGGCCTGCCTTGACATCTCGGGCCGATCTCTGGGGCTTTCTTCTTCTTCGTACTCCTCTTCTTCTTCTTCTCCATCCGGGCCTCTTTCATATGCCTCTTCCTCTTCCATCCTCTCGGCTCTGTCTTCATCCATCATGCGTCGAGGTCAAACATTTCGGTTAAGAGGGCTGTGACCCGGGGGAGCCCATCCAACTGCCATCCGCGCATGTCGGTGCGCTTCCGTAGCCATCTACAAATTTCCTATGTCCCGAATACTATTTTTGGTCGTCTGCGGCGTATTCAGGAGAAGGAAATGGTCATTATCAGTCTGGAGGAAGACTGTGCCCGATTTTGCAACGTAATACCGTGCCTCGCTCCCCGGGTATTCCACCATAGCTCGCCAATAGGTTTCACATGCGAACCGGTTTATTTGGTAATGTCCGTCGTGTCTCGCATGATAGATGTCTTCCAACTGGTCCATGGTTAGCCTTTCGTCATTATTGTTAAGCCTGAATATTATTGCGGCCGGTTCACGAGTCACCAGATCTCTTCTGACGGTAAGAGTGCTAAGAAACTCCATCGTGAGACACCTATAAGTTGGCCATTGTTGCGTCATCATCCAGGCCCACTTCACTCTTTCTAAGAACTTCATGACGTCATCTTTTATGCCCATTGCGGTCATACATTCAGCATCGGGCCATTGCGTAGGAAGCATCTTTTTCTGGCCTAGCATCTCCCACCTAACTTGTCGTGTTTTGGGGAGATCAATCTGTAAGATTCGGGGGTTTCGACAGCCTATTGGATCGCAACTCGTGCCGGTTGGTCTTGTTCTCCGGCGTTCCTACCCCTTCCCCGTTGAGAGTTTCCACGTCCACGTCCTCTAGCCATTTTCTGCAAAATTTTCAATTTATTATTTGTTCAAAGACTAATAACGCATTCCTCCCCCAAACTTATAACAAACTACGGAATACCCACAATATAACCATTTATCGATCAAAGCAACTCCCCAAGTAAAATTTATCATACGAATCCCCTAGAATTCATCATATTCATCATGTAAAACATACCTTAACTACAAGAATTTACAATCAAGCAATTTAATCATCATAAATCAAGTACAATAAAAAATCCCCTAATTATCACCTTCAATTTAATTCATGAACCCTAGATAATCAAAGACTTGTGATTCTAACATCATAGCATGTTCATAATCAAAAAGAATCAACAAAACATGAAAAACGTACCTTGGATTCGGAGAAATTGAAGAGAAAAAATATTAAAAACGAGCCCCCCGATTCGTCTGAATTGACTGCTTGGAGTATGAAATTGGTTGAATAATGATGATTTTGTAAATGATTATTGTATCTTTCCTTGATTTTGCACAAAATCCCTTTGAAAATGAAGAAAATTTGACTGATAACCGCTAGGGTTCGGAGGGAGAGAGAAAAAAAATTTTGGGGAAGATGAAGTGTGTAAGAACACGGCTGAATCCTATATATATATGACCGACTGACACGGCTCGTGTCCTATGACACGGCCGTGTCGTACCTGTTCAGAATTTAAAAAAAAAACGTTCTGTCTTCCCAACCTGGTCGTGTCCTGTGACACGGCCCGTGTCCTACTCCTTCATAAAGTGAAAACTCGCTGTCTTCCCAACCCGACCGTGTCCTATGATATGGCCCGTGTCGTACTCCTCCAGAATTGCAAAATTCACTGTCTCTAGACCGGACCGTGTCCTATGACACGGCCGTGTCGTACCTGCCCAGAATTGCAAATTCCCACTGTATTGCTGACCCGACCGTGTCCTGTGACACGGCCCGTGTCCAACCTACCCAGAAATGCCTTTTTTGATAACGCTCTCATTTCCCTGCATTTTTAACACCTAAAGTCAAACCGGTCAGTCTCGAACCAAGCAAAAACGAATAAGGAAAATAAATTCAAAAAACAAAAGGATGAAAATCTAACTAAACTGTTGGGTTGCCTCCCAAGTAGCGCTTTTTTATAGTCATTAGCTCGACTTCTTCCCGTCTTACTTAATTTTCGACATCATGCACCTCTATGCATTCAAACACATTGATTTCTTCACTTCGCCCGAAGTATGGTTTCACTCTATGTCCGTTCACCTTAAAATGCTCATTCTTCCGTGGATCAAGTAGTTCTACCGCTCCGTGGGGCCATACTTGAACGACTTTGAAAGGTCCGCCCCATCGCGACACTAATTTTCCCGGCATGAGCTTAAGATGAGAGTTATGTAGTAGAACGTCCATCCCAGGCTCGAGAGATTTGCGAATGATACGCTTGTCGTGATACCGTTTCGTCCGTTCCTTGTAGAGCTTAGCATTTTCGTATGCCTCGTATCGCATATCTTCCAGCTCATTCAAATGTAGAAGTCGTTCTTCCCCAGCCTTTTCTTGATCTAAATTTAGCACTTTGATAGCCCAATACGCTTTATGTTCTAACTCAACATGTAGGTGGCATGCCTTCCCAAAAACGAGGCGATACGGGCTCATTCCAATCGGAGTTTTGTAAGCCGTGCGATATGCCCATAAGGCGTCGTTCAACTTCAACGCCCAATCTTTTCTTGTCGGCTTCACTGTCTTCTCAAGTATTGCCTTTATCTGTCGATTACTCACTTCAACTTGCCCGGAGGTTTGTGGATGGTAAGCCGTCGCGACCTTATGCATCACGTTATACTTCTTGAGCAACCCAGCAAGTTGTATGTTGCAAAAGTGTTTGCCTCTATCGCTAATCACAGCTCTCGGCGTCCCAAACCTCCAAAAAATCACATCCTTAAAAAAATTGCAAACCACGTTAGCATCGTTAGTCCGGGACAGAATTGCTTCCACCCACTTAGAAACGTAATCCACAGCAACTAAAATTTATTCAAAGCCAAAGGAAGGTGGAAAAGGACCCATAAAATCCACTCCCCAAACATCGAAAAGTTCTACTACAAGATTGTTTGTCAACGGCATCTCATTTCTTTTGCTTATGTTCCCCGTTCGTTGACAACGATCACAACTCTTGCAATAGGAATAAGCGTCCTTAAATAATGTCACCCAATAGAATCCAAATTGAAGAACTTTATGTGCCGTTTTCTTCACGCTAAAATATCCCCCACAGTGCAAGTCATGACAAAATGACAAGATGCTCTCGTACTCTTCTTCCGGGATACAACGTCAGAATACTTGATCGGGACCCAACTTGAATAAGTAAGGGTCGTCCCAAAAGTAATGCCTATACATGGAAATAAATCTCTTCTTCCCCTAAAAGGTCAAGTCGGGCTGCAAAACACCACTAACAATATAATTAACAATATCGGCATACCAAGGTGTCTTAGTCACATCAAACAATTGTTCGTTAGGAAACGTTTCAGCAATCGGCAAAAAGCTATCGAGCTTAAAATTATCTCCCTCGGTTAATCTAGATAAATGGTCGGCAACTACGTTTTCCGAACCTTTCTTATCCTTAAATTCCAAATCAAATTCTTGCAACAAAAGAACCCACCGAATCAATCTTGGCTTGGCATCGGATTTTTTTAACAAATATTTCAATGCGGCGTGATCCGTATACACAATTACTTTCGAACCAACCAAATAGTATCGAAACTTGTCTAAAGAAAACACAACGGCTAAAAAATCTTTTTCGGTGGTGGTATAATTTGCCTGGGCTTCATCGAGTGTTTTGCTAGCATAATAAATTACATGGAAAAATTTATTCACTCTCTATCCCAAAACGGCACCAATAGCAAAGTCGGATGCGTCGCACATAATTTTAAATGGTAAAGACCAGTCGGGAGCAACAACAATAGGCGTGGAAGTTAACTTTTCTTTCAAAGCATTAAAACCAACAAAACATTCCTCGGTAAAATCAAATTTGGCATCTTTACACAAAAGATTACTTAAAGGGCGGGCGATTTTTGAAAAATCTTTAATGAAACGCCTATAAAACCCGGCATGCCCTAAAAAGCTTCGAACCGATTTTACACATGAAGATGGAGGTAATTTAACAATTAAATCAACTTTAGCTTTATCAACCTCCATTCCCTTATTGGAAACCACATGACCCAAAACAAGACCTTGTTTCACCATAAAATGACTCTTTTCCCAACTAAGTGTAAGATGACACTCAATACATCGTTCGAGCACAATAGTCAAATTATGTAAACAATCATCAAAAGTGGTTCCAAACACAGAAAAATCGTCGATGAATACCTCGATGGACTTTTCCGACAAGTCAGAGAATATGGAAAGCATGCACCTTTGAAAAGTAGCGGGAGCATTGAAAAGACCAAACGGCATCCTCCTAAAGGCAAAAGTGCAAAAAGGGCAAGTGAAAGTGGTCTTCTCTTGATCCTCCGGAGCAATGGGAATCTGATAGAAACCTAAAAGTCCATCTAGAAAACAGTAATAATCATGCCCAACTAAACGTTCCAACATTTGATCAATGAAAGGGAGGGGAAAATGATCTTTTTTCGTTACGACATTTAATTTTCGATAATCAATGCACATTCTCCAACTGGTCACTATTCTAGTGGGTACCAATTCATTTTTATCATTACGAACCACCGTTATTCCATATTTCTTAGGCACTACGTGTTAGGAGTATGCCCTCGAATGCCACTCAGAGGTTGTTGAGTGAGGGCATTGTACTTGTAATTATGTAAACCATTTATATAAGGCAAATGAATGTTTTTTTATTTACTGGTAGTTACTGGCGTTCCTAACTCGTAAATAAACATATAGAAATTAGTCCGTGTATTTGAAAGCAAAACGTTCCACTCCTTATTGGATAAGGGGGTCGGCACTGGAAAGGTTATAGCTCAAATACTTAATCGTTCGCAAGTTGATGAAACTTGACTGGACGTTAAGTTTATGTGAAGACTTGTATGACGTGTTCTTTGACATGGAGAGTGTCTGTCGAACACTAATGGTTAGTGGGAGCACACGTTATAGGTATGCTAATTGGATTAGTATACTCGAACTGACTCACCCTCGATTCGTCACACGGATTTCACTCCGGGACAGTCAATGACGGAATCGAAAGGTTGTGATAGGTATTCGTGAACCTTCGACTTGAGGATTTAGTAGGGATGTGCTTGTGACGTCAAGATTTTCATTAAAGTAGTTCGACCCTGTAAACCGGAAGGCGGAGGTCAACCTCGACGTGCATCTTGACGGGCAAGTAGCAGGTCCTACTGAATACCAAGATAGAATTCTTTCTCCCGTTAGTGAGCGGGTTATATGTCCTATTCGGTTATTGGCAGATGAGATCATAAGTCTTTGGCCAAAGCATTGGAGCTAGTTGTATTAGATACACTACAGCTCGATGATCTCGATTTGCATTAACGCATGCATAGCGTCAAGTACAGATAGGGTTTGACTGACCGTGACCCTATAACTTGATCGGGACATTTGATAGAAGGGTTTATACGTATACTGGTATTCACGACAGAATGGTTCTTGAATGATCCCATCATTCGTTCTCAGTTGGGGTACAGTGTAGGCCGCCAGGCTGGCTAGGTGGTGCTACTACTCTTTGGTTCCTCCCATTGCTGACTGAGACGAACCTACCGAGTCGCGCAATAGGATTAACAACGGAATGAATCAAGCTAATTCTCTCATTATGAATATTAGATATTGGATATCTAAATTTGGGACATTGGATGTTTAAATCGATTTATCGGATAAATTGATTTACGGCTTAATGAATTAAATATATCACTGGGTGATTAATTTAATTCATGAATATAATTATTTCTTGGAGAAATTAATTATGTTATTTTGTATTTGATATGTTTAATTAATTGGATTAATTAATCGATACAAATACATCGGAACGGAATCGTAATTTATCTGTTTGGACTCACGGGAGTCCGAAACGAACCGAACTCGTCCGTTTTTGCATAATAGACGCCCCCCCCTTTGTTTCCACTCACTTTCCTCTTGTCATGTTGCTTTCATTTTATATGAAAGAACATGACATTGTGGGGTTTAAAATAATGTGGCATTATTTGTATTATTGAAGTGAGAGTTGAATAAAGGGAAGAATATATCTCATTTAACATGCACCTTTTGATTGCTTGTGGGATTTTCATACGTGAGTTGATTTTGAAAGAGAGAGAAAAGTTCTTTCTCAAAGTCTTCTTGTTCATCTCATTTCTTGAGAGTTTTTCTTAGATAAAATATCAAAACATAAAGAGAGAGTAAGATTAAAACACTTAGAGTGTAATAATCTTAACATACAAAGCTTCATCACTTAATTCTAGCCGTAACCTTAGAGGTTAATTAAGTGATCGTTGTTCCGGTCGTTTCTCCGGCGCGTGGCAAGTAGAGACGCGGTGTTTTCGGCGTTGGATCGTTCAAGTGCTTGGAGTGTTTCGGATCGTAGAGAATTCAACTAAAGCTTGGGGAATAGCTCAAGAGAAGGTTTCCATTTAATCAACGGACTTCGAGGGTTAGTTTCTTACGACTCTTGCTTTTCGTTTATATATTCGTATATACGTAGCTCGATCGATCCTCGTAGGGATTCGGATCGAATTAATTTTCGTTTTACCGCTTCCGCTGGGCCTTCGATTTAGGCACCGAATCCCAACAGTGGTATCGGAGCGTAGGTCTTGCGATCGTATATACGATATTTGCATTTGGAATGCTTGATTAGATGGTGTATGATTTGGAATCATAATCGTATTAATCGTTGATTTTCTATTGTTCATCTAAAAATTAATTTTTCATGATTTTATGTTACAATATAAATCTATTTTTCTTTGAGAAACGATTTAAATGAGTAATATAAAGATTAGAAAAATATTATTTTTGGAATCATCGGAAAACGAGCCGAAAACGTAAACGGACCGGCTTGAGCCCTGTGGCACCGCCTCATGTCCGCGGCGGAGCGAGTCTGGTCGGCGAGCATCCGGCCGTTCTCGGCACCAGTGCGAGCCCGCTCGGCGGCTGGGCGGTGTCTGGGCTTGGCCGCCGTGTTTTCCGACTCCGTTTTTTATATTTCATTCGATAATTAATTTCCCACAAATTAAATTGGATTTAATTTGACTAAGATTTAATTATGGTAATTTTATTCTTAGGGGAATTAATTTAATGAAATATTTTCTCGTCCGGAACAAGTTAAAATTGACGGTTGTTTGAATTAATTGGATTAATTCATTTTGGATGGATTGTTTTATATTGATTGGATCAATATTCAGATTCATTATGAATGCTATTTATTTAATGTGTTGGATGCATTATTTTTAATGGTGATGTGGTTCGTGGACTTAGTTTTTTAATCGTTCGTTTTATTCGATTGGGTTGTAAAGGCCGTTTTGAGCCTATTTATTTTACTAGAAAAAATTTGTATCTAGGATGCAATTTTCAATGTAAAATTTATATGTAATGACGAAGACCGGAGGAAGATCCATTTCGAGAAGACGAAGATTCAAGACGAAGACTTGTAATTAGATTACGGAGTTTTTGTTTTCTAGGAACGGTCCATGAACCACATGTTGGTAGCAACTAGGTTGTGAATGGTTGTTTCATATTGTATGAATGCCACAAATGCGCTAATATGATTAATGTGCAAAGTGTAACGTTAATCGCGAAAATTCTCCCACAACAAATTATTAAGTTTATAAGGTTTCAAAGTTTTCCTTCCCTCCATCGAGCTTTCGGGAAATTGAAATCCAAACCGGATGTGCTATGCTTCCGAGTTATCGGGGTAGTCGTTCGGGGAGGACGGATAAATTACTAGGAGCGCATTGGATGCCTTCGGTTGGAGCAAATTTTATCCCTAGAAACCTGATAGGTTGCCGGATAAGATTCAATTGTGAAACTGATTTGCGTCAATGGTATAAACTTAACTTGTTCACGAACCATAGAAACCGTATAGGTTGAGGGGAGTGAACAAGGGGAAAAAGAAGATCGAATCATCCATTGGATGGGTTGGTGTTGGACACCACTTTATGAAAATTAATAGACTAGAAACCTATTCGGTTGCCCTCTATTAAGATTTATAAAGAACTCGATCGCCACTACGAAGTAGAGCGACGATACTTCCGGATTTCACATGGGAGTGTATTATTCCGATAAAATAGTGGGAGCTGGGTAACAAGAATAGAAAAGACCTTAATTCTATACTCAGAACATAATTGAATGAGTCACTAATTAATCTATCGTACTTAATGCAGACTCAAATCTCAATATGACAATGAATCCACTCGCAATTCTGCTCGAAAAGAACACCCTGATTGGACCTAACTTTGTGGACTGGCTCCGCAATCTGATGATAGTCCTCAGTATAGAGGCACTGGGATACGTCTTAGAGACGGACATTCCGGCACCTCCTGTGCGGACCAGAGCCAATCAGGAAGAGATCGAAAACCACGAAAAGTGGGTTAAGGATGACGTAAAAGTCCGTGCATACATGATGGCTTCTATGTCTAATGAGCTTCAGAGAGCTCATGAGAAAATGACTTCTGCTAGGCAGATTCTATCTCACTTAACCGAACTTTATGGTGGGCACAGCAGAACTGCTAGATATGAGATATCCAAGCAACTGTTTGGTGCAAGGATGAAGGAAGGTGAGAAAGTTGGGGAACACGTCCTCAAAATGATATCCATGATTGAGAGATTGGAGGCTCTTGATTTTAAAATGGATACTTCTCTCCAAACCGACCTTATCCTACAGTCTCTCCCTGATTCCTTCTCACAGTTTGTTATGAACTTCAACTGCAATGAGATTGCATGTAATTTAGCTGGGCTAATGAACAAACTTGTGACCGCTCGCCTCGGATGAAGACTCCACGGATGAAGGAGTCTGCTCTTGTGATTTCTTCTGGACCTCGGAGGTCTAAGAATAAGAAGAAAAAGACCAAGAAGCGGACTGGACCACAAGCTAAGGTCCTTAAGGGTAAGGGCAAGGCCCCGATGGTTCCAAAGAACAAGAAGAAGATGGATGCTTGTCTCAAGTGCGGTGAGCTGGGCTACTGGGCTAGAGACTGTCCGATTCTTCATGGCACTTCAGGTACAGAACTTTTAGTTTTGGAAACAAATTGTTTTGCTACTGTATTTTCTACTTCCTGGATACTGGATTCAGGTGCTAGTTCTCATATTTGTACCGTGAATCAGGATCTGGAACAAAGTAGGAAGCTTGGAGCTGGAGAAGTTATGATCACAGTCGGAAGCGGGCATAGTGTCGAGGCGACCGACATAGGATCACTTCTTTTAGGTTTAGAATCTGGCTTTGTTTTGACTTTAGAAGATGTACTTGTTTTGCCCAAGGGGCACAAAAACATTGTATCCATTCCGGTCATGGACCGAAAAGGCTTTTCATTTTTCATTGGTGATGGTTCCTGCAAAATTTATTTCAGAAATAAACTAGTGGGTACTGCTACATTGTTAAATGGATTGTATCATCTAAATCTCAGCAACAAATTAGTTGTGAATACTATGACTAGAAAACGTGGTAGGGATGAAACCAATCAAGTTTTGAAATGGCATCTTAGACTTGGTCATGTTGGTCAGACCAAGGTTTACAAGATGGAAAAAGATGGACTTATGGGTCCATTGGGATCGGATCCCTTTCCTACTTGTGAATCTTGCCTTAAAGGCAAAATGACTAAGTCCCCTTCACGGGGACATTTGAAAGAGCCGATAAATCGGGATTAAACCATACCGACGTATGTGGTGCTTTGGAAGCGAGACGTGATGGATATCAATATTTCATTACGTTACGAGATGATCATACTGTATGGTTATGTATACTTAATGAAACATAAATCCGAGGCTTTTGAGAAATTCCAGAATTCAAGGCCCTAGTCGAGAAACAAACAAGCGGTAATCATATCAAAGCACTTCGGTCGGACCGAGGTGGTGAGTATATGAGTACGGAGTTTGACGAGTTCCTTAAGGAACATGGAATAGTTTCACAACTAACACCTCCAGGTACTCCTCAGTTAAATGGTGTGTCAGAAAGAAGGAACCGGACCTTGTTAAACATGGTCCGTTCCATGCTGGGCTATACTGACTTACCAATTTACCTGTGGGGGTATGCACTCCTGACTGCCGCTTATATCTTAAACAGATGTCCTTCCAAATATGTTCCTAAAACTCCACATGAGATGTGGGAAGGAAGGAAACCAAGTCTTAATCATATTAGGATTTGGGGATGTCCCGCTTATGTCAAGAAGACTAAAGTGGAAAAGTTGGAAGCTAGGTCTGCAAAGGGACGTTTCATTGGATTCCCGTCTGGGACGATGGGATATCTATTCTACATGCCCGAAGATCGAAGGATCGTTGTTGCTTTACAAGCACACTTCCTGGAAGATGAGTTCATTCAGGAAGGCGGAGTGTAGAAATATTTCTTTAGAAGAATACAATGAAACTCCTCGAGAGACACTGTGCAAGAAATCTGAACCGAACTTTACAAACACAAGTACAACCACCTCGTAGGTCTAGTAGGGTGTCTCATTTACCTGAGAGGTATGGGCTTGTGCACTTGGAGGAGCTGGGTCTCCATGAGGTTCCAACTGATAGCCAAGAGACCGACCCAACAACCTATGACCAAGCGATGGTGGATGTAGACTCCGCGAAATGGCGTGAAGCTATGGAAGCTGAGATAGACTCGATGCATGTCAATCAGGTCTGGACCCTAGTAGACCGCCCCAAGGGCATAGTGCCTATTGGGAACAAGTGGATCTACAAGAGAAAGACTGATGGTGATGGCAAGGTTGACGCTTATAAGGCCAGGCTTGTGGCAAAGGGTTATACCCAAAAGGAAGGGATCGATTACCACGATACCTTCTCGCCCGTAGCCATGATCAAGTCTATTCGCATGATGCTTGCTATAGCTGCCTACCATGATTATGAGATATGGCAAATGGACGTAAAGATGGCTTTCCTTAATGGATTCCTCGAGGAGGAAATCTATATAGAGCAGCCTAAAGGCTTTGTGTCCGAAGTCGATATTCAGAAAGTGTGCAAGCTTCAGCGTTTCATTTATGGACTGAAGCAAGCGTCGCGTAGTTGGAACCTTCGTTTTGACGAGGCGGTCAAAGAGTTTGACTTCGTGCAAAATGAAGAGGAACCTTGTGTATACAAGAAGGTTAGTGGGAGCAAAATCGCATTCTTAGTACTATATGTAGATGACATTCTACTAATAGGAAATGATGTGGGAATGCTCGATTACGGAAAGCTTGGCTTTCGAGTAATTTCTCCATGAAAGACTTGTGAGAAGCTACCTATTTTCTTGGTATTCGACTCTCCCGGGATAGAGCGAAGAGAACAATAGGCCTTTCCCAAGCCCTCTATATAGATAAGATCTTAAAGCGATTTAAGATGGATGATTCTAAAAGAGGGTTCCTACCGATGCAACATGGAATAAAACTCACCTTGAAGATGTGTCTTCAAAGTGAGGAACAACGCAAGGAAATGAGTAATATACCATATGCTTCGGCCGTGGGTAGCCTTATGTATGCTATGTTGTGTACAAGACCTGACATCGCGCATGCTGTAAGCGTGGTGAGTAGGTTTCGAGCAAACCTGTAGGGAACATTGATCGTCAGAAAGAACGTTCTCAAGTACTTGAGAAGAACTAGAGATATGGTTCTTATGTATGGCGGTGGAGATTTGGATGTGGTGGGATTCACTGATTCGGACTTCCAAGGACTGAAGGATGACTCGATGTCCACTTCTGGCTACATATTTACTCTTAATGGAGGAGCAGTATCTTGGCGTAGTGCCAATCAAAGCGCGATCGCCGATTCCACCTGTCAGCCGAGTATCAAGCACCTCGGAGGCTTCCAAGGAAGGGTTCTCGATTAAGAAGTTTCGGGAGAACTTCAAATGATACCATGTGCCGAGCCGCTCGTCTACTGCATCGCGACAACGACGAGTCAGAAGCGCAGCCAAGGAGCCGAGGTTTCACAACAAAGACCAAACATATTGAGAGGAAGTATCATCTCGTAAGAGAATTTGTTCGCAAGGGATACATTGTCCGCACAGAGTAGACTCGGCCGACAACGTCGCCGATCCACTGACCAAGCCACTCTCTCAGACTAGCTTGGAGCGTCATCTGGAGAACATGGGTATTAGATACCATAGTGTGTGGCATTGAGTGCAAGTGGGAGATTGTTAGGAGTATGCCCTCGAATGCCACTCAGAGGTTGTTGAGTGAGGGCATTGTACTTGTAATTATGTAAACCATTTATATAAGGCAAATGAATGTTTCTTTATTTACTGGTAGTTACTGGCGTTCCTAACTCGTAAATAAACATATAGAAATTAGTCCGTGTATTTGAGAGCAAAACGTTCCACTCCTTATTGGATAAGGGGGTCGGCACTGGAAAGGTTATAGCTCAAATACTTAATCGTTCGCAAGTTGATGAAACTTGACTGGGCGTTAAGTTTATGTGAAGACTTGTATGACGTGTTCTTTGACATGGAGAGTATCTGTCGAACACTAATGGTTAGTAGGAGCACACGTTATAGGTATGCTAATTGGATTAGTATACTCGAACCGACTCACCCTCGATTCGTCACACGGATTTCACTCTGGGACAGTCAATGACGGAATCGAAAGGTTGTGATAGGTATTCGTGAACCTTCGACTTGAGGATTTAGTAGGGATGTGCTTGTGACGTCAAGATTTTCATTAGAGTAGTTCGACCCTGTAAACCGGAAGGCGGGGGTCAACCTAAACGTGCATCCTGACGGGCAAGTAGCAGGTCCTACTGAATACCAAGATAGAATTCTTTCTCCCGTTAGTGAGCGGGTTATATGTCCTATTCGGTTATTGGCAGATGAGATCATAAGTCTTTGGCCAAAGCATTGGAGCTAGTTGTATTAGATACACTACAGCTCGATGATCTCGATTTGCATTAACGCATGCATAGCAAGCATGTATAGGGTTTGACTGACCGTGACCCTATAACTTGATCGGGACATTTGATAGAAGGGTTTATACGTATACTGGTATTCACGACAGAATGGTTCTTGAATGATCCCATCATTTGTTCTCAGTTGGGGTACAGTGTAGGCCGCCAGGCTGGCTAGGTGGTGCTACTACTCTTTGGTTCCTCCCATTGCTGACTGAGACGAACCTACCGAGTTGCGCAATAGGATTAACAACGGAATGAATCAAGCTAATTCTCTCATTATGAATATTAGATATTGGATATCTAAATTTGGGACATTGGATGTTTAAATCGATTTATCGGATAAATTGATTTACGGCTTAATGAATTAAATATATCACTGGGTGATTAATTTAATTCATGAATATAATTATTTCTTGGAGAAATTAATTATGTTATTTTGTATTTGATATGTTTAATTAATTGGATAAATTAATCGATACAAATACATCGGAACGGAATCGTAATTTATCTGTTTGGACTCACGGGAGTCCGAAACGAACCGAACTCGTCCGTTTTTGCATAATAGCCGCCCCCCTTTGTCTCCACTCACTTTCCTCTTGTCATGTTGCTTTCATTTTATATGAAACAACATGACATTGTGGGGTTTAAAATAATGTGGCATTATTTGTATTATTGAAGTGAGAGTTGAATAAAGGGAAGAATATATCTCATTTCACATGCACCTTTTGATTGCTTGTGGGATTTTCATACGTGAGTTGATTTTGAAAGAGAGAGAAAAGTTCTTTCTCAAAGTCTTCTTCTTCATCTCATTTCTTGAGAGTTTTTCTTAGAGAAAATATCAAAACATAAAGAGAGAGTAAGATTAAAACACTTAGAGTGTAATAATCTTAACATACAAAGCTTCATCACTTAATTCTAGCCGTAACCTTAGAGGCTAATTAAGTGATCGTTGTTCCGGTCGTTTCTCCGGCACGTGGCAAGTAGAGACGCGGTGTTTTCGGCGTTGGATCGTTCAAGTGCTTGGAGTGTTTCGGATCGTAGAGAATTCAACTAAAGCTTGGGGAATAGCTCAAGAGAAGGTTTCCATTTAATCAACGGACTTCGAGGGTTAGTTTCTTACGACTCTTGTTTTTCGTTTATATATTCGTATATACGTAGCTCGATCGATCCTCGTAGGGATTCAGATCGAATTAATTTTCGTTTTACCGCTTCCGCTGGGCCTTCGATTTAGGCAACGAATCCCAACAGTGGTATCGGAGCGTAGGTCTTGCGATCGTATATACGATATTTCCTACCCCTTCCCCGTTGAGAGTTTCCACGTCCACGTCCTCTAGCCATTTTCTGCAAAATTTTCAATTTATTATTTGTTCAAAGACTAATAACGCATTCCTCCCCCAAACTTATAACAAACTACGGAATACCCACAATATAACCATTTATCGATCAAAGCAACTCCCCAAGTAAAATTTATCATACGAATCCCCTAGAATTCATCATATTCATCATGTAAAACATACCTTAACTACAAGAATTTACAATCAAGCAATTTAATCATCATAAATCAAGTACAATCAAAAATCCCCTAATTATCACCTTCAATTTAATTCATGAACCCTAGATAATCAAAGACTTGTGATTCTAACATCATAGCATGTTCATAATCAAAAAGAATCAACAAAACATGAAAAACGTACCTTGGATTCGGAGAAATTGAAGAGAAAAAATATTAAAAACGAGCCCCCCGATTCGTCTGAATTGACTGCTTGGAGTATGAAATTGGTTGAATAATGATGATTTTGTAAATGATTATTGTATCTTTCCTTGATTTTGCACAAAATCCCTTTGAAAATGAAGAAAATTCGACTGATAACCGCTAGGGTTCGGAGGGAGAGAGAAAAAAATTTTTGGGGAAGATGAAGTGTGTAAGAACACGGCTGAATCCTATATATATATGACCGACTGACACGGCCCGTGTCCTATGACACGGCCGTGTCGTACCTGTTCAGAATTTAAAAAAAAAACATTCTGTCTTCCCAACCTGGTCGTGTCCTGTGACACGGCCCGTGTCCTACTCCTTCATAAAGTGAAAACTCGCTGTCTTCCCAACCCGACCGTGTCCTATGATATGGCCCGTGTCGTACTCCTCCAGAATTGCAAAATTCACTGTCTCTAGACCGGACCGTGTCCTATGACACGGCCGTGTCGTACCTGCCCAGAATTGCAAATTCCCACTGTATTGCTGACCCGACCGTGTCCTGTGACACGGCCCGTGTCCAACCTACCCAGAAATGCCTTTTTTGATAACGCTCTCATTTCCCTGCATTTTTAACACCTAAAGTCAAACCGGTCAGTCTCGAACCAAGCAAAAACGAATAAGGAAAATAAATTCAAAAAACAAAAGGATGAAAATCTAACTAAACTGTTGGGTTGCCTCCCAAGTAGCGCTTTTTTATAGTCATTAGCTCGACTTCTTCCCGTCTTACTCAATTTTCGACATCATGCACCTCTATGCATTCAAACACATTGATTTCTTCACTTCGCCCGAAGTATGGTTTCACTCTATGTCCGTTCACCTTAAAATGCTCATTCTTCCGTGGATCAAGTAGTTCTACCGCTCCGTGGGGCCATACTTGAACGACTTTGTAAGGTCCGCCCCATCGCGACACTAATTTTCCCGGCATGAGCTTAAGATGAGAGTTATGTAGTAGAACGTCCATCCCAGGCTCGAGAGATTTGCGAATGATACGCTTGTCGTGATACCGTTTCGTCCGTTCCTTGTAGAGCTTAGCATTTTCGTATGCCTCGTATCGCATATCTTCCAAATTTCATTCAAATGTAGAAGTCGTTCTTCCCCAGCCTTTTCTTGATCTAAATTTAGCACTTTGATAGCCCAATACGCTTTATGTTCTAACTCAACATGTAGGTGGCATGCCTTCCCAAAAACGAGGCGATACGGGCTCATTCCAATCGGAGTTTTGTAAGCCGTGCGATATGCCCATAAGGCGTCGTTCAACTTCAACGCCCAATCTTTTCTTGTCGGCTTCACTGTCTTCTCAAGTATTGCCTTTATCTGTCGATTACTCACTTCAACTTGCCCGGAGGTTTGTGGATGGTAAGCCGTCGCGACCTTATGCATCACGTTATACTTCTTGAGCAACCCAGCAAGTTGTATGTTGCAAAAGTGTTTGCCTCTATCGCTAATCACAGCTCTCGGCGTCCCAAACCTCCAAAAAATCACATCCTTAAAAAAATTGCAAACCACGTTAGCATCGTTAGTCCGGGACAGAATTGCTTCCACCCACTTAGAAACGTAATCCACAGCAACTAAAATTTATTCAAAGCCAAAGGAAGGTGGAAAAGGACCCATAAAATCCACTCCCCAAACATCGAAAAGTTCTACTACAAGATTGTTTGTCAACGACATCTCATTTCTTTTGCTTATGTTCCCCGTTCGTTGACAACGATCACAACTCTTGCAATAGGAATAAGCGTCCTTAAATAATGTCACCCAATAGAATCCAAATTGAAGAACTTTATGTGCCGTTTTCTTCACGCTAAAATATCCCCCACAGTGCAAGTCATGACAAAATGACAAGATGCTCTCGTACTCTTCTTCCGGGATACAACGTCAGAATACTTGATCGGGACCCAACTTGAATAAGTAAGGGTCGTCCCAAAAGTAATGCCTATACATGGAAATAAATCTCTTCTTCCCCTGAAAGGTCAAGTCGGGCTGCAAAACACCACTAACAATATAATTAACAATATCGGCATACGAAGGTGTCTTAGTCACATCAAACAATTGTTCGTTAGGAAACGTTTCAGCAATCGGCAAAAAGCTATCGAGCTTAAAATTATCTCCCTCGGTTAATCTAGATAAATGGTCGGCAACTACGTTTTCCGAACCTTTCTTATCCTTAAATTCCAAATCAAATTCTTGCAACAAAAGAACCCACCGAATCAATCTTGGCTTGGCATCGGATTTTTTTAACAAATATTTCAATGCGGCGTGATCCGTATACACAATTACTTTCGAACCAACCAAATAGTATCGAAACTTGTCTAAAGAAAACACAACGGCTAAAAAATCTTTTTCGGTGGTGGTATAATTTGCCTGGGATTCATCGAGTGTTTTGCTAGCATAATAAATTACATGGAAAAATTTATTCACTCTCTATCCCAAAACGGCACCAATAGCAAAGTCGGATGCGTCGCACATAATTTTAAATGGTAAAGACCAGTCGGGAGCAACAACAATAGGCGTGGAAGTTAACTTTTCTTTCAAAGCATTAAAACCAACCAAACATTCCTCCGTAAAATCAAATTTGGCATCTTTACACAAAAGATTACTTAAAGGGCGGGCGATTTTTGAAAAATCTTTAATGAAACGCCTATAAAACCCGGCATGCCCTAAAAAGCTTCGAACCGATTTTACACATGAAGATGGAGGTAATTTAACAATTAAATCAATTTTAGCTTTATCAATCTCCATTCCCTTATTGGAAACCACATGACCCAAAACAAGACCTTGTTTCACTATAAAATGACTCTTTTCCCAACTAAGTGTAAGATGACACTCAATACATCGTTCGAGCACAATAGTCAAATTATGTAAACAATCATCAAAAGTGGTTCCAAACACAGAAAAATCGTCGATGAATACCTCGATGGACTTTTCCGACAAGTCAGAGAATATGGAAAGCATGCACCTTTGAAAAGTAGCGGGAGCATTTAAAAGACCAAACGGCATCCTCCTAAAGGCAAAAGTGCCAAAAGGGCAAGTGAAAGTGGTCTTCTCTTGATCCTCCGGAGTAATGGGAATCTGATAGAAACCTGAAAGACCATCTAGAAAACAGTAATAATCATGCCCAACTAAACGTTCCAACATTTGATCAATGAAAGGGAGGGGAAAATGATCTTTTTTCGTTACGACATTTAATTTTCGATAATCAATGCACATTCTCCAACTGGTCACTATTCTAGTGGGTACCAATTCATTTTTATCATTACGAACCACCGTTATTCCATATTTCTTAGGCACTACGTGCACAGGACTAACCCACTTACTGTCGGATATTGGGTAGATGACTCCGACATCTAGCAATTTCAAGACTTCCTTTTTCAGTACATCCTGCATGTTCGGATTCAAACGCCTTTGAGCTTGCCTAACAGGTTTAACATTATCCTCAAGAATTATTTTATGCATGCACCTAACAGGACTTATCCCCTTGATATCAGAAATACTCCACCCAATCGCTTCCTTCAATTTGGTTAGAATTTCTACTAATTTGTTTTCTTGCAAAGGGGTTAATTCAGAAGAGACAATTACAGGGTAAGTGTCACTTTTTCCTAAGAAAACATATTTAAGATATTCCGGAAGTTCTTTCAATTCAAGTTGGAGCGGGGTGATTTCAATGGGCTCCTCAAAATTTAATTCCAAAGGCATCTTAAGATTGTTAACTTCATCAATGGGTTCGGATTTATCTAGCAATGCGACATATTCTTCAATTTCTAAATTATTCAGCCCATATTATGCTCAACGGTTAGAGCATCATGCAACGTGTCCCCTACATCGTCATGCAAATATGTATCATCAACCAAAGAATCAATGTAATCAATAAAATTACAATCATGGGAAGTATAAATATGAGAAGGGATAGGAGATGAACCGAACACGTCGATTTCCACAGTTTCGCCCAAGACGGTCATGGTGACCTTTTCTTCATCAACATCGACGATTGTTTTTGTTGTACGCATGAATGGACATCCTAGAAGTATTGTCCCTTCATTTTCGCTTGTTGCAAAATCGCTCATATCCAAGATAACAAAATCGTCCGGAATCACCAACTTGTCCACTTGCACTAATAGGTCTTCAATGACTCCCTTGGGGTATTTCATCGACCTATCCGCCATTTGAAGAGTCATTTTTGTTGGTTTGATTCCTCCGAGTCCAAGCCTCAAGTAAGTCGAGTATGGAATGAGATTCACACTTGCTCCCAAATCGAGCATCCCACGAGCAACTTTCTTATCTCCCATAGTGATGTCGATCATAAAACTTCCGGGATCACCTTTCTTTTGACTCCTTGCTTCTACCTCGTAGAGCACCACTTTCTCATTCCCAAAATATCGTCTTTTGTTGGAGGTCAACTCTTTGAAAAATTTCGTGTAATCGGGAATGTTCTTCACAACATCCAAGAGAGGTAAGTTGACATGAACCTTCGAAAGCATGTCGTAGATTTTGGAAAATTTCTCATCTTGCTTTGCTTTTCTAAGTCGGCTCGGAAAAGGGACCGGTGGCTTATATGGTTGAGCAGATTTGTGAAGTTTGGAATTCGAAGTTGCTTCGTCTATTCTCTCTTCTTGATTTCCCGATTCGTCTTCTTTCTCACCGCTCCTTTATTTTGCTTCAGAATTATCCTCTTTATTAATCACTTTACCACTTTAGAGAGTGGTAATAGCTTGAGCTTGCTCAGGTTGACTTGGTAGTTTACCCCTTTCTTGTCTACGTGCCTCGGTAGCAAGTTGCCCAATTTAAATCTCCATTTTCTTCACCGAAGCTTCTAAAGATTCGAATCTTTTATTGTTCTCCGCTCGGTTTTCCCTGCTCTCCTTAATGAATGCCGCAATACTCTTCTCAAGAGAGTTCCTTTATTGTGGAGGTGGTTCACTTTGCGTTGGTTGTTGGACTCGGTTTCCTCCGTTGTATTGAGCTTGGGCGCTTGTGTCGTACGACATCGGGTTGTTGTTTCTCGATGAGAAATTCGGATGGTTTCTTAGCCCAGGATGATAAGTGTTCGGGAAAGGTGCATTTCTTGCATTTACGCCATAATTATTTCTCCTCTCCTCCTATTCGGGCCTTCCCGTGCTTTGTCCCATAGCCCAATTCCCTTGTTCAGTTTGTTCTTCTGGAAAAGTATGTGGGCAAGAATTAGCATCATGTCCGGATACTCCGTAAATCTTGCAAACTCATGAGTTCGAAGGTTTATTTTGATTCTTGAGTTGTCTTAGTTCCTTCGTTAACTCATCGATTTTAGATTGCATCTCGTCTTTCTCGCTTACTTGGTTTACGGCTCCCCTACGAACACGTACACTTTTTTTTGTGAATTAGCTCTCAGTGTTTCATACACATCATACGCTTGTCTCTCCGTTAACCCCCAAAACAAACCACCGGCTGCATTATCCACCACTCCTTGGGAATATTGAGTCAATCCATCATAGAAGAATTGATTAAGTAGTTGAAGCGGATAGTGATGGTGTGGGCATTGAATGAGGAGCATCTTGAATCGGTCCCATGCTTCGTGAAATGCCTCTCCCTCTTGTTGTCCAAATATTGAGATTTGAGTTCTCAATTGTGTGGTCTTCGAATGAGAGAAGTATTTGGTAATGAATTTGTCGTAAACTTCATCCCACGTTCTTAGTGAGCGCGGTGCCAAAGTCATCAACCATTATTTCGCCCCATCCTTGAGTGTGTAAGGGAAGCACTTCATTCTTAGTTGATCCTCGCTCAACCCATTTAATGGAAAGTTATCAATCGCCACATAGAAGTCTTGGATGAACGACAACGGATCCTCACGTGCTAATCCGTGAAATGAGGGCAATTGCTCGATGTGAAATCCGCTTATGTGGTAGTTCCTTGCTGTCGGTGCTAATTGGATGCATGAGATGGCGGTGTTCACCACGGGCTTTTCATAGTCCCGCATTAGATGCTCAACCGGGGGTTGTTGCGGCATATTGTAATTTGCTTCCATCCCATATTGAGGCCCGGGATAATAGTTCGCTCCATATTGCGCTCCAACAGGTGGTTGTCTCAGATAAAAGTATCTCCATTGTTCAGCTTCGGGTATCCCTTGATTGCGCCCAATGTTCTCATATCTCTGAAACCTCGGTTGACGAATGTTTTCTTCATCTAAATATTGTGCAACATTCTCAACCCTCGGTTGACGAGGGTTTTCTTCTTGGAGCAAAAGTCGCTCTTAAAGATTCGGATTCTCCTCGTCGTTTGCCATTGATGATGTGGCTATTGTTTTTGGTCCTCTAATTCTTTGGACCTCGTCTACGGGTGGAAGAATCGGGTTTCCCAACGATCTCCTACCAAGCATAAACAAGAGAAGTTTAGAGCAAATTTTTTATAGTTTGTAGAAAATAATGAAAACAAAAAATGATTACGGAAAATGATTCAACTATTATTAAAACAAGATAAAAATTTAAACGCCAATTCCCCGGCAACGGCGCCAAAAACTTGATGAACAAATTAAAAACTCGCAAGTGTACGAATCGCTTTTGTAGGTAGCGATAAGTAACTCCGAGGTCGATCTCACAAAGTGTTGGAAATGGTTTGAAATTCAATAATATTCGGCAAATAATCGAATCAACAAAGGTAAAATAAAGTAAAATACTCGCAAGATTTGATAGGATTACAATCACAAAACGCAGAAAATTAAAATAAACGAAATGTAAACAACACCGAATTAAAGGTTGGATAATTAAGAGATTATAATTATGAGAATGATATGGGAGTTTAGAATCACTGACACACACATAATCAATTATTAGTTCCGATACTCAAAGAATTAAGGTTTGGAATTATTGATTGCTCACGATTAAAAGAAATCCGTTTGAGGGCGGTAATTCTAAAAATCACGATTGTTCTTTTCAAAAATAAGGGAAACTCCTTTGATGGGGACGAATCTCTACTAACAATCGACTAGCTAATACCTTTGATGGGGTAATTCGCTAAAAGATCGCGGAAAAAGGGTTTAGAACATTGATAATCGCTTCTATCGGGTCGTTTGATGGCGAACACCGACAAAAACCCTCGATTTTACAATAATAACAACTATGAAATAGGTTTGATGATCTAAATCAAAAGTTCTTATACGAATAACAAACAAGGAGGAACAATCCCAAACTCTACCCAAAAAATAAATAGGAACTAACAATCGATAACATGTGTGTGGCTCAATCTAAAAAGCCATATGAAATGATTAGCTACACATGATTATTTCAACAATAATAATGGAAATTGTAAAACAAAACATGGTAGAAACTTCTCTTGTAGAAACCGAAATCGAATTCCCGATGAAGGTTTGATGATCTTCCTTCAAGAACTCACAACAAAATGATACAACGAATTATATTCACTCACAAATGTATTTTTCTTCAAGATGAGCATCCAAAGAAGATGATGAAAAATCTCTCTTTCCTCCCTATTTTGGTGTTTCTCTCCCTAAATCATGTGTTTTTCCACACAATATCTTATACAAGATCAGATTATTATCCCCTAAGGTCTCCAACACCTTTTTATAAAGCCAAAGGACCAAGAAAAGTGCTCCAAATCGTGTAAAAATGTCAAAGAAATGGACTTGCACCGAAAAGTAACACGGCCTGTGTCAGGTGACACGGCCCGTGTCATAATGTCCTGGAAAACGCAAAAGTGTTCTGTCCATCGGACCCGGCCGTGTCATGTGACACGGCCCATGTCATACTGCGCTAGAAATGGAAAATTTTCTGGATGCATGACTCGACCGTGTCCTGTGACATGGCCGTGTTGTACTCTTCCGGAACGTGAAAATCTCACTGGAACGAGACCCGGCCGTGTCCTGTGACACGGTCGAGTTGCCTGACGCGGCCCGGGTCGTTTCTTCTTGTTTTGATTCCGGTTTTTGATCTTCTTCGGCTTGATCCTTCGTTCTTGTATCAATACATCTCGGAATTTAGCGTATGATATACCGTTTCGAAGCTAATTTCACGAGGAATATATATAAATGGAGAACACACCCAAATTCGGAGTGATGATTCTGGAATTTGACCGATATTGCTTCAATCTATATTGTTTTTTGCCCCGTTTTTGCTCTTGATCGTCATAAACTCCAATATTGGCTATGAAAGCGCATATTTCACCATAATCTTCACTTGACTACCTATAAATTAAAAACACAACATACCACGCATAAAAGAGAACAAAAATACTAAAAAGCAACAAAAACACGACTAAATAGAATAGAATGAGTCTATCAAGAATCGACTCATCACTATGCTTCGTCCATAACGTACGCTATCTTCAGCTCATAACGGATGTTAAGCTTACCTGCTAACGTACGTTATGACATAGTTGCATGCATGAATTTGCAAACTCTTCCTAATATGATCATGACTGTTGGAATACGAATACGGGAAAAATCACACTTCAATTATTGATATTACAAAGTCGAATAATACAAGGTTCAAATACAGACGGAAATACTCAACAATTATCCAGATATTACAGCAGGGCACAGAGCGCAATGTACAATGGTAAGTCTCATCATATAAGGAGGAGACATAATACCATTAGACAATTGATATCAACAGGAGTTATCACTATTGACTATGTGTCATCAATAGATAACATTGCGGATCCGCTAACCAAAGGGTTATCAAAAGACCTTGTTGATAAATCATCAAGAGGAATGGGTCTGTTGCCATGAGCTAATGGTTTTATGGAGGATACCCAACCTAAACTGATTGGAGATCCCAAGATCTAGGTTCAATGGGACAACAAATTCATAAAACTGGGCACGATCACTGTGGGGGGTTACCCTGAACCGACCATTCCTAGGATGAAAACAGTGATACCCGTAGGCAGAGGTTAAGCTTATGCTTTTAATGATTCTTAAGTCGACAATGTATAGTGTGGTGGAGTAAAATACGGGTTTACTCAAAACAGTTAAGGAGAATCACCTATGTTGGAGTGAAGAGGGGCCGCTTCAAATGGTAATTGCAAGGCACAATTGTTTAGAAACCCTCGTAGAACCAGGACGGTGTCCACGGACAAAACGGGCACAATAATGAGAACAGAATAAATCAGGGAGGGCATTTGTGAAGGATATACGATCACTTACACAAGCGGTCGGACAGTTCAAAAGCATCTAGTCATATTGTCTAGCCAGTAAGGAGATTATATCTTTTTGAGGGAAGGTTCAAGGAGCATACTCTACCTATCCTATGCAATGCCTAACCACAGTAAATATCACCAAGTCAAACTCCGTATCTGACGTGTGCTGTTGGACCATCAATCTCATTCATGTGGAGGATTGTTGGAAATAAAGAGGAAAATGGGATGTTTTGAGCAGCCCACTTGAGAGGTAATTTTGAGTGGGCCCGACTCTGAGTTAAAGTCGGGATTTAGTTGGAATACGGAGTACTCCGTAAGAGGTTTCCAAAACATGTAAGAACACTCAAAATGATTGAGGTATGAATGAGATATAATGTTCCAAAGTGAACCCTTTGGGAATGGGTTCGAGATTCTATCCCACATTGAAAAAATATGAGAAAAATTGTGAGTATATAAGATGATGTGAACAAAGTCTTGTTCAAAACAACAAGTGAGACATGAGTGGCTGTGTGACTGGGCGCCCCTCGCGCACACACACGCGCGCGCTGTAATATCCGCAATTTCGAATTTCGGTAATTTTCTTTTTTTCGGCGGAAGTCCGTTTTGACGACTCGTCATGACCATTTCGTCATTTCGAGAATGATTAATTCTCCACTTTTTGTCATACGAGTTCGTTTCGGTGTTGTGTTGTTGAGTTCCGTGCTTTTTAGCGACTTTTCCGCACTTGAGTTCGATTCTTGCGAATCTCGGTCGAAACTGTTGTTTCGAGTTTCTCGCAAGTTCATTTAATGTTATTATTCATGTTGCGAGCTTTGGTTCGGTGTTTCGATCACGTATCGTGATTTTCGGACGTTTTGGGCCATTTTTGTAATTTCCCAAAGTTTGGGGTAATTATTTCCGTTGTCGAATTCCGACACTTCGGATGGTCGGAATCGTGTGTTCTCTTAGTGCTTGGATTTGTCTTTGCGAGTACTTCGTAACCGTATCTTCGATTTTTACTCAGGTTCGGGTTTCGGGGTCGTCCGGGCCGTCGGAGTGGCCACGGCCGAGTCACGGCCGGAGCAGGGCCTGGCCTGGCCGAGTTACGGCCGTAAGGTGCCGGTTACGGCCGTAAGGTGTCCGAGTTACGGCCGTAAGGCCTGCCGGTTACGGCCGTAACCCTGCCGGCTATATATAGCCTGGCTCGGCCAGATTTCATTTCCTACGCACTTTTTCTTCCTTTTTCGGCGTCTGGCGACGGGAGGCTCGGGAAATCGAGTTCTTGGCCGATTATAATCATTTCCAAGGCATTTTGGAAGATTCTTGTGGATTATATCATCATCCAATCCGTGTTCTTCGTCAAATCAAGGTATATTCTTGATTTTCCTTCAAGTTGACTTTTCGGAGAAATTGTTCTTAATTTCGTTTCTAATCCGATTTTGATACATCGGTTGGTGTAGTATGATGTTATTAATCGTGTTATATGGGTTGTATATCCATATATCGAGTTTGTTTAACTCGATTGACGATTCGAGTGTTCTTGGGAATTATTGAACATTTAGTGTTCGATTAAATGTCCCAATGAGTTTCCCTTCGATAGATTGTTGGGATTTCCGTTGTTTTGGCCTTGAATCTCGTCGTAACCATGTGTTATTGTTACTTCCGGAGGTTTATAGGTGTTCGAGGATTCCGATGTTGAATCTCGTCGGTGTTTGACGATTCGTGTGGTGTTATTCACGTAGTAATTGCGGTGCTATCGCGTTCTTGATAATGTTCGGAAGTTCGGGGCTATTCGACCGCGTCCTATCCGTCGTCTCGTTGCGATTGTGATTTCGAGGCAAGTACCTTGCCCATACTATTCTTGTTTTTATGAATATGATAACTGGTGATCGTCTTTATATATTCGTTTGATTGTTTGAAACGAGTTTTCAAAAGATTTGGTTAGCCTCGTTAAAGGCCTCTTTCAAAACCGTGTGTGTTTTGTGATTGGTGTGGTTTGTGAGTAACTATGTGAATTCTATGTATATGCTTGGTGTTCGTGTTGCACTTGGTATTGTGTGTGGACGTATAGTATTTCATTTCGGTGTGTTGTGGATTGACGTAGTGTTTTGCTAAGTGTTTGATGCCTCTGGGCGAATTGTTTGAATATCCTTGATGTGATATGTTATTTGTGTGAATGTGTGGATATGGTTGAAGGTCTACGGTGGCACATGGCATGTGATCATGTGGCCAGGATGCAACAAGTGATTGATCCAACCGTGAGAGCCTGAGATAATCTACGGTGGCACATGGCATGTGATCATGTGGCCAGGATGCAACAAGCGATTGATCCAACCGTGAGATGTGTGTGATTTGTTTCGCTAGCCAGCTCGGGAGGGTCCTTCGAGGCCTCGAGTGGGATGTCGGTGGTAGCGTCCCGGTCCTAGGCGATGCGCGTGCGTGATTATGTTTCGTTGATTTTACGTCCGTTGAGGACACGTGATGTTGGGCTTTGACCCTGTAAATTGTTGGTGGTTTCCTATTTGCGAAAACAAAACATTTGGGCCGTGACCCTATTGATTTTTGGAAAGAGAAGGATTTTATAATCCTAAATTGTTTTCTATTAAAACTCTCGATGGCATTTTAAACTGTTTTGTAAATTGTTTCCCTTATTTGCGATCTTTCGGTTTTGGAAATGTTTACTCAAACTCTTGCCTCGGGAAGTACTTTTCTTTACGTTTGGATCTTTGAGGATTCCCGATTATTATTGTTCTTGGAACTTGTATTGTATGGCTCGTATTTTTGCACTTGTACTTGCACTAGCAAAACAGTGGAGTTTTGCTAACCCCCGAGTATTCGGGGGGTGGATGTCTATTTTTGCATTCAGGTTTTGGAGCATAGCACAGGGTCGGCACGAAGGATGATGAATGATGAACGATACTAATCACACGAGGATCCGTTGCTGTCGTATTGGTCTAGTTGTATTTTCTTTTCCGCTGCAGTATTTGTTTCCCGTTGTACGGGTGTGGTTGTGTTTTGACCCCTGCGTGGGCATGAGTTGTATTTGAGCTGTATGTATTTGTTGTAAGACCAAATCGGTCTACTGAGTCATTTTAGCCTTAAAGGCGAGGTTTAGATGTTTGATTTTAGTTATCAGCCTGGTAGATCCTCGAGGAGAGGGCCCTGAGTGGATTTGGGGGTGTTACAGAATGGTATCGGAGCTTAGGTTGTGGAAACCTAGGCTGTCGGGTCAGTGGTGTCTATTGAGTTTTTGTCTCGTCGGATTTTATCTGACTGAGTCGTGTCGCGACGCGTCGTCTGAGTTTGTTGGTCGTGATTAGTATCGTGGCCGATCATCATCTTCGTGCGACCTGTGAGTGTAAGTCTCCCTTGTTTGTGTTGTGCCTCGTGTGACACGAGCTATTTTATGATTATTTGTTAAGTGACGGAATCCTCTTATGGGTTTTGATTTCGTGATATGTGGTTATTTGACTCTCATATTTCGTTCATATGAGGAGTAGTGTTGATGGATTATGCATGTTGAACTGTATTTCTTTTATCCGCTGCGTGAGTTCTTTTATAATGACTTTCGGTATTTTACCGACCGAGTTTTATTTCGAAAACCGATTCCCTTAATCGAGTTTTTGGCATTATGGCCTTGATCATTTTGGCGAAATTCTTATGACGGTATTTAGTACTTTGTAAATGGCTTATGTGAGTTTTTGAAATATTACCGTCATCGGCCTTTTCGGCGTTTTTGTAAATGGTTTTTAGCCTGGTGGTTTCTGGCGTGGGGCCCACGGCGTTATAATGTTCCGCGTAATTACCTGAAATTTTTGGGCATTCTAGCCCATTGAATTATCCTTGAAAAATTTGAGTATCTTAGAAAATAAATTTCGAGACGTACTTTTAAAATGAATTATTTTCTCGTGGTACGTCCAAGGTGCCACAGTATGTTTCAAAATTCTTCTACCCCGAGGACCAAAATGTTTTGAGATATTTTCAATATTTTATAAACACTTTTACTTAGACCCGAGGGTCGAATGTTCTGAAAGCTTTTCACTAAAAGAAAGTGTCCTCATTTTTATCAAATGCGAAATGGTTTTCCAAAGTCTCGATAATGATGTTTCACGTTTTTACTTTTTGGAAATATGATACTCAAGATCGACCGGTGTTTTTCTAAATTATTTTCCAAATGAGGTTTTCGTTTTTAAAACCTATCCATTCCCGTTTGAGGGCTGGGTATGTATGTATGATGTTGGCTTTGTCGCTATGATGTTAACTCCCGAATATGATCGAGTTGGTGGCATGAACGTTGAGGCGTTGCCACGTATTTGTTGTACTAGCCCTCTGTGAGAGGTGTGAACTGGTACTTAATGGTTGTCGTCTCGTGGTGGATTGCATGTCCCACACGAGTGTGAGATATTTAAGCTTGGGTTTGTACGTTGGTGTACATATGAGATTGTTTCATGATGTTTGTATTACGTGCTGGTTATCGTTCGGGCCATTGAGGTCGCCAAACGGTACCGTCGTTGTTGTAGTGTTTGTGTGTGTATTACCTTACAATGGTAGTCGTTGTATATGATATGTGTTATGATTTCCTGTTGTGCTGAGTTGGCATCTCCGGTATGTTGTTTTGCGGTGTTATGTTCCATTGTATTTAGCATTTGTATTTTCGGTATGCCGAGCCGAGGCATTTCGACCGTGATGTGCCGGGGGAATGTACGTGCAATTTGTCCTTCTCGTCAGTAACATATTTCGAGTGTGGACTCGAGGGTCACCGAATTCAGTTTTGCGAATTGGCTATCGAGACTTTCGGAGTTCGCGCTTCAGCACAGATATCAGAATCGGCTTTGAGAGGCCTTTGAAGGATGTTTCTGTCGACTGCCTGTTGTGTCGTATCCTTGATTTCGTTATTTTGAGTAGCGGGGACGACCTTCTTTTATAAAAGGTCGAATGTAATACCCGTATTGTTTTTGGACTTCTTCATTTTCTCTTTCTCCAGTCTATCGATTCGCTCGTGTTCGTTGATACTGTCTGAGCTTGTTCTGTATTTCGGTTTCATCGTTCGAACAAGCTGTGATCTTGTTTTGGGTCGATCTGGTTATCGCTGTAACTTTTCCAAGTTCGGTTCGATTCTTGTGAACCTTGTTCGGAGGTAGCATCTTTTGATTCTACAAGTTCTTTTATTCGAAGTGGATCGGATCTAGAACTTCTGCATTTTCGACTCTGTCGACTCGTTTATGTTCGTTGACATTTCTGAGCTTGTCCTGCTCCTTGCTTTTGTTGATCGAACGAGTGTGGTGTTATTTTGGAATAACTCGTTGTCGTTGTGACTTTTCAATCGCTATTCCCTTTCCTGTGGATCTTCGGCAATGCATGTCTTGTAGTTCTCACCAGATCATCCTGGGAGTTGTTGTTTGAACTTTATTGTTCTTTGTGATTCGAACATGATTCTTCGATCTTTGTTGTCTCGATCGTTGTGGTTTGATCGTTTGATTGTTCGGTTTATATTGACCTCGTTCCGTGATTGGCGAACATTCAGGCTCCTTCGTAATTCCCTTCAGTTCGGGAAATTAGTTTCGTTTTCGATCTTCCAGCCCTTAGGCGGTGGGATTTCGTGTTTGTTCAGCGGTTGACTCGCGTTTTGATTGATGTACCGTTGGGTTGGTCAATCATATTGATTTTCGTTCGTTGTGTTTTGTGATTGTCGGATAATTGACTTGGCTATATTATCCGTTTGATGACGTTTGTCACTTGTTGGTTTTTATTATGTTCCTAACGGCGACGTTGTATTGGTCGTCGTGGAGCGTGTTTTCACGCCGTATGTCTCTTTGCGTTTCTTGCAGCGTTTCGCCGTCGGGCGCGAGTTTTCGGTTTTTGCGTATCTCGTCGAGTTTTCCTAGCAGGGTATATTGCTTCCCCCTACTTGTTTTAAGTTTCGGGACGAAACTTCTTTTAAGGAGGGTAGAATGTAATATCCGCAATTTCGAATTTCAGTAATTTTCTTTTTTTCGGCGGAAGTCCGTTTTGACGACTCGCTCATGACCATTTCGTCATTTCGAGAATGATTAATTCTCCACTTTTTGTCATCCGAGTTCGTTTCGGTGTTGTGTTGTTGAGTTCCGTGCTTTTTAGCGACTTTTCCGCACTTGAGTTCGATTCTTGCGAATCTCGGTCGAAACTGTTGTTTCGAGTTTCTCGCAAGTTCATTTAATGTTATTATTCATGTTGCGAGCTTTGGTTCGGTGTTTCGATCACGTATCGTGATTTTCGGACGTTTTGGGCCATTTTTGTAATTTCCCAAAGTTTGGGGTAATTATTTCCGTTGTCGAATTCCGACACTTCGGATGGTCGGAATCGTGTGTTCTCTTAGTGCTTGGATTTGTCTTTGCGAGTACTTCGTAACCGTATCTTCGATTTTTACTCAGGTTCGGGTTTCGGGGTCGTCAAGCCGTCGGAGTGGCCACGGCCAGTCACACGGCCGGGCGAGGCTGGCTGGCCGAGTTACGGCCGTAAGGTGCCGGTTACGGCCGTAAGGTGTCCGAGTTACGGCCGTAACCCTGCCGGCTATATATAGCCTGGCTCGGCCAGATTTCATTTCCTACGCACTTTTTCTTCCTTTTTCGGCGTCTGGCGACGGGAGGCTCGGGAAATCGAGTTCTTGGCCGATTCTAATCATTTCCAAGGCATTTTGGAAGATTCTTGTGGATTATATCATCATCCAATCCGTGTTCTTCGTCAAATCAAGGTATATTCTTGATTTTCCTTCAAGTTGACTTTTCGGAGAAATTGTTCTTGATTTCGTTTCTAATCCGATTTTGATACATCGGTTGGTGTAGTATGATGTTATTAATCGTGTTCTATGGGTTGTATATCCATATATCGAGTTTGTTTAACTCGATTGACGATTCGAGTGTTCTTGGGAATTATTGAACATTTAGTGTTCGATTAAATGTCCCAATGAGTTTCCCTTCGATAGATTGTTGGGATTTCCGTTGTTTTGGCCTTGAATCTCGTCGTAACCATGTGTTATTGTTACTTCCGGAGGTTTATAGGTGTTCGAGGATTCCGATGTTGAATCTCGTCGGTGTTTGACGATTCGTGTGGTGTTATTCACGTAGTAATTGCGGTCTTTATCGCGTTCTTGATAATGTTCGGAAGTTCGGGGCTATTCGACCGCGTCCTATCCGTCGTCTCGTTGCGATTGTGATTTCGAGGCAAGTACCTTGCCCATACTATTCTTGTTTTTATGAATATGATAACTGGTGATCGTCTTTATATATTCGTTTGATTGTTTGAAACGAGTTTTCAAAAGATTTGGTTAGCCTCGTTAAAGGCCTCTTTCAAAACCGTGTGTGTTTTGTGATTGGTGTGGTTCGTGAATAACTATGTGAATTCTATGTATATGCTTGGTGTTCGTGTTGCACTTGGTATTGTGTGTGGACGTATAGTATTTCATTTCGGTGCGTTGTGGATTGACGTAGTGTTTTGCTAAGTGTTTGATGCCTCTGGGCGAATTGTTTGAATATCCTTGATGTGATATGTTATTTGTGTGAATGTGTGGATATGGTTGAAGGTCTACGGTGGCACATGGCATGTGATCATGTGGCCAGGATGCAACAAGTGATTGATCCAACCGTGAGAGCCTGAGATAATCTACGGTGGCACATGGCATGTGATCATGTGGCCAGGATGCAACAAGCGATTGATCCAACCGTGAGATGTGTGTGATTTGTTTCGCTAGCCAGCTCGGGAGGGTCCTTCGAGGCCTCGAGTGGGATGTCGGTGGTAGCGTCCGGTCTAGGCGATGCGCGTGCGTGATTATGTTTCGTTGATTTTACGTCCGTTGAGGACACGTGATGTTGGGCTTTGACCTGTAAATTGTTGGTGGTTTCTATTTGCGAAAACAAAACATTTGGGCCGTGACCACTATTGATTTTGGAAAGAGAAGGATTTTATAATCCTAAATTGTTTTCTATTAAAACTCTCGATGGCATTTTAAACTGTTTTGTAAATTGTTTCCCTTATTTGCGATCTTTCGGTTTTGGAAATGTTTACTCAAACTCTTGCCTCGGGAAGTACTTTTCTTTACGTTTGGATCTTTGAGGATTCCTGATTATTATTGTTCTTGGAACTTATATTGTATGGCTCGTATTTTTGCACTTGTACTTGCACTAGCAAAACAGTGGAGTTTTGCTAACCCCCGAGTATTCGGGGGGTGGATGTCTATTTTTGCATTCAGGTTTTGGAGCATAGCACAGGGTCGGCACGAAGGATGATGAATGATGAACGATACTAATCACACGAGGATCCGTTGCTGTCGTATTGGTCTAGTTGTATTTTCTTTTCCGCTGCAGTATTTGTTTCCCGTTGTACGGGTGTGGTTGTGTTTTGACCCCTGCGTGGGCATGAGTTGTATTTGAGCTGTATGTATTTGTTGTAAGACCAAATCGGTCTACTGAGTCATTTTAGCCTTAAAGGCGAGGTTTAGATGTTTGATTTTAGTTATCAGCCTGGTAGATCCTCGAGGAGAGGGTCTACGGCGTGTAATATCCCTGAGCGGATTTGGGGGTGTTACACGCGCCGCCGCCGCCGTCCGGCCGGCCGGTCAGCTCGGCTCGGGTAGGGTAGGGTCGGAGGGCGATTTGGGCGAAATATCTTGGCGTCTCGAAGTTATTTTATTCGGCAAAAATTTATTTTACTGAACCACCTCAATTATAAAATTCGAGTTTTTCGGATCTGGATAAATATCAAATTAATTGATAATTATCGATTTAATATATTAGGATAACTATCAAATTAATTGGTAATTATCGGATTAATATATTAATAAATTAGGATAAGTATCAAAGATACCAATCCTAATCGATTTAGAGTTCCTCCAGCACATGTCTTCCTCTCGTCTTCACCTATAAATACCCAACTTTTCCATACGAATTTTCAAGCTTCTGCGCTTCGCTTTCTTCTTCGTTTTTACTTTTCGGTTCTGTCGGTGATAGTATACAGATTTATTCTAGCTCGTTGAGGGTGCAGTGATCATCGATTCAGTGCATCGAGGTGTTGTTTTATCCTGGGAGGCAGACGCTATACACCGTGGTGAGGGCGAATCTGCTTTTAGGAGACAGATCTTCTGGATTCAACATTGACTTTCAGTTTCGGCATCAGCAAATATAATTATTTTGCTAACACGTTTTCGAGGGTTTCAAGAAAATAAATTTTCGATTATGTACTGTTTCAAGTATTCGTTTTAAATTATGCCAACAATCTTAAAGCAGATTATTTTCAGAAGTTTAAGACATAATGGATGCTTGATAAACAGATTATTTTCAAAAGTTTAAGGCATAATGGATGCTTCAATCCCTACTCAAAACCCGACTCTGTCTACGGACGTTTCTGGAGGTGCGCCTCAGAAAACTGGATCGGCTTCCGCGAATGGAGGTGCGCCTCTGATAACTGGATCGACTTCAGCGAACCACTCTGCTTCGGTTCCGGTAAGTAATTCGGTTTCGGTTCCGGTCAACCATGCTGACAAACCAGAGAAATTCAACGGGCAGAATTTCAAGAGATGGCAGTAGAAGATGATGTTCTATCCAACCACTCTAATCTTGTCTTGATTCCTCAAGGAGGACGCGCCGAAATTAATTGATAATTATCGGTTTAATATATTAGGCTAACTATCAAATTAATGGTAATTATCGAATTAATATATTAATAGATTAGGATAAGTATCAAAGATACCAATCCTAATCGGTTTAGAGTTCCTCCAGCACATGTCTTCCTCTCGTCTTCACCTATAAATACCCAGCTTGAGGGGTCCGATTTTTCAACTTTTCCATACGAATTTTCAAGCTTCTGCGGTTCGCTTTCTTCTTCGTTTTTCCTTCTCGGTTCTGTCGGTGATAGTATACAGATTTATTATAGTTCGTTGAGGGTGCAGTGATCATCGATTCAGTGCATCGAGGTGTTGTTTTATCATGAGAGGCAGACGCTATACAGCATGGTGAGGGTGAATCTGCTTTAAGGAGACAGGTCTCCTGGACTCAACATCGACTTACTTTCAGTTTCGGCATCAGTAAATATAATTGTTTTGCTAACAGTTTTTCCTGGTTTTCAAGAAAATAAATTTTCGATTATGTACTGTATCAAGTATTCGTTTTAAATTTTGCCAACAGAATGGTCGGTTCGGGGTAACCCCCCACAGTGATCGTGCCCAGTTTTATGGATTGGTTGTCCCATTGAACCTAGATCTTTGGATCTCCAGTCAGTTTAGGTTGGGTATCCTCATTTACATCTAAATTTTCTAGTTGCCGCAACATACACGTTTTCACCTTATACTCACATACCCTAGTAACTATAGCAATCTCGGCACATTCCCTATTGAGTACAAAAAACCAAGAGCTTCATGGTGTATAAACAGCAATTAAAGAGGTAATTTCAAGCATCGGCGGACCCTTGTACAAAGTATGGGGACATGCCCCAATGAAAAAAAAAGGTATATATATATATATATATATTTAATTAAAATTAATAATTTATTGATTTTCCTTACAAAAGGCAATCCTCCCGGTTTTTCTTTACTTCTTCAGCTTTTCTTTGCTTTCCCAGTTTCCCTCCCCTCACTTTTGTTTTCTTTTTTTTCCTCTCTGCTTGAAGACTCCACCTGACGCCCGCCCAGGCCAGCACCCAGCGAAGAGCCGCGCCGTCCGCCGCCCGCCCCGCCCAACACCCACCAGTGACTAGACCCACTTTGATTGAGGTATCTCTCTCTCTCTCTCCTTTCCGATCGTGTGTGCTGCCATTTTTTTTTACTTTGAGTTTGAGGTATTTATAAAAATTTCTTGTTTGTTAATTGTTAATATTAATCACTAGTTAGATTATGTATAAAATTAATTTATTTATTGTTAATTTTAATTTTTAGGGTTTGTTGAAAGAATGGAAAGAATTTTAAAAAGAAAAATATCGACACCCGGATCTTCAAGTACAGATAATATTTCCCAATCTAGTCGTGCCTCCAGTCTTAGAAAATTCTGGATCCGCCTAGGGGACATTTAATCAATAACACCTCAACTTTTCGAGTCGAGCTCGATAAATTCCTTTTACGATATTTTATTAGGAGATATGTAGTATTCCTGAATATTCACATGGAAACACTCTATTTATTAAGATATTCAGACGTCTATCAGAGTAAATTATGTAAAGAGTTATGATATATAGACCTACATAATAGACCTACAAATAGGCCTACATCATTCGCATTTTGACAAATTCCAAATACTTTTTTTCTCTCTTCATATTAACCAATCAAATTTTTCACCAATCATAGTTGTAGGCCTCATTGTAGATCTATTATGTACGTTTATAAATCATTTTTTTTATGTAAATAAGATTTCCGTATCAATAAATGACGTTTTCCTCAGTCGATAGGACTCTATGTTGTCTCTAGCTATATATAATAACATGAAAAAAGAAAATTAATAACATGAGTCATCTTTTTTCGTGTTTAAAAACAACCTTTAATATAACTAATTAGCTGTATTTAGAAACAGTTGTTTTCTCGCGTGTTTAAACACAATCGTTTATTAAAACTAGACTTATCTCTCTCAAAATTACAAATACCCCTTCAGGTTCGTATTTACTCAGAATCTCCTCCATGAAGGTGAACTTCTGTTGAAACTTTTGTTAGACATAAACTTCTATTCCATCATGATACAAATAAAATCATTGCAATATTTGGATAAGCATTTTTTTACAATTTAAAAATGTACCAAGAAACATCATATTATTTCCCTGTACAATACTCCTCGTCCCAGCCCAAGCGCAACCTTTGAAAGAAAATTAGTGTATTTTATGTTAATGATTGAATGTGATAGATGTGTAATATTTATATGTATTGATATTGAATGTGTGGTGTAGATTAAAAGGTAAAAGACAATGATAGTAAATGCATGGTGAAGATTGAATGAGAAGATATATTTAATGAAATACAATAATTTATTTATTCATGATTAGCCGGTATATAAAAGAGCAACTAGAACACCCGACTTTGCAAAGATTCACATAATGTCATCACCAAAGTGAAAAAGGTGATCCGGAGAAATGCTCCCCCGTACCAACGGATGCAAATCATCGAGTAGTGAAATACCGGACTCGACCTAAAATCTCACTACTCAACTTAAAATGAATTCAAGTCGAGTTGGGTATTACTTGATATTAATTCCGGATAGCAAGTCGAGCGCATTTCGCATCAGGGTAATTTGAATTGAGTATCCAGCGGTTACCGAAATTATGACCATTTTTTATGTTTTTTTTTTTTTGATTTTCAAGTAATTTCGAGTTGAGTCATGTATTAGTATTTCTCAAAATAATTCCGAGTTTTGGATGAAATTTGGACCCAACTCAAAATTATTTCGAGCGGGTTTCCGAGTCGGGTTTTACCTGAGCAAGTTTCGGCCTATCAATGCCAGGCGATTCATGATTCGATGAAGGCAACAAAAAAAACTCGTTTATTGCGACTACGAATTACATTTCCTAATTAAAGACGAGAGGCACACCTGTTTGATTCCGCATCGAATACGGGTTCAAATGTTCATATGAATGAAAAACATAGCACAAAGCATACCTAAAGATATTCCCAAATCTCTGTCATTGACAATAACCAAACTCAGCTTGGAGCTACGCGAGACTACTTTCCTTTAACGATATCCTGTTTGCAATACCAACTAGACGACTGAGGACCAAAACCCCTACAGAAAACGTGAATCCACAATTACCAATTTTCATATACCAATCACCCAAAAGCGAGCAGTCGAGACGCTATCCAGCTCCGGTCAGTCATATTAACATGTAAGCTAAAGCAGAAACACCTTTACAAATAAATCCCAATCTAAGCATTTAGAAAACTCATGTCTCCATCTTCCAAATCAAAACCACACCGTAAACCGATCAACACGTCATCTTCCCCTTCGAAAAACTCCATCCCGCTCTCAACACCATTGCTCGTCTCACATCCGAATCCACGCTCCAAATCATCTCCTGTATTTTGATTCGCATCCGAATCCCCATCCTCACCAAGTCCACAAATCGAATTAGCCTGATCTTCATCGACTTTAATTCCTCCCCCCATCAACTTCTTCGAGTTCCAGGGAACGGATTTTTTCCTCCTCATTCTCGCCTGCTTGGCACCGTTCTCCAGAAACCCGTTCTCATTTCCATTTCGATTTATAACTCCACCAACGGAATCTTTCGTTTCGCCACTATTACCATTACCATGATCCTGAAATCCAGTGGCTGCTATTTCATCATCATCATCATCATCAGAAATATCAACTACAACCCCTTCTTCTCCATTGCAGGCAACATTTTGATCACACCCTTTACTAGCTGATCCTGCTGGTGGGGACTCAAAGGGATCCCATAGTTTCTCTCCGATTTCCTCTCCATTGATACCAGATATCCCAAACGGAATGAACCCTGCACACCAGTACTGGCCTTTCTCCACCACGTCAGGCGGCGGCGGCGGTGCTCGAATAGCCAGCGCATGCAGCACTCTCCTGCATTTCTCGTTCGAACATCTCAAACAGCAATCCTCGTAAACCCTGTCGTACTCGTATACGTAATAGCAGTAAGGGCACATTGTCCAAAACGTACCACCATCAATCCCAGACGTACAGCCGTCGACGCCGCCGCCACCAGCAGACAGACTCCTCCTCAACTCGTCATCGAACCTCGCCTTCTCGCTAGGGTTCGACAACACAGACCACGCCCTCAAAACCAGGTCGAAAGCCTCGGCCGCCAGGGGGTATGGGTTCACATTCGGGTTCAAATTGGAGGTTAGGGTTCTGAAACTATACCGAATTCGAGCGGCGTCGGGCTCGAAGTGAGGGAGGCTGAAAACGGCGTAGTAGTCATGGCGGGCGGAGGAGATGGTCGGGGCGGAGAGCGCGGTGGCTATGGCGAGGATTTGGGTGGGGCCGGGGTGGGTTAGGTCGGAGTCCCTGGCGCGGAGGGCGTAGTTGCGGCATTCGTCGAAGTTCCGGTCGCGGAGGAAATACTCGGCGGCGGTGAGATATCGGTGGGTTTCGGGTGTCGTGCCGACCTGACCCGGTTGCCGTTTATGGGTATCCATGTTGTTGTGGGTATAAAAACAGAGGCGTTAGGGTAATAGGACAGAAAGTGGGCAATGCAAAGGTTTTTTGGTTACTTGGGTTGGAATTAATATCTCTTTGAGGGAATTTTACATATCGTACAAGATTTTATAATTTATTTACAATAATTATTTAGGAGGAAAATAATTACAAATGTAACACATCCTTGCATTTGTGGTGAAGCAAACCAGTCCTCACCTGATTTAATGTTGAGGAAAGAAGAGAAGACACAATTCGAGTCAATTTCCAAAAAAAAAAAAAAAAACTACATTAAATTATTTTTTTCTCTCTCCATTCACTTTCTTCTCTTCTTGGGTAGATCTGTAATTTCTCTCAGAATTTTTAAATTTGAGGCGACTCAGGACTTCTGTTTGGATTTTGAGATTAATTAGTTGTATGGAGTTTTCTGGTAGAAAATGAAAGGTAATGATGGCAACATGGCTATGGTAGATTTCTGAGTTTTGAGGCCTCATGGCTGAAATCAATTGTTTGCTAGAGAATTTTTGGATGACCGGCACATGGTAGTCGGCTTAGTATAGTGAATGGTGGTTGGCTCGGCTTTGGACGGCTAGGTTCAGTGAATTTATGGAAATCCTCACTTGGATACTTGCAATTACTACTGCGGGTTATCTGAATATTTGCAATGCTAGTTATTGTTGCTCAAAGTTATTTCTATTTAAAATATATGTACAAAACTATGAAAAAAATTATAGTTGACACATGGATATTATTTTAAATACCACTTATTATTGCTCGTTAATCTATTTATATCCAACAACGGAAAAAATATTACATATAAAAGTGGAATCAAGTGTAGTTTTAGGTTATCTGGATATTGTATTTATAAATCGATTATTCTTACTTGTTAATTTATTTATATTTAACAATAAAAAATATATATACATTATAGATACTATCAAAAGTGGATTGGTTACGTGAATATTGTATAGTATACCAGTTATTTTTGTTCCCTATATTTTTTCACTTAACAATGAAAACTAGATGTACAAATTCACAAGATTGTGGATACTTGAAAGTTGTAGTTTAGTTACTTGATTATTGAATTTCGATACCTAATTTTCATGCGAAATAATCTTTAATAATATCTAACAACGGAAAATGAATGAACACACATTTGAATATTTTCATGTAAATATTTGGTTACTTAAATATAAATATTTAGTTGACTTTAATGTTGAACATCAAGCTCTATATGTATACATTTTATGAGAAAATTTGAATTGTCCATGTAAATTTATAGCAGATATTTGGATACCATTATTCATGATGTGTGTTTAATATTATATATACAAACAGATAATTTTTTTGTGAAATACAATCTAAATTAAAAACTACACACTCAAACAACATAATTTTGGATACCCTCAATATATGATTGATAGTTTTAGATATCTCATGAGAATGTAAATTCATATACCTCTACAGTCCATACACCACACTTTTACGGATACTGTGATGTTAAATTTTGGTAACCTTAATATACACATTTGGATATATGCTAGTATCTTGTTAATATAGTTATATTTAATAACGAATAATTATTGACCTGAAAGACTATAAAGAATATACATCATGAGTTATTTATATTTCAATCCAGATTCAACCAATAGATTTTAACAAATGAAGAAGAGCATCAAACATTCCAATAACTACAAAACAATAATTTTTTTAAAAAAAGAACAATACGATGACATTACAACCATACTTACACAACTATATGGTCCATTGTATATACATGACATTACAAAATAAAAATTCATTTCAATAGTCTAAAAAATGATATTGAGAAACAGTATCAAAAATCATGTAATCGAGTAACCATATTTATATCCTTCATAATCTGACTTGCAGAATGATATATATGTCAAAATCCAGCACAACCTCAAATTCAGTAGGTTCCAGCGAATTTTGAAAGTGTCGAATCAGAACTGCACCCCAAACCACCGTAATTGAGAAACTCCAAAACATGACTTAAAGTAAAAATGTTATAAATATTGCAGATCTAGAAAAAAACAAAACGAATGAAGATAGAGATAAAGAGAGAGAGAAAAATCTGAGCGACGGATTGGGGCGAGTAACCAACTAAGTTTTCATATCTGGGCAGCAATATTCTTGTGGAGGATGCTAGGACGGCGGGGGAGCAGCAACAAAGCTGGACGCAGTCCGTCAGGTTGTCAGATTTGTAATTTTTTTGCAATATACGACTGAAAAGCGATGAAAATATGAATAAATATGGAACTTCCCTCTCCATTGTAAATAAGGACAGAATACAGGAAAACGAGAACAAAAAACAGTTCCATATGTCTAGGAGATATGTGTAATATCCGCATTTTTTTCTTTACGGTATTTTCATTTTTGGTGTATTTTTCATTTTTAGTGACTCGCTTGTAACCATATGAATATTTCGAGAATATTTAATACTGGACTTTTCATCATCCAAGCTTGTTTCGAACTCATTTTACTCAATTCCGCGGTTATTGTCTTTTTTGTCGTTAATTGGTTCGATTCTCGAAATTGTTGTTCGGAGCCGCCATTTCGGAATTGCCGTAAATTCGTCTTATGTTATTATGCATGTTGTAAGCTTTTGTTTGGTCTTTAGACCATGTATCATGTATTTCGGATGTTTTGGGCCGTTTTGTAATTTTCCAAAGTTAGGGGTAATTACTATCATTGTCGTTTTCCGAACCCTTGAGTAGTCGGAATCGTGTTTTCTTTTAACACTAAGATTCGTCGTCTCGAACTCTATGTTTTCGTATCTTCCTGTTTTGGTAATCGTCGCGTTTTGATTTTCGATTCATTTCTTGCCTGCTTAAAGCGGCTTGTCAGCCCTGTCCTGGATGGACATTACGTACGTTAACCACTCTGTTGTTACGTACGTAATGGTGTTCAGGAAATCGGGTAGTAGGTTCTGCCAATGCATTACGTACGTAAGTCTGGAAGGCTTACGTACGTTAAGAAGCTAACATACGTTAAGAAGCTAACGTACGTTAGCTGTCCAGGGCTAATGTACGTAACCGGGCCTGGGTTTAAATACCCAAGAGTTGACCGATTTCGGCCATTTTCATTTTTCCTTCCTCCTCTCCGACCCTTGGCGATTTCTGTGATTTCCAGGCGATTTGAAGCCTTGTAACTTCAAGCCATCACCCTTCTTGAATTTTTGGTGTGTATTAACAACATCTACGTGTGTTCTTCGTCTCCGATCCGAGGTAAACTCTTAGAACCTTATTTTGGGGAATTTGGGAATTTTCGATTTAATATCCGATTCGTTCCATGTTGTTGATTAATCCCATGATATATGTGATTAATCTTAGTGGTATTCATATTTTCCCTACTAGTTCATGGTATATTTCGTGGTATTTGAATCGAGAGGGTTCGGTTGCGATCCGCCCTCGTTGTTTTGTATGAATTTACATGAATCATAGGTGGGTTTCCGGGTGTATTCTATTTCCGTAATCGTTTAGAAATGGTTGTGATTGTATTCTTCGAATCGTTAGGTTCGGGTGTGTCGGTTCCTAGCGATCGTGGTTGTTCTCCGTTTCATCCGTTTCGTCGTTAATTACTCAAGGCAAGTATTCTTGGAAAACTTTATGCTTGACAAGAAATGGTGATGTATAATATGTATGTGCTCTCCGGGAGGGTCCGACGTGTAATATCCGTAACTTTCTATTTTTAGCAGTTTCTATTTTTGGTGTATGTCTACTTTTATCGACTCGCTTGTAACCGTTTCGACATTTCGAATCTACTTTGTTCTTGGAGTTTTTCCATTTGGGCGAGCTTTGATGATGTTTTCACGTAATTTCATTTTATGACATGTTTTGCCGTATGAACATTTGATTCTCGTAAAACTCATTCGTTTTCGTTGTTTCTTGGTTTGCACAAGTTCGTATGATTGAGTTGGTCGTGTTGAGTCTTTCGGTTTGTAAATCCGACGTCGTTTCGTGATTTTCGGGCACTTGGGCCATTTTTGTAATTTCCTAATAGTTTAGAGAATCTTATTTTCGTTGTCGCATTACGGACCCTACGGTTGTCGGAATTGTATTTTCTTTCAGTGCTTAGCTCCGTCGTCTTGTATGCTTCGCGTCTATGTTTCTGTATTCTGGTCTCGTCGTGCGTTTCGTGTTTTGTACCCTCGACAGCAGCTTGCTGCTGCTGTGACATCAGCAGTACTGAACTGCTGTGTAGGTAGCGCACGCTACTCCTGTTACCTTGCGTGCGCTACCGATGTGCATTTAGCGTACGCTAACTCCCTATTGTTAGCGTACGCTAGCGAATGGTGGCAGTAGCCACTGGACCTGTCACGGCCCCGTTAGCGCGCGCTATATATGACAGTTAGCGTACGCTAACTTCGCAGATTATATAAGTCAGCAGGCAGTCCAGAAACAACAGTTTTATTCTTTTCTCTTCGTTTTCTTCGACGTGCGACTTCAGAGGCGATTTCCACCGGTGCTGGTCGGAGTTCTCTTCAAATTCCATCACCGTAGAGTCGTGTTAGCATATTGTCATCAGCATAATCATCCTCCATCGTCTGAATTCAAGATAATTCCTCAGGAACCCTAACTTTGACGAATTTGGGGGATTTTCGGGATTCTAGGGTTTAGTTCCGAATTGTTCATCTATATATCGATATTCTTTACCGATTGTGATTATTGAGTGATTCTAAATCCAATTTCCTTAATTTTAATCCGCGAATTATCAATACGGGGAGATTTTGCGCAAACCCTCGCCCGTATCGATTGAACGTCTATTGTCGTGATTTGTAATCGTGGTTTTGGGAGTATTCCTTTCGATTATTGATGTTCGTTGGGACTGAGTTATGCTAATTCTTCGTGATTTATTGGAGATAATGTGTTTTGTGATTGTACATTGTAAATATTCCGGAATATTAAATGCTTTCTAAAATGATTTTTGGCGCATATATTCATCTGATTAGAATGTAGTTCAAATGGATTGTACTTGCACTAGCAGTTGTCGCTAACCCCTTAAATGGGGGAAATACTTTTTGTATTTCAGGTATTGATCGTGGGGACAAGCGAGCACTCGAGCCGTATGAGGATGATGGGCAAGCATGATATTGTCCAGTAGTCGATTCTTGGTGTTTTGTTCTGTTGATTATGGTTGATGTATTGTTTTGGGATTTTTATATTATAAAATTGATTTAAGTACTCGAGTACTTCCCGTTTGAATTGTTAATGTCGTGTTCCCGCTTTGGGAAATGGATTTAATGTCAGGTGTTAATTGTCGGTTTGTATTCTTATTATGAATTGTCGTCTCATTTATGGTTGTTTGACTTTGTCGAATGTCTTGTTTGGTACGTTAGCCTGGTGGATTCCACAGTGTGGGGTCCACGGCGCTGTAATATGCCCTGAATGTCTTGGGGGTGTTACAGAATATGGTATCGGAGCTTAGATTTATGGATACCTAGGCTGTCGGGTATTTGGGTCTAGTTAAGTGTCGTTTTTGGGACAGTATCACTGCTATGCCATCATCTCAGTACACCGGTGTTCGTAAGTTTTTCCTAACTTGACTCGTTTCACCGTTCTGTTCTATTCCTGTCTTAGTATCTTGTTGTGTTTTGCGTTTGAATTGTACTTACCCATTACTTCTTCAGAATTCCTGTTGGTAGAGGACGCGACGCGGGCCATGACGCGACGCGGAGCGACGTAGGGGACGTGCGCGGCCTGGGGCGGCCATGTCCGATCACTCGGAACCGGTCGGTGATGCCTTCTTTGTCGAGCAGTGTTCCCCTAGTTCGGAGGTCGGCGGGACCCGATCTGCTAGCTCGTGTGCACATGAGAATGTTGGAGTGGCCAACATTTTGCGGCAAATGCGAACTGGATGACGCTGCGACTCAGGCCGTTCTAGTCGGCCAAGCTAATGCCAACCCGGTTTCGCCTACTGGATCCGACAATGATAAGTTGCTTCAGGACGTGATTCGTATGCGTCCTCCACAGTTTGATGGTGCTTCCGACCCTTCCGGTTGGGAGAATTGGCTATTCGAGATGGAGAAAGTATTTAAAGCTGCTAATTGTTCCGAGGAGAGGAAAGTACCCATTGCTCAGTACTTCCTCGCCAAAGAGGCAGCAACGTGGTGGCAAGCGGTGAAACCGCGTGACCGGGCAGCTACGTGGACAGAGTTTCGGGATCTGATGGAAGGTGAATTTTGTCCATGGCCAGTGAAAGAGGGGAGGATCCGAGCCTTCTTTGAGGCTAAGCCCCAAGATGTTCCTATTTCTCAAGCTATCAAGGACTACAATCAACAGCTGCATTATGTGAGGAACCAAGTCCGATATGAGCTTGATAAGATCCGCCACTTTGATATGCGGATGAAACCGAGGGTGCGCCACTACATGTCTGGTATGGGGTGCACGACTTTGAAAGAATATCAGAATAAGGCGATGGCTTATGAGATGTCGTTTTCTGCGACAGAGACGGCAACCGAAGGAAAGAAACAGAAAACCGCTGGTCAGTTTTCTGGAGGCAAGTCAGGAGGGTATCCGAAGGCTCAGTCTGGTTCGCGAGTCTTCGGGAGTCAGTCGCCATCAGTTGGGCGAGGAAACGGTTCTAGGTCTGCTCCTGCTGGTTCCGTTCGTGGTCCTACGTGCTTCAACTGTAGTCGTCCGGGCCACATGATGAGTGAGTGTGATAGGCCTCCGATTCAGTGTCTTGCTTGTAGTCGGATGGGTCATCGTGCTAAGTTCTGTACGGATGCAGCTCGAGCTCCAGTTACTCAGATATCAGCCCCAGCTGCGGGAGAGCCGAGTGTTAATCAGGCACCGACAGTTCCTCAGCCGCAGCAGAGTTTTGGTAGAGCTCGAGGACGTGGACAACCTTCTAGAGGGGGAGCTTCTAGTGCGGGGTCTGTTCCGCCCCGGGTTTATGAGATGAGACGAGCAGGAGACCCAGACGCGGCGGTGGCTACAGGTACCGTTCACATCCTTGACCATCCTGTTTCCGTATTATTCGATTCTGGTGCTACACATTCTTTCATATTTATGGATTGTGTGCATCGTCTGCATATTGATTGCTTGGTTGCGTGTGAACCATTTGTTGTTAAACTGCCTAGTGGGGATAGTATCGTGGGGGATCGTGAGATTAGGGATTTTCCAGTGAGTATTGCGGGGAGGGTTTGGCCTTCCAATCTGATTGCGGTAGATATTAGAGATGAGGATCTGATTTTGGGTGAGGATTGGCTGGACCGTCATGGGGCGATCATGAATTATAGAACGAGGACTGTTTCGATGTTAGCCTCTGACGGTACCGAGCATTCTTTTGTGGGGCGTAAGCGGAGTAGCCAGAGACTTCTGATCAGCGCCTTGAGGGCGGTGAGACTTCTTCGAGGAGGTTGCACGGGCTATTGGTGTTACGCTTTGAGATCGGAAGAAGGTGGAGTCAAGCTCTCGACTATTCCGGTAGTGTGTGAGTATCCTGATGTTTTTCCAGACGAGTTGCCGGGTTTGCCGCCGGACCGAGAAGTTGAGTTTACCGTCGATTTAGAGCCGGGTGCAGCACCTATCTCTAAGACGCCATACCGTATGGCGCCCGCCGAGATGCTGGAGCTGAAGAAACAGTTGGGAGAGTTGCTAGACATGGGGTATATTCGACCGAGCGCCTCACCTTGGGGCGCACCGGTCCTGTTTGTGAAGAAGAAGGACGGGTCACTTCGTTTGTGTATCGACTACCGAGAGTTGAACAAAGTGACCATCAAAAACAAGTATCCGCTCCCGAGGATTGATGACTTGTTTGATCAGTTGCAAGGGGCAACCGTGTTTTCGAAGATTGATTTGAGATCGGGGTATTATCAGCTCCGAGTGAAGGATACCGATATTCCGAAGATGGCCTTTCGGACGAGATACGGACACTACGAGTTTGTGGTTATGCCTTTTGGGCTAACCAACGCACCAGCCGTGTTCATGCAGCTTATGAACAAAGTCTTTATCGAGTACCTCGATAAGTGTGTAGTTGTTTTTATCGACGACATCCTGATTTACTCGAGGAGCGAGGAGGAGCACGCCCGTCATTTGCATATCGTATTAGATATTTTGAGAACTCAGCATCTTTCTGCGAAGTTCTCAAAGTGCGAGTTTTGGTTACGGGAGGTTATGTTTCTCGGTCATATGATCTCGGCCGAGGGTGTTCGTGTGGACCCACATAAAGTAGAGGCAGTGTTGGATTGGGCGCCGCCCAAGAACGTGAAGGAGGTCCGCAGTTTTTTGGGATTAGCCGGGTATTACCGTAGATTCGTCGAGGGGTTCTCTAAACTCGCTCGACCACTGACTCAGTTGTTACAGAAGTCAGAGAAGTTTGTGTGGACCGATGAGAGGCAGAATAGTTTTGAGGAGTTGAAGAAGCGGTTGACGACCGCTCCTGTTTTGGCGTTACCGAGTGGTAATGATGGTTTCTCAGTTTATAGTGATGCCTCGGGCCAAGGGCTCGGATGCGTACTTATGCAGCATGGGAGGACGATTGCCTATGCTTCCCGTCAGTTGAAACCGTACAAGTTGAATTACCCTACGCACGATCTTGAGTTGGCCGCAGTCGTATTTGCGTTGAAGATCTGGCGTCATTACTTGTATGGCTCGTCGTGTCAGATTTTCACCGATCACAAGAGCCTGAAGTACATTTTCACCCAGAAAGAGCTTAATATGAGACAGAGGAGGTGGTTGGAATTGATTAAGGATTACGATCTCGAGATCCTCTATCATCCGAGCAAGGCTAATGTGGTAGCAGACGCTTTGAGCAGGAAATCGGTATCGCTTTGGGCGCTTGAGTTGCTTACGGCCCAGTCGGGACTTCAGCGAGAGTTTACGAGGTTGAGCATTGAGGTTGTACTGCCAGAGAGTTCCGGGCAGTTGCGTACTCTTGAGATTTCTTCATCTCTGGTCGATGACATTAAATCGGGACAGTTGGAGGACCCAATGTTTATTGAGCTTCGAGAGAGTGTAGGGAAGGGGAAAGACCCAGGATTTGTTATTCATGAAGACGGAGTGTTGAGATTCCGAGGTCGGTTGTGTGTTCCGAACGACTCGGAATTGAGACGAAGTATTATGCGAGAGGCTCATGCGTCACCTTACTCGGGCTCGAGTAAAATGTATAAAGATTTGAGGAAGAATTTCTGGTGGAACGACATGAAGAATGAGGTAGTTCAGTTTGTGGCTAAGTGTCTGACTTGTCAGCAAGTCAAGATTGAGCATCAACGGCCAGCCGGGTTATTGAGACCACTTCCCGTCCCGGAGTGGAAGTGGGAGGATATCTCTATGGATTTTGTCACGGGTTTGCCAAGGACGAAGACTGGTATGAATATGGTGTGGGTGATTGTGGACTGACTGACTAAGTCGGCACATTTTCTGGGCATCAAGGATACTTGGGGTCCAGAAAAGTTGGCTCGTATTTTTATCGCACAGATAGTGAGGCTTCATGGTACGCCGAGGACCATTATTTCAGACAGAGATGGCCGATTTGTATCGCATTTTTGGCAAAGGTACATAAGGCATTGGGGACACGATACGTTTGAGCACTTGCTCCATCCCCGCATCGATGGATGATCCGAACGTACCATTCTGACGTTCGAGGATTTGTTGCGCGCGCGTGCGCGTGGATCGAGTAGTGACTGGGAGGAGCATTTGGCCTTAATTGAGTTTACTTATAATAATAGCTGGCACGCATCGATTAAGATGGCACCGTATGAGGCACTTTATGGCCGACGTTGTCGATCGCCGATATGTTGGGATGAGCCGTCCGATCTAGTTGGCACCGAGCCAGACCTTGTGTTAGAGACGAGCGAGAAAGTTGAATTGATTAGAAAGAGAATGTTGACTGCTCAGAGTCGACAAAAGTCTTATGCGGATGTTAGGCGTCGACCTTTGGAATTTGCGGTGGGAGATCATGTTCTATTGAGAGTGTCTCCGGCGAAGGGAGTTTTCCGTTTTGGGAAAAAGGGGAAGCTCAGCCCGAGGTATATTGGGCCTTTTGATATATTGGAGAGGGTAGGTGAGTTGGCATACCGTTTGGCTCTACCTCCGTCGCTGAGTCATGTTCATAGCGTATTTCACGTTTCCCAATTGAGGAAGTACGTTCCGGACCCGTCCCACATTATTGACTTTGGAGACGTGGAGATCGAGAAAGATGTTACGTTTGAGGAGAGGCCCGTCAGAATTTTGGAGCGTCGTGACAAGCAGTTAAGGCACAAAACCATTCCTTTGGTTAAGGTGCAATGGCCGAGGCACGGAGTAGAAGAAGCGACGTGGGAGTTAGAGGAGGATATGCGTTCGAGGCATCCCGAACTTTTTGATTCTTAAGTTTCGGGACGAAACTTTATTTTAGAGGGGAGAATGTAATATCCGTAACTTTCCATTTTTAGCAGTTTCTATTTTTGGTGTATGTCTACTTTTATCGACTCGCTTGTAACCGTTTCGACATTTCGAATCTATTTTGTTCTTGGAGTTTTTCCATTTGGGCGAGCTTTGATGATGTTTTCACGTAATTTCATTTTATGACATGTTTTGCCGTATGAACGTTCGATTCTCGTAAAACTCGTTCGTTTTCATTGTTTCTTGGTTTTCACAAGTTCGTATGATTGAGTTGGTCGTGTTGAGACTTTCGGTTTGTAAATCCGACGTCGTTTCGTGATTTTCGGGCACTTGGGCCATTTTTATAATTTCCTAATAGTTTAGGGAATCTTATTTTCGTTGTCGCATTACGGACCCTCCGGTGGTCGGAATTGTATTTTCTTTCAGTGCTTAGCTCCGTCGTCTTGTATGCTTCGCGTCTATGTTTCTGGATTCTGGTCTCGTCGTGCGTTTCGTGTTTTGTACCCTCGACAGCAGCTTGCTGCTGCTGTGACATCAGCAGTACTGAACTGCTGTGTAGGTAGCGCACGCTACTCCTGTTACCTTGCGTGCGCTACCGATGTGCATTTAGCGTACGCTAACTCCCTATTGTTAGTGTACGCTAGCGAATGGTGGCAGTAGCCACTGGACCTGTCACGACCCCGTTAGCGCGCGCTATATATGACAGTTAGCGTGCGCTAACTTCGCAGATTATATAAGTCAGCGGGCAGTCCAGAAACAGCAGTATTATTCTTTTCTCTTCGTTTTCTTCGACGTGCGACTTCAGAGGCGATTTCCACCGGTGCTGGCCGGAGTTCTCTTCAAATTCCATCACCGTAGAGTCGTGTTAGCATATTGTCATCAGCATAATCATCCTCCATTGTCCGAATTCAAGGTAATTCCTCAGGAACTCTAACTTTGACGAATTTGGGGGATTTTCGGGATTCTAGGGTTTAGTTCCGAATTGTTCATCTATATATCGATATTCTTTACCGATTGTGATTAATGAGTGATTCTAAATCCAATTTCCTTAATTTTAATCCGCGAATTATCAATACGGGGAGATTTTGCGTAAACCCTCGCCCGTATCGATTGAACGTCTATTGTCGTGATTTGTAATTGGGGTTTTGGGAGTATTCCTTTCGATTATTGATGTCCGTTGGGACTGAGTTATGCTAATTCTTCGTTTAGGAACCGTCGTTTTCCATTCGGATCATCCGTAGTCATTTTTCACTTCCGATTCTTCGAAGATGTCACAAAGGCAAGTACTTTACATTTGTTTACATGTTCTAGTATTTGAATTATGGCTATATGTGGTTGTTGTGGGAGGATATGTGTATGTTCACCTAGGGACGGTCCGACGGGGCCTCTAGGGATACGTATTGCCGTGAGTGTGCGTATCGCGAACTGTGGTTAGCCACCCAGGGATGTCCGACGGGGCTCTGCGGGGTACGGTGGCCGTGAGTCTCGTACCAACGGTTAACTTTGAATTGTGATTTGTTGGAGATAATGTGTTTTGTGATTGTACATTGTAAATATTCCGGAATATTAAATGCTTCCTAAAATGATTTTTGGCGCATATATTCATCTGATTAGAATGTAGTTCAAATGGATTGTACTTGCACTAGCAGTTGTCGCTAATCCCTTAAATGGGGGAAATACTTTTTGTATTTCAGGTATTGATCGTGGGGACAAGCGAGCACTCGAGCCGTATGAGGATGATGGGCAAGCATGATATTGTCCAGTAGTCGATTCTTGGTGTTTTGTTCTGTTGATTATGGTTGATGTATTGTTTTGGGATTTTTATATTATAAAATTGGTTTAAGTACTCGAGTACTTCCCGTTTGAATTGTTAATGTCGTGTTCCCGCTTTGGGAAATGGATTTAATGTCAGGTGTTAATTGTCGGTTTGTATTCTTATTATGAATTGTCGTCTCATTGATGGTTGTTTGACTTTGTCGAATGTCTTGTTTGGTACGTTAGCCTGGTGGATTCCACAGTGTGGGGTCCACGGCGCTGTAATATGCCCTGAATGTCTTGGGGGTGTTACACGATGGGGCCTCGGGGGAATTCGTGATTTCACTCCGGATTCACGAGCTTGTTCGCTAGCCAGTTCGGGAGGGTCCTTAGAGGCCTCGAATGGGATCAGTGGTTTCGCCTCGGTCCTAGGCGATGCCTGTGAGTGATTTATTTTCTGATTATGGCCAGTTCTTCAAGTTCTAAACCATCTGCCCCGACGTTTTGGACCCCGTATGAGAACTGACAAGCGGCTAAACGCCCTATTCAACAAATATTTGTTTTAATAAACAAATGCCTTGCCTGCTCGATTCAAAGGACTATGATAGAAGGTCGCACCAACTCTTTTGTTTTGAAAGCCTAGGAAAAAAACGATCAATTTGCAGTTAAGAGTTCCGAGTCTAAACTCTACTCAGTAAATAAAAGTGACTAAAAATTTTATATTGAACTGTTTGAAGAATTATCCAACTTGAAGGCGTAAAGGAAAGTCAAAAGGCGGTGGGCGAGAAAGCATGAGGAACTCTAATATCTCCGGATTGATTCGAGACAGAGAAACTTTCTGCATACCCTACGACCAACGAGGATCCAATCATAAAGGAGAAGGAGGAGTCAGTTTTCTTTGAAGAGAGAGGAGTAATAAATAGTAATTTCTCCTTTTTTCGAAATTTATCCCTTTATGTTTTGATTTGTCCACTTCTAATAAACGTGATTGACCCAATTCTGGATCATCTTCTGGAATCGTATAACTGTCAAATTTACGGCTTGCGTTGTTGTCCTCGGCTTAGATAACCCTACTTCAACACTCACACCTGGCCTTGAGGAGCTCCTCTTTTTATCAATCGGCAGAAATGATTTCGTCTTGTAGGGACGACCAGCCACCCAACCAATCCTGTTGATCTTGACCTACAGAAAGGGGTGAATGAGGTAAGAGAAGCCCTCGTCCCTTTTTCTATCTTCCCCAATTTAACAGGCAGGTTGACCAGCAGTATCTCGGTTGTTAACTACTCGAGCGTTATAAATATTAGGCATCTTACCCGGCGAGAAGGCTACATCTAGGTCGGTTCCGCTCAGGCTTGTGCGATTAAGGTTGTTGTACACGACCATTCTAGTATCTGAACCTTTTAGGGAGCCTCGTCTGAAAGCTAGATGGATGAATCAGACTACAACCCGAAAGGATTCGAACCTTCGACTAGCGAGACCAAAACTCGGTGCCTTACAACTCGGCCATGCCCTTTTGATTGCAGCTTTCTCCAGACCTCCGGGAAAAAAAGTTCACGACCCGTGGGCCTTCTACCTCCACGCGGCATTGCTCCGTCAGGCTTTCGCCCATTGCGGAAAATTCCCCCCTCCCGTAAGTTCGTTACGCTTAACGCCCACTTAATTAAAGACTCGTCTTTCAGCGACAATGGTGCCGGATCCCGGAACTTCAAATACAAAGCAAGAATCCCGACGAAAGCATTGGCGTCATTCCGACACCTATTGAGGCTAGGAAGCACCCCATCCGGCCGAGATTGATCGGCTGACATGTTCCGACTCGCCGGTCATTATGGATATAGTGGCATAGAGTCGAAAAGTGACTCTTTCTAATCTTCGATAGCATAAAGGTGCGCACCTGCGAAGAAGTTTGTAAATAAGTGATTGTCTGATAATGAGCAAGGAATACCCGTCTTTCTGCTAAACAGGATGAGGTGGGCAGCCGGTAGGAGATCAGGATGGGGCTTGCTTGGAGTTGCTTGTGGATTGGATGATGGAAAAACCAGCAAGCTACGGCCGCCGCCCTTTTCTAGAAGGAGCGGGTGCAGTGAACTGTGGAATCGACCAATTTATTACATAGAAGGGGGTGTCAGAAATGAAATGTCACAATATTTTTTTAACATATGCAAAAGTGATAGAAAAGAAAGAATTTCTTTTACATATCTCCCTAGTTTATCTTTTTTTATTGAAATGGTAAAGACTATTTGAATCATTGTGACGAGATCAATCTATGACTCCTCTACAGGGACTGAGGGTCCTTAGAGGCCTCGAATGGGACCAGTGGTTTCGCCCCGGTCCTAGGCAATTTGATTATTTGACTGTTTGTTTTCCGAAAAAAGACATGTCTCGTTTTGGTTTTTGAAATGAAATGATGCATGTACTATGAAATGTGTAAGCGAATGGTTTGCCTTGATTACTTGTACTAGCGTAATTGCTAACCCCTTTAGGACCCGTTTTGGGGAAATTCTTGTTATAAATTTTAGGTGGCGTTCAGCCGGTCGAGCGGGCACTGGAGCAGTACGAGGACGTTGGTCGGGAATGTTGACATGTGGAATAGAGTCCTTTATTTCAGTTGTCCATTTTGATGTGTTGTTCTCCAAACTTGTGAACTTATAGATAGTACACGCGAGTACTTAGGCACTTTTGAATTGGGATATGTTTTGTATGTTAAATAGCATTTGAGAATATGAGTGATTTCCTGTTTACCGGTTGTACCGGGTGATTCATTTAATTATTGTTGTGGTGTTGTGTGTTTCTCGCTAACCGAGATGGTTAGACGAGCGGTATTGTTTATTTAGTCTGGTGGATCCCACGAAGGGGTCCACAGCGCTGTAATATACTCTGAATATCTTGGCGGTGTTATAGAAAATTGTATCAGAGCCCGGGTTTATGGATACCTAGGCTTGTCGGTTAATTGCGTCGAGTTGTGTTTTATTTTACACATCGTCATCACGTCGCCATCGTCTCGGTACTCCCACTGTTCGTAAGTCTTCCTTACTCAATTCTTTTGCTTTCTCGTATCGTACTTCCGTTTCTTGTACTGTAATTATTTTCTCTCATACTTATCATGGAGTTGCTTTTGCTACCTCTTATCTCCAGTATGGATGCTGGAAGAGGCCGGGGTAGAGGTCGTGGCCGTGGTCGTGGACGCGGCCGGGGACGTGGGACAGCCAGTGGGGCGGCCACATCATACTCTTCTGGAGCCGGCAGTACTGATGGCCGTCAGTGTAATACCCGGTTGTAATTCAGTCATTATCATTCAGTAATTTCATTCGGTGATTGTCACTCAGTGGATTTTCACTCATTTATAATCATTCATCAATCATGTTCGTTCACCGTGTTCACCGTTCGGAAAAGCTTCGAGTTGTGTATCGTTATTGTTCATTGTTTCAACTTTCCTCATATGAGTTCGACTTTGTTAGATCACCATTAATTTTTAGTAACTCCAAAAATTCTGAATCTTTGCAATATTATAGAGCATCGAATTATCTTTCCAATGGTTCAAACGGTGAGTCAATCGGAGTCCGGACGAGAGAGTTATTGTCATTTCAGCTCACCCGCTCATTTTTCAGCTTTTGGCCGATCACTGCCGACCGAACTCGGTCGTGTCGTCCGACACGGCCCGTGCCGTACTCGTCCGGAAATGCCGGAGTCTCTGCCCACAGGACTCGACCGTGTCGTTTGGCACGGCCGAGTCGAACTCTTCCGGATAAGCCAGAACCGACTGCCGACACGCCCGACCGTATTCCAGGACACGGTCGAGTCATGCCGAGTCGCTGTCGGACGGGTCACATTCGGAAGGCCCTCCGCGCTGCGACCGTGTCAAGTAGGACACGGTCGAGTCCATGTCGGCCAGCTGTGCGACACGACCGTGCCGATCGGCACGGGCCGTGTCCGGCAGGGTAGTCAACCCCTATAAATTCGTTTTTTGAGCATTTCAGCTCATTTCTTTCCCTTTTCTTCACCTACAACCGAGAGAGAGAGAGCTTGAGGGAGGGTTTTTTCTTCACAAATCATTTGAGTGTTTGATTTTCTTCATCTCCTTTCGATCGTGAAGCCCGGATAATCGATCTAACGCGTGTTCTTCGGATTAAAGTACTTGGATCTTCAAAGGTAATATTCTTCAACACCTTGGATTTCGATTTTTGTGTTGAGTTATGATGTTTTGGATGTTATAATCATGTTATATGAAGGGATATGTATATGATTATGAGTTTGTATAAGGATTCATTGGATTATTGAAGGATTATTCAAGAACACTTTGAATATCGAGTTGAAATTGGGGGTTTTCGATTAATTGTCGTTATAATCACGATTTTGGATATTCATAATGGATTATTGATCGTATTGGAGATGTTTTGTTGGTTTGAAACACTTCTTGGGGGAATTGATAGTGGCTTATTGAGATTTGATTGTAAACAACCGGAGTTTGGCCACAACGTATTCGATATAATGCCCCAATGAACTTAGTTTAATCGTATCGACGTTTTGAGTTCGTTATATTCGTGTTTGATTCGTATATTGAACGAGTTGTTGGATATTGTATAATTCAAGGTTGTTCGAGCGACCGATATCTCAATTAGGACGTTGTTCGTGGAAGGATAATTGTCACCGTATTGTGTAAGATAATTATTACTCGGTTAAAAGGATATTCATCCCTTTTGTTGTTGTTCATTCATAATCATAACTCATTCATCATTATATTAACCGTATCAAAACTTGTTGTTGTCAATTAATCACTTCAGTCATAAGGAACGACGGTTCCAATCATTTCATTGAGCTGTCATTTATTTCACTACCATTCCACCTCGGTGAGTCATTATTCATTTTCGATGTCACTTTTGTTATATCGTGGCATTCCGGGTCACACTGGCGTGCCGGTTGGTATGTGTTGGATTTTCATGTCGGGCACGTTTAAGTCGTGTGTTGGTTGTTGGCCTCACATTGGACTGTGCACACGAGTCATATTGTCTCGTGAGACTGATTAGGTACAAGACCACACGTGTATTCGATCGTTGGTAGCTTGTGCACGGACACATTTCCATCCCGGGCGTAGTGTGGTGCCACCCTTTGAGCCGTACTGTTAGTTGATTCATATAGCATGTTTGATTGCGTATGTTTCGACAGGATATTTCATAATTTCAGATATAATCATGATTGTGTATTTTCAACCCTTAAGGATTGTTGTTCTTTGTAACTGACCCCGTTTGGGGATTTTGTTTTTCAGGTCTTGGCAAGGCAAAAGTACGGGGAGAACACGCTGATGTTGAGGAGTCCCAGTGATACTAGTAGGGGCCCCCGATCTTTCAGTTATTCATGTTATTGTCCTTTATTTTCCGCTGCAGATTTTCATTTGAATACTCCGTTTCATTCAGTGTTGTGTATTTTATCTTCATATAAAATACACTAGTATTCGGTATTGTCCTAGTGTGTTATAATTAAACTCCTCATCGGAGTAATTATTGTTGTAATGTAGTTCGGTACTACATTTATCCTGTGTAATTCATTCATTTTCATTTGCCTGGTGGGTCCCAGTTGGGAATCTACGGCACTGTAATATCCGCCTAGTTTGGGGTGTTACAGTCAGAGCCATAATGCTACTCAAGATGGCGCAACCGGTAATGGCGCCGACCTTGGTGTTGCAGCTGTAATGCAACAGATGGTGAATGGCTGCGATAGCCCAGGCGGTTCAAAACCCGACTTCGGCTCATGCTGCTTGGGTCGGGGCGGATCATTGGCTTCAAGATGTCATCAAGATGCATACTTCTCAGTTTTTGGGGCTTTAGACCTGATTGGTTAGGAGGGGTGGACCAAAGAGATGTCCAAGGTCTTTGTTGCCACAAACTGTCCCGAGGATCGCAAGTTCCCAATTACCCAGTATTTTCTCACTGGGAATGCTGCCGATTGGTGGGAGGTTGTCGGGTCTCAGGATCATGCTGTCTAGCAACAACATCGTGAATAAAATGGAATCAAACATCAATGCGTATAGTTCTATTATGAAAAAATAGGGTTTTTACAAAGTTGAATGCCAGACTGAGTATCCGAGAAACGCTCAACTTTATCCTTCAAAAAACCAATTTCAGATATAAGTCCTCTTAACCAGGTTGCTTCTTTTAAAGCTTCAGTTGTAAAATATTCAGATTCCGTGGTTGACAACACAAGGTTATTTGTAATTGGGATTTCCAACTTATAGGTGTGTCATACAAAGTAAACACATAAGAGGTAGTAAACTTACGATTATCACGATTTACAGTATAATAGGGATCAACATACCATATTAGTTTTACACCTTAAGGGCTTTTAGAGAATTTCAGTCCATACCCCATCGAGCCATTCAAGTATCTTAAAAGCCATTTCACGGCTTGTCAGTGGTAGACTTCATGCCATTCAAGTATCTTAAAAGCCATTTCACGGCTTGTCAGTGCTAGACTCCATGATTATCCATGTATCGGCTAAGACAACTTACATCATAAGTGATATTAGGTCTAGTGCTAACCATCGAATACATGACCGAGCCAAGGGCATTAAAGTAGGGCACATTTTTCATGTATTTTATGTCATCATCAGTCTTAGGGGATTGATCCTTACTTAGCAAAAATCACTAGCTAACGGCACACTAGTAGGTTTTGAATTAAGCATAGACAATGTTGATATGATTTTCTGCACATAGGTGTATCTTATCTAAAACAATAGTAGAATTCTTCCTATCATGATGGATGGACATATCAAGAATTCTTTTTACATCCCCAACGTATTTCATGTCAAGCTTAGCACTTAAGCACTAAATGACATTATCCATAGATTTCAAACACGGACTCACCAAGAGCATATCACCCACATATATAAGTAAGAAAACATGAATTTTTTAATTATTTTTGAAATAAAATCAATGATCATAATTACTCCTAGTAGATTTGAGTGAAAGCATGTATTCATCAAATTTCTTATTCCACTGTCTCGGAGACTGTTTCACACCATATAATGACTTCTTGAGCAAACACACATGATTAGGATGCTTAAGATCAACAATGCCTACAAGGTGACTCATAAAACTATTTTCTTCTAATTCACCATGTAGGAAAACAGTTGTAACATCTTGTTGTATTGTTTTAACATCTTGCTGTTTAATTTCCAAGCAAATTGTGCAACTAAAGCAAGCATTATGCAAACAATGGTGAATCTCACCACAAGAGCAAAGATTTCAGTGTAGTCAATACTTTCTTTTTGAGTGAAACCCTTAGCAACTAGTCTCACTTTCAGTCTGACGGAATCATTATCATTTTTAACTTTGAAAATCCATTTGCAATCAATAACAGAACAATGAATGGGTTTTGGCATAAGAGCCCAAGTTGCATTTGTATGCAATAGAGTCATTTCTTCATTTGTTGCGTCAAGCCACTGTTCTGAATCTTTAGATTTCAAAGCTTCCTCATATGTCCTGGGTTCACAATATCAATTGATTCGAACATATTGAATACATATGAAGTCATACGAAAATCATTTAAATGGGATGGTCTCTTAATATCTCTTCTAGGTGTATCCTTAGAAAGCTGATAATCATGTAAGTCCATTTCAGGCACTTCTCATTCAATTTTATCATGTACATTAGCATTATCTTGATTATCATGCTCATTTTCACTTGCAAATTTTTAATATTATTAAGAGAAATGTGCAGCTCCACCTCATTTGAAGCAGGGGGTGCTTTGAGTTTGATAATAGGCAACAAAATTTATTTTCGTGAAATACAACATCACGGTTAATAAGGGTTTTAAAATATGGTTGTCCTTTTAGCCAAACTGTGTAGCCTTTTACCCCTTCCAGGTAACCCAGAAAATCACATCCCATGGAAAGGGCCTCGAGCTTATCATTTCTCTAATGCACATATACAGAGCACCCAAATACACGCAAAATTCAAAAAATTAATAAATCGACCAAACCATACAGACTGTGGATACTTTCCGTTCAACGATATAGAAGAAGACCTATTTATTAAATATACGGAAGTCAATAAAGCTTCGCCCCAAAATCTCTTTGAAAGGCCAGAAGTGGTAGGCATACTTCTGAATCTTTCTAGTAAGACCTGGTTCATCCGTTCTGCTATCCGATTTTGCTGGAGTGTATACAGGAAAGTCTCATATTTTTGGATTCCTAATTGGGCACCCAACTCATCAAACAGCTAGTTACAAAATTTAAGGCCATTGTCGGTTCTTAGGATTTTAATTTTCTTGCTTGTTTGGTTTTCAATCAATTTTTTTTTCATTTTCTAAAAATATCAAAGACATCAGACTTGTTTTTCATAACAAACACGAAGATCTTGCGGGAATAATCATCAATCACAGATAAGAAATATCTATTCCCCATCATGTGTGGGCTCACTACACGCCCCCCGACACATCAATATGCAAGTAGTGCAACGTATCATAATAAGTCGGAGGGGAATGAGATTAATTGGGAAACTTAACACATTGTTGTTTTTCAATCACACAAGAGTCACAAAACGAGATACAAGACAATCTATCTTTACCAAAACAGCCTGCTTTCACAAAATTTCTAGTCCCTTATTACTTATATCACCTAACTGTTTATGGCATAAGTCGATGGGTCACCTTGGATGGCATTCACAGATGTATAAGATTTTGCAACATTTACATAGAGGTTATTCCATTTTTAGCCTTGAAACCACATAAGTTTTCTTTTAAAGTTTTCATGACTCCACCACCCCACTTACCCCCATACTCTCGTCATCAAGGGTACTACAAGAATGAGATTGTGACATAAGCCTGGCACATGCCTCACATTTTTAAGAGTTAACAAATAACTAGACATCTCAGATTTATATCCCCCAAACCAACAACTTGACACTTTTTCTCATTAGCAACGAACCAATGGGTCACTTTTCTATATTTGCGTACACATTTCAGACATTATGAAAACGATATCTACTTGTTCATTTTCAGATATCATATGTGCATTGTCAGTTTATATGATTTTTCTTGGGTTTAGTGCATTCATAAATGAAATGACCGGGTTCGCCATAAATATAGCACTTATAATTCTTAGATCTAGACTTTGACCTACTCTTCCATTTGCCATTTTCTTATCAGAAGAATTATTCTGATGGTTTTAGCAAGGGGAAGATTTCTGTTTTTGGAAATGGTTTTGAGGCATTCCCCTTACAATCTTAACTTCGCCAAATTTTTTATTTCCTTATTGTCTCTAAATCCAACTCCTTATTTTTTAAACCATTTATAGCTGTTTTAAGGATCACCTGATCTCTGCCATACCCAATGACAGATTGAACATCATTATATGAATTGAGAATGGCATTTAAGAGAATATTTGGGGTGTATTCATCAATAATTTATCACCAGTTTGTTTGATATCTTGGATCGCTTTGGTAAAAGTGTCCAAATTATCATTTATATCTTTGGACAGATCAAGCTTGCACCGAAAAAAATTATCAAGTAAAAACAATATGTTTGGCCAAGAGGTTTCGGTGTAAACCTCTTCCAATTTTCCGAAAGTGCCTTAGCATTTTCACATTTACCAATTTTCCTAATGACAGAATCAGATAAGTTTAAAATAATAGATGAATAAGCAAATTCATCCGCCTCGGCATTTTTATCGACGGAAATATTAGGGGCAAAAGTTTGATCTATAGCTTTGAAAATCTTTTGTTGTATAAGAATACCCTTCACTTCTATTGTCAAATTTAAAAATCACATTTAACATCAAAAAGTGCAATGTTGAAATCTAATATAATACCATAATAACACGAAGTATGCTTAAACCATACAGATTCAACGAAACGGCACAAATCAATCAGGTTCAATGACACTATTTTGAATTTCTAGATTAAATTATTTCTAAATCAAATCGGGGTCCACAAACCCTTGACAAAGATCCAAGTGACACTTACGGTCATGGCAGCGCAAGATATAATGCCTTTAGACTTTAAGGTTTTAATTTGTTTTGGTTTTAATTTATGAAGAACGAGAGTCCAAAAAAAGTAAATTCACACAATCTCAATATAAACAAATAAAACAGGTAATACGCGGCAAGCAGATCAACAACAATAACAACGAACAATCACAAAGATAACACTGCGTCCAGCGGGAACAAGAAAGCAGTAATTTAAGAAGGGTTTAAGTCTTTATACCTGAGCAGAAACCCGAATGGGAATTCATACCACCAAGAGCAACTCTGATCGACTACTCAACACAAACGTGCTCCAACACCATTGTTGCATATCGGTCCAAGCTTAAACGGACAAGGATCAATAATACAATCGCGGATTACTCGAATATAACTGCTACACAATTATTATATTTTGAGGGATATGGATTTAGGGATTACAGCCTACTCATAGTTAGCAATTTAAGTGGGATAGCACAACCCAACAACAGGAGCAGAAAGTCGGATGCAGATTCTGAACTCAGATGACTGTGGCCCGGAATGCCAATAACAGCACTCGGACTTCCGGCAATACAAGTATCTGATATGAAACACCTATGTTTAATATGCCTATCACAACAAAAGACAGATCAATTCTTAATTATTAAGAACTTAGTGAACCCTAATTCTCGTGACCCATAATATATATATATATCTATCAATCTATATATATATATCTATATATATATATATATGGGTGGGTTATGGAATGAAATGGTTTAAGTGTAAGAAATAACAATGTATCCTAACCTTACATCTATAAAGAATTAAGGTTTCAGATTTAACTAAATTTGATGCTGACATCATCATTGATTCACCCTATTTTAACAACAAGGGTATTTGTGAAATGAAATTTTTTTCTCACTCCTTTCCATTCATCTTATCCATCTTTTAAGGGATTCTGAATTTATTTTCAAAATTAATTTTCTCTCCCCTCATTTCAATCTATCCCTAATTTCGTCCGCTCATTTTCTCTCACCCATTTCTTCTCACATTGCTCCCCCATTCCGCACTCGTCAGCATTGTATATTAGCACGATTATTCCGAGTAGTTAGCACAATCTTTGTAATTAGTAAGCACATTTAATATTATTTTGCAAAGATAAGTGTGTTTATTATCGACATTTAGTGATTGTTTCGCACATTTATAATAATTTTTCAAAGACATTTAGTGATGGTTTCGCACATTTAGAAAAAAATAAGCAGTAATATTTGTGCTAAGTAGTGTAATGTGATTTATTAGTAAGCACAATAAATATAATTTTATTTTATTTTTTGCAATCTGTAAATTTCTTGAGAGCTTAAGTTATTATTATTATTATTATTATTATTATATTTTTTTACAAATAATGATAAGGGCAAAGCAAATGGAGATAAGGGTATAAATGATGGAGGAAGGATGAAGGATGAAGGATGAAGGATGAAGGAAAGAGATAAAAGGATGGAGGAAAGAGAAAACAAAATCACCACGTTGGGAAGAGATGGGAAAGTGGGATATGAAATCCCATGATTATAAGAAATACCAAACATACAATCTGTATAATTACAAATATATCCCCATAAAAATATTCCGCGTAGCACACTTAGGCTAAATTCTTAGCACAACGTGACCAAATCGCAGCCATTGATCACCAAAGATCAAAGGCCCAAAATCATTCTTATTTCTTACGGAAAAAAGCTTTCCTACCTGAACCTATCCATATATAATATATATATATATATATATAGTGAGAATAGATTTTTTATAAAGAAATAAGAATATATTCATACCATTGATTTAACTAATGATTCAGATTAAATTCATGAAATGAGGAAATAATCTATTCCACCTATTAATGATCAATTTATCAAATGAGAAATTATTCATTAATTAATAAACAATCCAAATATTCACACTGGACCATCCATCACATGCAATCAATGGCTGAAATGCATTTTTATTTTTCAAAATAAATCTCATTCTCATATATATATACCCAGATTAATAGAGTTATTTACCAAATAGGTGTATTTATAAAACATATTTACCTTTTTGGTGTAGTTTTGAACATATTTACCATTTATGTATTGTTTTCAATTTAAATGGGTTTTTGTTTTATTTTTTCAATTTAATGCTTTTTACTGTGAATTACCTCTGCCCTAAATATTTTTTACTGCTTTTTATAAAGAGTGATTTACCAAAGGGGTGTAGTTTTAAATATATTTACATTATAGCTGTACTTTCAAACATATTTACCAAATAGGTATAGTTTTATATTTAAGTGGTTACCAAATAGGTATAGATTTCTATTTAAGTGGATTTTTATTGTTTTTTTTTTACTTTTTTAAAATCATTATTTTTTCTGCTTTTTTCAACTGTTTTTTACTTCTTTTTTAAACTATTTTTTTAAGAAAAAAATATTTGTAATATTAATATTAAAAGCCGAAAGTTCTTATTAAAATTCGTAAATAAAAAAAAAGTGAAAAGAAAATTTGAAATTTATTTGTAAACTGTTTTAATAAAAAAAACTGGAATATTATTCTACATGAAGAAATAAAAAGTTGAAAATTTTTATAAAACTTGCTAGTTTATTTTCATAAAAAACTATTATGTTCTTAAAAAAATCTAAAAATCTAAAAAACAGACAAATTAAGATTTTTTTACTGGTTTTTAACTATTTTTTAATGCCTTTACTAAATTATTTTTTTACTGCCTTTTTTTACTGATTTTTATTGTTTTTTTAAACTATGCTAACAATAAAAAATTGTTTGAACAATGCTAACAAAAAAAAAAATTAAAACCAACATTATCACAAAGAAGAAGTATTGTTCAAACAATTTTTTTTTGAACAATTTTTTTACTGTTAGCATTGTTCAAACAATTTTTATTGTTAGCATAGTTTAAAAACAAGAAAAATCAGAAAAAAGGCAAGAAAAATAATTTAGTAAAGACATTAAAAAACAGTTAAAAAACCAGTAAAAGAATCTTAATCTGTCTGCTTTTAGATTTTTAGATTTTTTTTTAAGAACATAACAATTTTTTATGAAAATAAACTAGAAGGTTTTAAAAAAATTATTCAACATTTTATTTCTTCATGTAGAATAATATTCTAGTTTTTCATTAAAATAGTTTACAAATTAATTTCAAAATCTTTTTTCAATTTATTTTTATTTACGAATTTTAAATAAGAACTTCCGGATTTTAATATTAATATTACAAATATTTTTTCTTAAAAAAAAGTTTAAAAAAGCAGTAAAAAACAGTTGAAAAAAGCATAAAAAATAATGATTTTAAAAAAGTAAAAAATAAACAAAAACCCACTTAAATAGAAAACTATATCTATTTGGTAAATATGTTTGAAAGTACACCTATAATGTAAATATGTTTTAAGACTACACCCCTTTGGTAAATCACTCTTTATGAAAAGCAGTAAAAAATATTTAGGACAGAGGTAATTCACAGTAAAAAGCATTAAATTGAAAAAAATAAAACAAAAAACCATTTAAATTGAAAACAACACATAAATGGTAAATCTATACTTCTATTAAAAGAGAGTCGTGACACATGTCACTCTCTAAGTTTTTTGATTTTTGATTTTAAAATATAGGTTATATATAGAGATGTATCCTTAAATTTCTTAAAAAAAATTCTAGATATGTATTGTGGGAGTTTTATTTCACAACTTACACTCATCTACCAATAAAAAAATCCTTCCTTTATTTTTTTAGCTTAAAATTTTAAATATTTATAATTTTTTAAATCAAGTTTATTTTTAATAAAAATATATCAAATTAATTTTTATTTCACAATTTTTAACTAGACATCCATATGAATATAATAAATTTGATGGATTTACATTAATGACCGATTGCACAAAAAAATTATATTATAAAAACTATGAATATTTATTTTCAGTAAAATTAATTGATGCAAGACAAAAATATATTAACTCATTTATTGCTTACATAAAAAATAAATTATGATATTTATTTAATTATAATAACTAAAAATAATAAAACATACACTACACACACACATATTAAGACTTAATCACATATTACTTTCGTCTCTAAAATTTGTTCCTACTTTTTTTCGGTATGTCCAAGAAATTTGTTCATGTAATGGACATTAATTGACTTAACACTCCGCTAATGTGGTACTCTTTCTTAAATTATATTACACCTCATAATACACTCACGCTAATATGATATTCATGTCGAAGATCATCAAAAATAAATTTAGAGATCGAGAAATCCATACTTAATATTAAAATAAAGTCGCAAAAGAATCTAAAGAAACATGTGTCGTTTCCATGTTAATTGTCCTTTTAAAAATCTTAATAAATAGGTTGGAGTTTATTTCATTATATTAATTTTCTCTCATTTTATTCTTTTCATTTTTAACCTAATAATTTAAAAAATTATAACTTTTTCGTATCAATTTTATTCTTGATAAAAAAATATACTGAATTAATTCCAACTTCGTGCTTTTTAATTTGACATCCATATAGTATATATAAAGTAATTTAAATATAATTATGATATATTTAAATGATTAAAATATATCCATATGGAAATATAAGAATATTGAAGAAAAATATAATTTTAGTTTATTTTTATAGTTTTGTACTTTAACAATTATTTGATTTTTCAGAATTATTTTATTCTGTTTATAAACTATTAAAATAAGTACACTAATGCCAAATCATATTAAAAATTATATTAGTGAGAATATGGTCTGTATACTTTTAATGAATATTGATAATAATAAATATAATTTAATTTGTTATTTGTAAAACTGGATATAAGACTCATATTGTCCTATATGAAAAAATAAACGCATGTGCTTAATTAAATTACAGTTTTCATATCATGTGCCCTAGATCACATGATAAGTTTATAATAATTATAATATTATTGAAATTCAATCACATATTATATTTTATAATAATTAGAATATTATTGAAATCCAATCATATATTATTAATATAATAAAATATTTATTATTTTACGACGTGCATCGCACGGGAGGACATCTAGTATGTTTAAAACTACACCTAAAAGATAAATATGTTTTATAAATACACCTATTTGGTAAATAACTCCAGATTAATAAATAATGGACAAATAAATAATAATAATTAAATAATTATTATATACTGCAGGAAACCCTCTTGGAACACAATTGTAGCAACTCAGATCTCTTGAGAGTTCCGATTCGGCACTGAAAACTTATTTCCACAAAGGAAGAAGACACTGATTCGATATCGGTCACGTCCTAGTAAACCCTAGAAGTAGAACTCAAGATCACGCCTATCACGAAATGGAGGAAATCGAGACTGAGAAGAGGGAGCGGTGGTGAAATGAGAGATGAAAGCCTAGGGTTAGGTTTAAGTCATGTGAGATGATCATTCAGGATTAAAACTCGTTATCGTATGCTCATATTTGAGAGGGCTGCCAATAAAAAACAATCTCTGACTTTTTATTCGGTTCGACTTTGGCTATGCTCTCTCTTTTTCGACGGTTATCTCATCTGGCTGGGACATTTGAGGACCCAGAAGGGGGAGGGGGGTATATGCATTGCAGGTTGTATATTATCATGTCCAACTGTCTTTTTCCCGTTTTGAAGAAACATTACCATGTCTAACTTGACTAGGGCTGTTACTGGTCCGAGTGAATTCGAGACCCGGTCAAGAATCGAACTGAAAAACCCGGGATCGAAATTCACCCGATAATTAACGAGTTCGGATACGAGTCCTTAAAATTAAACCGAAACCGATAAGACCCGGATCGAAAAAACCGAAAAAAAAACGATAACAGATAATATATATATATATATATATATATATATATATATATATACACCCCAAACAAAGCCTAAAATCTTTGGTGTATAAAATTTTTAATCATGCACCAAATATGGCCTTAGGCCATTGATATATAATACTTTACAGTACTAATTATATATATATATGCACTGTGTTTTTTGATCGTCGTAGTCCGTACTGAAAAAGATTATTGTACCTCTCCCCTCTTATTATCTTATGTGTTGAATTTACTAATACTTAATAATAATAATAATATTAACAAAAGTTCAACAATAATAAATTTAAAAAAATACTCCTAGAATATTAAATTAAATTAGATTAAAGGCACAATTATTGTCAAAAAAAATCTTTTTAACGGGTATCTCAAATAGACTTCCGAGCGATCAATTTTTCCGACAGGGCCGCCGGTCCTGCCAGAGACCTCCGACGGCCAACCAGTTGTTTTTCAGGCTATCGGCCTACTTTCCAGCGGACCTCCAACGACTAGTATTTTTTTTATTTTACTCTAGGTTGTCGATCTGCTTTTCAGCAAACTTCCGACAACCGGCCATTTTTATTATTTTTTATTACGACAGGGCCATCGACCGCTGATAGAATTTTAGGAACCAACATATTTTTTTCTAGCAAGTAATCTAATAATTTAATTCTTTTCATTCAATTATATCACCGCCACCGTACCATTATGACACGAGTAATCTCTAGTCTATAATATAAAGGGCAGTGGTGTTTTTTGATCGTCATAGTCCACACTGGAAAAGACTATTGTCCACTCTTCTTTCTTTTTTTTGGTTGAATTTTATAATACCTAATAATAATATCAAAACATCTTCAACAACAATACATTTTTATAAAAATACTCCTCAAATATTAAATTAAATTAAATTAAAAGGACAATTATTTTTCAAGAGAAACAAATTTTTACAGAGCTCTCAAACAAATTTCCGACCGATCATTTTTTCCGTCAGCACCGCTGGTCGTCGAGGACCTCCAACGGCGGACTTTTTTTTTTTTACGTCAGGTTGCCGGCCTACTTTCATGCAGCCCAACGCCGGCGGCCAGCGGACCTCCAACGACGGGTATTTTTTTCCGGCTGGCCACCGCCGACGGACCTCTGACCATGAAGACCGTAGTTTTGTAACGGAGTGGTGTTCGGGGTGGAATTTCAAAGTGATCAACCTTAATTAGGGCATTTCAAATCAGTATAGGTGATCTCAAGTTTTGGATTTTTTGTCCAACCAATCCTTCTGGATACGATATTATAAATTTATATTTCATGAGTTTGGCATCTTATTATTGCTGGCTTTTGGACACCCACTACTGTCTTTTTGACTCGCGAAACTTCGTTCGATCTCAAATATGAAGACCTGAAACATTGTGTCATGCTTCTTTAGGACGATGCTTTGACCGACCAATTTTTTTTTTCTGCACCCGAAAAACAAGCCGACCTCCGACAACCGACCTTTTATCTTTTAACGGCAGGCCGGTCGGTCTACGATAGAATTTTGGAAACCAACATTTATTTTCTAGCAAGCAATCTGGTAATTTAATTATTTTAATTCATTTATATCACCGTCACCGTGCCATTATGACAAAGGTAATCTCTGGTAAATAAAGATAAATGACAAAGGTAACCATAGCCAAAATTCCCTTTTCGAGAATGGCAGGAAAAAAAAATTGAAGTTTTAAAATTTCATAAAATATAAACAGCCATGTAAGAAACCAGCAATCCCACTAAACTTCTCATCCGTCTTCTCCAGCAACAACGTACTATATAGAGACCTGCCGAGTCGAAATCCAATAAATTAGTCACGTATTATCAGCACTTGTTATTTTCTAGTTGGGGATCCTTGCAAGAGCCAATCAGCTTTCCGCGGCTGGCAAATACCATGCATGTGTAAGTTGCAGTTGAAGCCACAATCGATACACCAATGTAGACGCAAGCTGTTGTAGCACAAACATACAGATACCTGAAAAGAGAACAATGACTCCTTGCTTTACCAGGATAACAAAGTTAGCAGGATAAACCTACAAATACGGGCATCATCTGGGGATTCGTTTAACATTTTCTACTGTATGAATCAACCTAATGACTAGCATTGGGTGGTCTTTCTGGAGGTGTTTAACTTTAACCGTGGGGGTGGGAAAAGAATACTGAAATACCGATATACTGGAGATATCATAAAAGAATACCGAAAAATCCCAAAAATACCGGTCTACCGAAAATATCATACCATTCCATTTTTTTTAGAGATCCAACATTTCGGTATAATACCGAACATACCGACTATAAAATAAAAAAAGAACACAAAATATTTTGTAAATTTCAGTATATGCCGAAAATACTGACTATTATATACACAACTTATTGAAATTTCAGTACATATTGGTCCCGTAAAAATTAGGTAATACCGAACTTTCGGTACGTTATCAATATGAAAAAAAATATCAATTTCAAACTTTCAGATGGTTTTTTTCCATACCGGTATTTTCGATACGGTATATGGTATATGGCCCCAAATTTCTGTATATACCAAACTGACCCACCCCAATGTCTAGTACCTAATTCAAGTATAACATCAAGGGTGAAAAATACAAAATAACCTTAAGGTTTGGTCTAAAAAAAACTCTGAAAAATATAATTATCCTTTTGTATTGTTATTATTTTAAAATTCACACCCTCAGTAGAAAGATAATTGTTACAAAAACACAAATCTCAAGAGGTGTTTGTAATAGCTTAGTCCTTAAGAGGATATAAATTTCTTTTGAAAAAACTAATATCACCGCGGCCAACTCCCAGAAAGCTCAATTTAAGAGATATTACCAATCTGCATTCAGAAATAACTTACTTTGGGGAAAAGACGCTCCAAACAAATAAATGATTCCTCATTAGTAGCAATACAATTGTATATGTAAGGAGAAGAATGGAATTCAGTCCAAGTGGGACCAGACAAGGGTAGCCTACAGTCATCTTCAGTACATGCCCAAAATCAACATCCTGCAAATTGTCAACTGCTCTCGTGTCCGTGAGGCAAACATCCAACAACGGCATGCTAAGAAGAGCTAACATTGGGGAGGCAAAAGTGATGACGAACATCAAAATACCAGAAATAATAGTTGAGTGACTTGAGATACCCTGGAAATCAGATATGGTGAGGAGTTCTGGAACAAAGTGCATAAACATGATCATGAAAAGTTCGGATATTTACATAAGTATACTTGAGTTTTGACCTAATTAAAAAAATTGAGCGATCTTACAAAATTACAAAAATATGAAGGGGTAGTTTTGAAATCTTTTGCTTATGAAGGGGGTAAATGTAATGTAAGACAATAAAAATCTCAGGGGCATTTTGTATTTTTGATAGTTATCCGCTCTCTGTAATCAGGTCAAGCTTCGAGGGTATCTTTTGTAATTAACCCTGAAAACTCAATTGCAAAAGTTGGAGTGAGAAAGAAAAAAAAAAAGAATAACATACGATGAAAGCCCCGGCGACATCAATTGTAGCGAGAGTGTTGGTATTGCCAAGACCAAAGTGGCCTGCCATTCCCAAGTAGTACAGTGCAGCAACCTGGAAAACAGAGCACACAAATTGAACCACTAAGGTACTCGAACTGCCAAATACCAATATTGGGTTCAAGGCTTCTAGCAATTGACCATATTTTATATATATATATATATATATATATATATATATATATATGGCAAGTTTACACCTTCCGACCTCAATTATCGACCTATTTTCAGTTTGCAACCTTAATTATACATTTTTACTGGTACCAACCTTAATTCCTCAGCCTGTCACAATTTGCAACCCTTCCGGCCAAATTAACACTAAATCCGAGCTATCTGTTTTCACGGAAACCCCATTTTTAATTATCATCATAAACACTAATTTCTCAATTGAATAATCATGGTTGAATCAAATTCATTGATAATTTGCCCAGAAAATGATGATATATCTCAACCTTTTCGCACATCAAGCTGAAATGCAGCGGAATTAGAGTTAATTATGTTGAATTGACCTATTTGCCAATCAATGGCCGGAATTAGTGTTAATTTGGCTGGAAAGGCTGCAAACTGTCACAAATTGAGAAATTAAGGCTGGTATGTGGAAATGTAATTTTCAATATTATATATATATATATATATATATATATATATATATATATTGAATTAGGAAAATATGGCACACAGTGATTACACATGATGAGATTATATATAAATAATTAGGAAAATCTGGCACGCATTGATTAATCATGATGAGGTTTTGGACTTAATCAAGTTCATAATCATTCTCAGCATAATTGAACTATGGGTTAATTACAAAAGCTACACCCTGAGGTTTAGTATTATTAAAACAAGCCGACTTAGATTTTAAAATTACAAATGGCGCCTTGAGGTTTGTATCTACCTTAGAAATAGCCCACATTTGCCCCCTGTTGAAGGTGCACTTTTGTAAGAGAAGTATAAATGCCAAGAACGGTTATTTGTAATTTAAAAAGATGACTTTCTGTTTTGTAATTAAGCTAAGTCTAGGGTAGTTTTTGTAATTATCCCTTTAACCATTCATCTAAAAACGAATTAATATAACATTACGAGATATAACGAACCTTAACCCATTGCTTGATATGTAAGCCGTCCTCAGAAAAGTAGCGTACGGTAAACAGGATTTGCGCAAGGACTAAACATGTAGGTATTGAATTTATAGGCTGTTGTAGCAGCATTTGAAGTAGACACCAAGAAAACATGTAACACCACCCTATTGCATATATAGAATTTCTAAAGCCACATTTCAGAACTTCACATCGACTTTCTCGCAAAACATCACCTGACAATCTGAAGGCAGCATCTCTCGAGGTTTTAGGATTTCGGAGAGGCATCAGCCATGGCACAGCTAAAAATATCCCCATAGAAGATATTCCAATGAGTGCATATATCATTTGTATCGTTCTATTAATTTCAACACTCGATGATGAGAATATCCCATCTTGGTGTCTCAATGTTTGTTTCAGAATCACGATAGCAGGAAATATATAAACCATCATCATCAACATGGTTGAACGTGTTTTCAACCGTAACTTCAAGGTAATGGCAAAAAATACAATGACGAGGACCAGTGATAAAATATGCATGAATTTTATATGTACCGGCCCCGCATGCTCGAGTGATTTTGCAATGTCGGGTAAATAAGACCAGTTGACACCACCTTGATGCCAGCCTCGTAGAATTCTGCCGAACGTGAGAACTGCGATTATATAATATATGCTACGGGAATTTCTTATTTCCTGTTTGGGAGTGGAAAGGAACGTACTTTCTTTTGTGATGGACTGTATTGTTCTTCTGAGAAATACCAAGTACAATGAAGCGGTCATAAAATGCCAGATGTAATGTTCTTCCTCAACCATAGAACTCGAACCCATACTTAAAACAAGGATAAATATTACAGCTGCTATAAAATACTCGGTCAGACGCCAATTGTTATCAGAATGAGAGAGATGTTGACATTCCCTGAAGTTGACTTCTTGGCCGAAAAGGAAAAGGAGGCTCATCAGTCCCAGACAAGATAGACTCATTGCTGATATTCCCAAGACAAGTAGACCAGTAGGTTTCTGTAATACCAGAAATCGAGAACATGGGGAGAGAGATAATAGAACAAATGTCAAAAAAAAAAAAAAAAACTCAGATGTTTAGGAATGTTTTACGTACATCAGTCGATCTGCTTGATAACCACTTGCTTGCAGTTTCAAGAAAATCATAGTATGCCAGAACTACCCTCCTGTAGTCATCTCCATCAACAGATCTACTAAAAAAGGATAAAAAAAAGTAGAGCATTAGGGCTTCCACATTTTCATTACCTAAGAGAAATATGGTAACTAAGATGTTTTGATGAACAACCTCGGGGTACTTTTAGACGTCCAGGATTTATGAAGTGCGTTAGCTGCTAAATATGAGCAACAAAACCTTTCTGTAACTTCATTATTACCACTTTCAGACTCGCATGAGAATCTTTCACATTGCAAATCGGTGAAGTGGGTTCGTAGTAGCCTTAATAATTGCCATGAATTCAGTTCTAGTATTCTCAGCTGTTGGTCATCTGCTTTATGAAGAGGTAAAAAGATCATGCACGTCATATAAAGTGCGATTGGTAGAGAGGAAAAAAATAGAAAGACAAAGCTTGAAGAGATGAATCAATAACAGAGACATGATCTTTGAATAAAAATAGATTATTAAAATATTACCTTCCAGGGATGTGAAAACTTCTGTGATCACGGTGCCTACATTGTTTTTGGGAATCGGCACACCAAAGAGGAGGGCCAGTGTTGAAGCAATGTCAACCTAAAAAACCAGAACAAGACGAGAAATGATGACGTCTTTCCACAAAAAACAGAACAAGATGAGAAATACAAGATGAGAAATGATGAAGTCTTTCCACATTGCTAAAGACCGGCTCTTTTTTTCATTATAGACAAGTATTTATAAGGAAAACAAAACAAGAGTTAAACACCTTACTCCAGTTCTTCCTAGCCAAAAAAGTTAGGCCTGGGACAAATCGGTTCGGTTGTAAAAAATAAAGGAACCGGCACCGAACTGCTGCAGAAAATATCGGTTCGGTTTGACTAGTTTTTTTTTGGTTGGAACCGCGCTGGAACCGGTCGGAAAAAACTAGTGGTTCCAAGCGGTTCCTCGGTTCTGTGAGATCTGAAAAAAATGTCCATAAGTCAGTTCTCGGTCCGGTTCTGGCGCAATTCCATATGGATTCAACGCGGTTCTGTTCGGTTCCTTTCGGTTCCTTCAATTCCTACACGGCTCAAATCGGTTCGACGATGCGGTTCCGACAAAAATGTCTACTACAAATTGTAGTTAAATTCAAATATCCATCGGTTCCTTTGGTTCGTACATTTTTTTTTTCTCAGTTTAAAAGGAACCGCGAAGCGAACGGCTATAAAAAAAGGAATGAACCACCTAAAAATAAAGATTTTTCTTGCAGGAACCAAACCGAACCGTCGGTTCGTGCACGGTTCATATCGGTTCCGTGGTTCTCGGTTTTAAAAGTCCCAGGTCTAGAAAAAGGTGATGGTACCATATGCTTTTCAAATGGAATCACTTTTTTGAAATAAATATCATCATCCTTGTAAAAAATGCAAATTTCGGTTTAACTAGTTTTCCAAAGAACCAAATGCCAAAAGAAATTATTGCAAACAGCAACTAATACGGAATGAACAATGATTGACCTCAACCTACAAAGCACGGATACTTCCAGGAGGTTAATATAAGGGCGCGGGCACTCCGGACACGCTGACATGCCAGGGACACACAGGGACACATAAGGGAGACGCCAAAATAAGTCCCCCCCCCCCCTTTTTTATATGGGGACACTTCGAGTATACAAACTCTAATGAAATAAAGCATACAAACTGATGTCTAAACTAAAAGACTACAAGTAAAGTTCGTAACTACTGACCAAACTACATATTCGTGCTAGATAAGCTAAGAACAAAACATGAAGTTAAAGTACCTGGTAAGCCTCTTGAATTTTATGTGGATTATTAAAATTTTGCCCACTAACAAAAAGTGCCAAAGAATCGGTTTCCTCATATGAAGACCCTCCATGATTACCACCGCCAGTCATGCCATGATCGCTTACTATCATCTGAAATTCAAAGCACAGCAAGATTAGATATTTTAGCATTAGAAATTGCAATGCAATGAAATAATACATGAATTTTATTCTAAGCTGGGGCAACGTTTTCGGATATAGTTTTCAACAAAATAAAGCTCTAACATCAAGGCACAATCGACAGGTGACACCTGAAAAGAGTGCATTAAGGAGAAGAACATGAACTCCTTATGTGATAGAGAAGATTTTAATGCACAACCACATCGAATATAGGTGTAGCTACAATACTACTTCGAGCTAATATGTTTGTAATGCAGAAACATGACGTGTATAAGGATGCCGGCTTTATACATGCCATACTAAAGCTACGATGCAAGACATTCAAGTAAAGGCCCACCTCACATGAGTTCAATGCCACACAACATAAAGTTTTTAACAATTCTCAATGTTGTATTGCACTAAAACTCAGGTGACCCTAAAAAACAAGGCATCTGTTTCTTTTATGAGGGCAGAAATACTTTAAAATAAAAAGATCATTAGGCCTAGAAAAAACCTGTACAGTTAAGCCAAGATCAAATGTTCGAGACAAGTCTATTAGTTCTAACCAAGCCACCACCTGGCTTGGCTAAGAGAAAATATTTCCAGCTCTCATCCCTTGTGGCAACACTATCAAGGCAGTGTGCTAGATTTAGTTTTTATGCAATCTTTGCAATAACAAATTTTACTTATGGTCATATATTTGAACTATTTGCGCACCAGAAATTCCAGATGATGAAAATAAAGCAGCACAAACCAAAAGTGTCCCTCTCTGGTTAATTTCATGAGTTGGTGTAATACTTGAATGAATACTTTTAATCACTTTGTCCATCTCCATGAGTTTGGGGCCCATCAAGATACTGGGTAAACAATAGAAGACAAATCAATATACAAGAGATCATGGATAATTGGATAGTAGGAATCTATAAAGCAAAACAAAAGCATTACCTATTACGTCCACCAATATGTCCAATATGATCCACTCCAAGATAGTGAAGAATCTGGAATAGTTAAAACTCCTGTGAATTTCAATGTAATGAACCAACCTGAAGCATGAAAATGATAACTATTATTACTAATACGATTCTCATTATTCTTGTCGACATTCCATTGTTATTACCATTCATGAAAGAGATTCTCTGGATTCAATATTCAAATGAATACACATATTTGAGAGAGAGAGAAGAAAATGAGTATCCCAACTCATTGGGAGTGCTTTGCAATATCTATACTATTGATTGTCGAAAAGAAGCTCTTGCAAACTAATGGTTAATGCTACGAGTTAAATTTAAGAACACCTAGTAACTTGGGGTTTTTAGCAGATCTGTATTTTACAAAATGGGCTCATTTAGCCCCTGTGTAAATTAAATAGGCACATTACCACTCATGTGTTTTCAAAAAGGTGCATCTGCCCCTCTATTGTCTTGTGCACAAGGGGGTGACTTGCAACATCCAGATAATAAAAATACATAAGGTTAATCTGCAACTTTTTGAAAGTACAAGGGGGTATTGCGACCATTTAATTTACACAATGGAGTAATCGACCTGTTCTTTAAAAACACCGAGGGATAATATGACTATTTAATTTACATAGGGGAGTAAACGGCTCAGTTGTAGAACACAGGATGATAATCCGCCATTCACCAAGTAATTTGTTTTCTCAACAGTCAAAGTTCTCCCTTCTCAACCTCTACCATTTTTTTGCTTGAAAAGAAACAAGATATTTTATACATAATAAGAAGAAAATTAAAACAATGGAGCATCTATATAGTCCTTTTTTCTTACCTCAATCCCAACGAAAATTATAAACATACATCCTTCAAAGGAGAGAAAAAGACAAATATATTTCAGAGAGCTTTTACTACCAAAAAAAGAAGAAAAGAATTAAGCAAAGGCATCAATTGTGCAGCAAAGAAAACTTGAAGAAATTAATGCCACATGGAATCTGTTATGAGCGATATTTTGCATTGGTAAATCAGTGGTAACTTTTTAAGGTTTATGTTCCATCATTTTATTACATTCAACCAGTGTTCTAAACAGCGCGCTAGGCGGTACGCCGCAGCCATAAATATTAACAAATCGGTGAAAATGAGAGCTGGCATCATGGTGTTACACAAGGTGCCCCCCCAGGTACCGCAAGGAGGCACCTAGGCGGATCAATTAGAACTCGTCAGAACGATATTGTTTTGGTTATTTAATACTTTTTTTAATTAAAGTAAAATTTAAGCTTGACAATTATTTCAGATAGCCAAAAGTTCGGAACACATACACGCACTGATGAAGAGAGGTGGTGGAGAGAGATGAAGAAGAAATTGAGAGCTAGTTCATCTTATTCATGTTATAAAGTTTGTTTTTATCAGGTAATTTAGCATATTGACTTGTTTATTCTTATGTTGGTGACTTCTTTGGTTAAGGATTATTGTATTAAACAATTGAATATTCTATGTTAAATTTATTCTGTTAAAAATATAGTATATTTTTATTGTATGGTGAATTATATATTAAATAATTAAATAAATAAATAATAAATAATAAACAAAAGGGGGGCTCACGGTGCTAGACCGGTGCGTCGTCGTATAGCCCCACCCAGTGCTTTTTAGAACATTGTATTTGACACATCAAATAAGCATGACTCAACTCAAGCAGCTTATGTTCTGCTTATTTGCAGAATGTCTTCAGCACATTTGTATGCACCTGAAATAATCTCATCTTCACATGTGTGCATCAATCATCACATACTTATCATCATCAACAGCACCTTAATCCCAACTATGGTGGGGTCAGTGGCATGAAGATTATAGTGTCGTTTAATTGTCTAAAATTAGTTAACACCATAACTCATGCAAATAACAAAGTGGCAAAGTTTTACGCCGGATGCCCTTCCTGTCGCAACCTTCATATGAAGGAGAAGTAGAACGAAATTCCAAAACCGTCAACATCATAGGTTTTTCCATTTATATGGAAAATATCATGACACGGCGATGAGTTTGAGATAATTGCTATTGTCATGTCACAATACGTGATTGATATTGTAAAATCAACACATTACATCATGGAACATGACAATATGACAGGATTTTATACATCGAACTTGCAAAGGACGAAGTTTACCAGAAGATCCCAGTCAAAACTGCCAAGCTCATTTGTCAAATGTCGAGAGACATTGTAATCCACTTGGATGGTGTCTTTAACCTGTGGTAAGATAATCGATATGAGAATTAAGACTTGGTTTCTTTCGGAAAAAATCCCTCCTCCAGTTCAAATGGACACAGAGAAGGAAAAGCAACAGAAACCAAGATTTTTTTTTTCGGAAAAAATCCCTCCTACAGCAAAGATTTTTTTTTCGGAATTAAGACTTGGTTTCTTTCAGAAAAAATCCCTCCTACAGCAAAGATTTTTTTTTTTTTAATTGAGATATACTGGCATGCAAAATTAGGCATCACTTATCACCTACATTTCAGCACCAGATAAAAATATGTACACTTCTCAGAAGAAAAATCTACCTGAGTCGCTACCTAAGCATTTATTTCATGTAAAAGAACTTTGCTGCTTATAAGATGCTGTTTTTTCCTGCTATTAGGTGTTTATATACATCAGTTTTCAAAGCGGATTATTACTTTTGCATTCTGAACCACAAAAATTATGTTTTCACTTCTCACTAACCAGGAAAATAATATAAATTTACAAACCTAAATGACATAATATCCCAGAGGAGTTCGACACATACTGCTTGCTTAAATCAATTCACTTTCTCCTATCGCACTTGCTTAAAATGAAATAACTATGAAATAAATTCACACACATCTAATAAAAGATTTCTTATTTTTCATTTTAAGGACTTACAAAGAAACTACTAACTCCATCATGCCTATCAAACATGTTTGGGAACAGCTTAAGCCATGTTTCATCGCCAAGCATCACCATTTTCCAGCCAATTCGGCGAAGTTGAGCTGCGGCACAGATATGGGATGCAAAACTGAGTGTCCGAGATCGTTCTTTATCTACACGATAAACAACAGATTTCTAAAATAGAAACTAACCAATAAGGTTATCATCCAAAAAGGCTTGCGTGTTAAAATTGGAAGCAACATCCAGGAATCCCCCAATAGCCCCAGAAACCATGGCCTGCTTGTAATCATCACTATCATTATCAGAGGGCCTCAAAGAATTGCTTCACTCCGGAAACAGTGATTGCCAAGAAAAGGGGGGGAAAAGAAGGAAAAAAATGTTGACTTGGTTACCTTCAAGCGAGGCATTGTAACAGTTGGGGGTGCAGCCTTAGCATGATATCCAAGACCCAATCCACTAGCCAATAATGACTGCGTATAAGGCATAGCTTCTGCAAAAGCCTTAGCTGGAGGCTTCCCATCCCTTCCGAGCACAAATTCAGCTGGAAGACCATCAATAACCTGAGCCACAGTATGTTAAGTATAGATAAGGTTGATACTCAAACTCTCAGACAGAAAGAGAGAAAATCATTTTCATTAACAAGTTCAAAAATTACGTACCATTAGTATTAATCTATCAAATAACGGAGGAACACCGGATAGTTCCTGCATTCGTCATCACTAAACCACATAAGGTTGTGGCAGAAACTCGACCACATCAACTGTGTATAAGCATAAAGTCCGCCCGTCCCACAGTAAACTTCCCATTTTCCATTTTGGTCCATCCCAATAAAATTCCCATTTCCTTTTATGGCAAGGGTCCACCAAATATAATTTCTCTCTCTTGTATCCTCATAAAGAGTTGTTTCTCTCTTCCATCTCTCTTCTTCCAACCTCACTGCTAATTCCATAACAATCCCACACATAACTTTATGTGCAAAAGCAAATGGGAAGTTTATGACGGGACGAAGAAGTATTATATCAGTGTAACATAATAACAAAGGATTGATAACCCACACTTCAAATTGATAAACCCATCATTTGTTCAAGTACATTACCAACAAAAATCCCAATCTCAAGAAAAAAAAAGGCACACACACAACCCAAAAAAAAAAAAAAAAAGCTGACCTAATCAGAAACCTACAAGTATCAAAAAAATGATGGTCTGGCTTTCTAACAAAGTGCTGACCTGGTACAAGGATTTGACCTTTTCAGGAGGCAGGGTTGAAATGTTTTGAGCCAAGTCTTTCGAATTAAAACATGGCGGATAAAAACTCTCCAATCCACTGAAACAAACAAGACAACAATGGCACATAATATATCTCCGAAATAATCAAAGGGATGAATTAAAAAACGATAAAAGAAATTCCATGTCGATGTACATAGGAAAATACTAGTAAAAACAAAAAAATTGTTTTAAAGATTATACCTCATACCAGAGAAAGAAGGCTTCACAGGGAAGAATCCGGCGATGAAAAGGGAGAGACCAATGATTTGGATCATCACAGCTGAGGCTGTGAACAATATTAGCTTTGTGCACGATAATGAGTAGTAATTACTCATTCTTTTTGGCATGTTTTTGCGCTCTACTGTCTGTGTGTGTGTGTGTGTGTGTGTGTGTGTGGAAGAGGGGGGGAGGGGGAGAGAGAGAGAGGGGGGGGGGGGGTGCGGAGTGGGGCTTTCTGGTCATTTGGATTTTGGATGAAGCTTGCTCATGGGCTGGGCCAATTTTGGACCCATGTTTTATGTTAGGGAAATTTACAATTATTAAGACATTTTGATTAAAAATTTAACAGTAATAATATCAATTAAAACAAATTATAAAAACTAGTGTGTGGTTTGGTTCGATTTTGAGTTACAAGCATATCAAACCCGTATATTCAGTTCCATAAAAATTAAATCCGAATTTTTTCAATTTTTCGGTTTCAAACGGGTCGGTTTGGGGTTCTTTTTTGAATTTTTCCGTTTAAAAAAAAAAACTCAAATACATAGCTCAATTAAGTACTAAAGAGTGAATAAATCACTTAAAATATAAATATAATAGATCAGAAAGATTATAGTTTTCTTAACACACAGAGACAAAATTTATTCATATTAATTTCTTACTTTCAAAACAATCCACTTAAATTACAAAATAGGGCTGCTAATCCCCCCATCCGACACCGCCGCCTCCCCCTCCACTTTTTTTTCTTTTTCCTTTTCTATCCTTTGTTTACTTTTTATTGTTTTTGTTTTTCATATTTTAAAATTAAAAGTTTCTCATATTTTATATATTATTTTAAAATATATTATTAGAAAATAATATAAACAAAAAATATAATATAAAAATATTTAGTCCTTTGCACTTTAGTTTTGTTTTGTTTTTCTTTTTTTATATTCTTTATTTATTTTTTCTTTTTTCTTTAAATTTTTATTTTACTTTATTATTATCAAAATTCAAATTTCTACTTACTTATTTATTTTTATTTATATTATTTATGATTAAAAATAACTACGACGCAATATAATAAATAATAAATATGCAAAATACGATCAACATTAATAAATAAACTATTCAATTACATTATCTAGTCATCAAATCTAACCAAGATTGTATCCTTTCTCTATATGGATCAGCCCATCATTTACAATTTTTACTTCTTCTTCACTGCCTATTTATACTAATTTAGACTACTAAATAATAAAAATTATTGACATGACAATTCAATAGGTAGTATAGATTAGGAAATTATTTTGTTGCAAGATTTTGAAATGACAATTCAACAGGTAGATATAGGTTAGGGAACTATTTTGTTGAAAGCCTTTGAAATGACAATTCAATAGGTAGATATAGGTTAGTGAACTGTTTTTTTGAAAGATTTTGAAATGACAGCTCAATTGGTAGCTCATAATAATATATATCAAGATAATAATATATAATCCAAATAATAATATATATTATTTGTATAGATGACTATGTAAATATTTTTTTAAATATAAATATATTGTATAGAAAAATTATAGTATAATAATACGTTCACAAAGAAATAAAAATAAATATAAAATAGTAAAAAATTATCAAAAAAATATCAGTAAAAAAATTGAAAATGTTCAAAGTATTATATATATATATATATATATATATATATGTGTGTGTGTGTGTGCGCGCGCGCGTGTTAAAGAAGAGGGAGGGACAAAAAAAATATTTTGCTCTTTTTTGTCCAAGAGAAGGGGTGATTAGCAAAAGAGGGGATTAGATGATCCCTTACAAAAATTATACTAGAATTTCACTTTAAAAAGTAATGATATCATGAGGTGGAACAGCGCTAGTGTCGTTGAGTCAACACCTTGTCATCTCTTCACATCTCATCTATTATCCCTAATTGATCCATGTTATATGTTTCCAAATGTATAATTAGATATTCTCAAATTGGCTTATAAGAAAATTAATTGATATTAATATTAAATATAAATTAGGGTAAATTCCATTTGATCCCCTTAATAAATTTTGTAATAATATCGGGATCTCTAACTTTTCAATAATAACATAATGGTATAAAAAGTGTAACAAAAAAATGCCCAAATTAATTACAAAATGGTCCAGAAAATGACAAAAAATAGACCAGTCTGTTATTGCTTTGAACCAATTTATTGTTAAAAAACTAGACCTCGATAAGTGAGAGTTATTTAGGGGGACCGGTGTAATACCCGAGAATTTTATTTCGGATTCGTTGAGTTTTCGGGGTTTTATCGGATTGTTATTGTCCTCATCGTTGGAATTTTGTGCCATGTTTGGGTGTGCCTTATTGGGACATGTGTTTGGAGACGTTTCGAATCACTATGTGAGTTTCTGAGTTTTTGTGGTGTAGCGCACGCTAATGCTTGTGGCATAGCGCACGCTACGGCGTTGCGGTTAGCGCACGCTACTGAATGTGTAGCGCATGCTAACTAGCAGTCCAGAGGCAGTCCAGGAGCTACTGGACTGGGATTGGGGCTTTGTTAGCGCATGCTAAGGTCGATAGCTAGCGCACGCCTATCGACTGCTTAGCGCACGCTATTCCTTCTTTCTAGCACACGCTACCCGGTAGGTGCAGATCTGTCCAGGGGCTACTGGACTGGTTTCGTGACCCGTTAGCCCGCTCTACGCTCATGGGTCTAGCGCACACTAACAGTATTATTTGCGGTAAGTTCTGGGCGTTGACCTCGTTAGCGCGCGCTAATGCTGTCTGGTTAACGCACGCTACCATCGGCCCAATATAAATACCGGACAAAGAGCTTCACTTCGTCATTTCTCACTTTTCTTCATCCCTCCCGACGGAAGCGAGCTCCAGAGGCGATTTTGAGCGACCTTCTTCCTCAAGCTTCATCTCGGAGTGGATTTGTAGGTGTTTAACAACATCTAATCATCTACTTTGCTCAAATCAAGGTAATCTCTTCTTAGAACCCTAGTTTCTTGAATTTGGAGTTTTTCCTTGGATTTGTGATTCCTAACCAATCTCATCCGATCGGTTGTGTATTCTTGTTTGTCTTGACCATAATCTTCGGATGTTGTTAACCGTTCATCGATTTTTATCGCCCGGATTAATGATTCTTGATTTCTTTGAGAACACTTAGATCCTTGTTGTTTTTAGGATCGTTTCGGATTCTGACTAGTGTTATTGATTCATAGTGATGTTATTTTCATAGCATTCGTGGGATTGCCGAATCCTTGGTCGTTTTTGGAAGCTCGAGAACTATCCGACCGTGTCCGTTCGTTGTTCGGTTGCTCGTGGTATCGAGGCAAGTATCTTGCCCATACGTTTCATGTTTCATAGGCATAATTGATGATAAATGATTTTATACGAAATCCAATGTTTAATGAGCGTAAAAAGGGATCAGTATGTTCTCGATAAATGTTGTCTTTCAACGATGATTTGTATACTTCGTGAATATATGTGTTCTCGGAATGTATGTGTTGGTTTAGTATGTTGAAAGATGCTTTGATCACTTTGAGTGAGTTTAATAGACCGTAATCCTTTGTCGGGAATTATGTAATGTTATGTGTACTTGTGCGGTAAGAACGTAATGTGTGTGATATCAGTTGTTACTCCTTTGAAAGGAGGCTGTGATGTTTAAGTGCTGCTTGGCTTGATGTTCTGCTCATTGTTATGTGATCGTTGAAAGTGATATGCCTCCGGGTAGGATTGATAAATCTCCGGGATCCATACTTGTTAGTATGGGTCGGGCGTGACCGTAGGGTTATTCGATCTGGGTATGTCTTGCGGGGACTCCGAGGTTCGGGGCTTGCTAGCCCGATGCCGAGATAATTTGTGGGGGTTATCATCGGGTATGTCCTGTGGGGACTCTGAGGTTCGTGGCTTGTTAGCGCGATGCCGGGATAACTTATGGTTGTGATTTGGTTATGAATGTATCTGTGCTTGTGGTCACGTGACTGTTGTTACGATGACATGTGATTCGGTATGGTTCCCTTGTGGGTTATTCACTCGGGTATGTTCTACGGGAGCATCTGAGGTCCGTGTCTTGCTAGCACGGGACGCGAATAATCTGTGGAAACATGTTGTTATGATATGATCGGGTTTACCCCTATCTTTGGATTAACCATTTTGATCAGTGATTTACCTCGGGAAGTATGTTTATGATTTCTTAGTCTTTGGAGTATCATATGTATGGCTTGTACTTCTGTTTTATACTTGCACTAGCAAAACAGTGGAGTTTTGCTAACCCCCCGAGTATTCGGGGGGTGGATGTCTGTATTTCGTCCAGGTACTTGCAGGTTGCTGGGGAGCGAACCACAGGATCGGTACGAAGGGTGATGGAAGACGAAGATACTAATCACATAAAGACCAATCGTAGAGTATGTTGGATAGTCTTATTAATTATTTCTCCGATGTATTGTTACCCCGATTTATGGGAGCGTTATTGTATTCCAGCCCCTGCGCGGGTATGAGTTTTGGGAAAGAATCTTGTATGTAATGTTGTGTGTGTTGTGATGAAAGACCAAATCGGTCTAATGGTCATTTACGTAGCCATGTCGGCATGTGAAGTGATGCATTTTTTGTATTTAGCCTGGTAGTGATGGGATTCCACAGAAAATAAACGCAGCGGAAGAATAAACGGAATCCCTAAGAGGATCGATCAAGTAACGTATATACGAAAAGAAAAATATGAAGATCAAGGAATCAAAGTCCCATACCTATGATGTCTCTGAAAAACCTTCGTATGATGATGATGATGATGATGATGATGATGATGAGCCCTTCGTTCCAAGCACCTAAAGCAAGGTGCCTCTACTTCACACGCCGGAACTTGATGGAAAAATCGACAAGCTTCCTTTCTTCAAGAATGCGGCTAGGGAAGCTTGTAGGAATTTTCTCTCTCAATGTATTCTTCTTATATCTTGTCTCTAAGATCAAGATGAAGTTACCAACCTTACTCTCTCTCTTAAATTCGTGATTTTGAGTTCAAGGAAGAAGAAGGAGTCCTCTCTCTATTTTAACGACTTTTATTTATAAAAAAATAAAAGTCTACCTTTAACACATGATTGAGGGTATCAAATACACCTCACATATGTCACCTACTGACATAAAATAAGTATAAAAGAGACAAGAGAGGGAGGGGGCGACCTTAAGGGAAATTTCCAAGAAGACGGGTCGAATTTACTCGGCTCGTGTATTGGATGTTCGTCAAAACGAATCCCTCGTGTACCGGATTTTCGTCAAACGAATCCATTTTATTTCCAATGTGTTTGGACTAATTAATTAATCTAATTAATTAATTATATCAAACAAAAATATATATTTCTCTAAGAAATATAATTTATGAATTAAAGTAATCACCCAGTAATCTAGTTACAATTTATAAGACCGCTATTTTATTTATCCGATAAATCAAAATTAGATATCAAATATCTAATATTATAAGAGAGATAATTAATTCACATTTATACATCAATAATCCTATTGCGCGACTCCGTAGGTTCGTCTCAGCCGGCATTGGGAGGAACCAATGAGTGCGGGCAGCACTTAGCCAGCCTAGCGGGCCGCACTGTAAACCCCGACTAAGAACGAATGAACGAATCATTCCAGAACCATTATGTCATGAATACCATATACGTATAAATCCTTCATCAGATGTCCCGGTCAAGTCTTCGGGTCACGGTAAAGTCAAACCCTACTGTTGACTAGACTTTATACATGTGTTAATGCAAATCAAGACCGACTGATTAATAGTGTATCTAATACGACTATATCAGAATGCTTTGAGCAAAGACTTATGATCTTAATTGCCATTAACCGTATAGGACATTCGCCTGCTCACTAACAGGAGATAGAATCCTTTCTTGGCGTACAATAAAGATTGCTACCTGCCCGTATAGTCTGCACTTCGAGGTCGACTCAGCAATTAAGCAAATGAGTGTAACTACTCTAATGACAAACTAAACGTCACAGGCACATCTTCTACTGAACCCTCAAGTCAAAGGTCCACGTATACTATCACAACCTTTCGATTCGTCATCGACTCTCTGAGAGTGAATACCGTGTGACTGAATCGAGTATGAGTCGTGTTCGAGTATACTGGTCCCACCAATATACTTATAACTATGCTATCAAGATGTGCACACGTCCTAGCATCAGTTATACAAGTCTTATTAAAACTTAATGTCCTGTTAAGTTTTATCGACTTGCGAACTAGTTAAGCATTCGAGCACTAAACACTTCTAGTGCCTATCTCATTATCTCCATAAGGAGTAGAATATTCACTCTCAAATGCAAGGACTATTATTCTATATACCAAATCACAATGCCAGTGATATACAATAATGTAGAAATAATAATTGCCTTATTAAATATAATATTCATAATTACAATACAATTGCTCTCACTCTCTCATCCTCTGAGTGGCATTCGAGGACATATTCCTAACAATCTCCCATTTGCACTAAATGCCATAAACTATGGTATCTAATACCCATACTCTCCAGATGTCTCTCTAAGACCTTCTGAGATAGTGGCTTGGTAAGCGGATCAGCAACGTTATTTGCTGTGTCTACTCTCTGCAGTGTAACATTCCTATCCCGAACCATTTCTCTGACAAAATGATATTTTCTCGCAATATGTTTGGTGTTGTGGTGAGCCCTAGGCTCCTTAGCACTGTAATGACTCCGTCGTTGTCACAAAACAAGGTCACGGGCTTCTCTGCGTTAGGAACCACTTGAAGTTCCTCGGTGAACTTCTTTATCCAAAAGCTTCTTTAGCACCTCCGTGCCGCCTGATATTCGGCTTGACATGTAGAGATAGCAGTCGAACTTTGCTTGGCACTTCTCCAAGAAACTGCCCCACCATTCAGCGTAAAGATATACCCTGATGTGGACATCTGAGCATCCATGTCCCCCGAAAAATCTGAGTCTGTATAACCCATCACTCTTAGTTCTCCACCGCCGTATGTAAGAACCAAGTCTTTAGTCCTCCTTAGGTACTTAAGAATGTTGTTTACAGCAGTCCAATGTTCCTGCCCTGGATTTGACTGAAACCGACTTACTACACTTACAACATAGGCAATGTCCGGTCTAGTGCAAATCATAGCATACATGAGGCTACCTACTGCCGAAGCATAGTGCACCTTACTCATTTCCTTTCTGTCTTCCTCACTTTGAGGACACATCTCTAGGGAAAGTTTTGCACCATGTTGCATATGAAGGAACCCTCTTTTAGAATCTTCCATCCTAAATCGCTTCAGGATTTTTTCTATATATAGGGCTTGGGAAAGACCTAACATTCTTTTCGCTCTATCCCGGTAGAGACGAATACCCAGAATATAGGTAGCTTCTCCCAAGTCTTTCATTAAGAACTCTTTAGAAAGCCAAGCTTTCACAGAACTGAGCATTCCTATGTCGTTTCCTATAAGTAGAATGTCATCTACATATAGTATTAAGAACGCAATTTTGCTCCCACTAACCTTATTGTAAATACAAGGCTCTTCTTCGTTTTGGACAAAATCAAACTCTTTGACTGTCTCGTTAAAACGAAGATTCCAACTCCGTGAAGCTTGCTTCAGTCCATAAATGGCACGTGAAGTTTGCATACTTTATGAATATTGGTTTGAGATATGAATCCCTTAGGCTGTTCCATGTAAATCTCCTCCTCGAGGAATCCATTTAGGAATGCCGTTTTCACATCCATTTGACATATTTCATAATCTAAGTGGGCTGCTATAGCAAGCATCATGCGAATAGACTTAATCATAGCTACAGGCGAGAAGGTCTCGAAGTAATCGATTCCTTCTCTTTGGGAATAACCCTTTGCCACAAGCCTGGCCTTATAGGTATCAACCTTGCTATCTCCATCAGTCTTTCTCTTATAGATCCATTTGTTTCCAATAGGCACTATGCCTTTAGGATGATCTACTAAAGTCCAGACCTGATTAGCATGCATTGAGTCTATCTCAGCTTCCGTAGCTTCTTGCCACTTGGTGGAGTCAACGTCTACCATCGCTTGGTCGTATGTAGTAGGATCATTCTCTTGACTACTTTCTGTTATCTCATGGACACCCAGTTCCTCTTGATGCATATAGCCATACCTCTCAGGTATTTGAGAAATTCTACTAGACTTGCGAGGTTGTGTTTGTATTTCAGAAGGTTGGGTTCTAATATCTTGCATAGGTGTCTCATTTGGTGTTTCTTTTATTTCTTCCAAAGAAATATTTCTACCTGCCCCTCCTTCCTGAATAAACTGATCTTCCAGGAAGTGTGCTTGTATAGAAATGATGATCCTATGATCTTCGTGCATGTAGAATAGATATCCCATGGAATCCCCTGGATATCCTATGAAACGACCTTTCACAGACCTAGTTTCCAATTTCTCTACTTTAGTCTTCTTGACATAAGCAGGGCATCCCCAAATCCTAATGTGATTAAGACTTGGTTTCCTACCTCTCCACATCTCATGGGGAGTCTTAGGAATGGATTTGGAAGGACATCTGTTCAAGATATGCACAAAGAAGGAGCGCGTAACCCCACGGATAAATCGGTAGATCGGTATAGTTAAGCATGGAGCGAACCATGTCCAACAAGGTTCGGTTACTTCTTTCTCGATACACCATTTAATTGTGGAGTAATGGAGGAGTGAATTGTGACACTATTCCTAGTTCTTTTAAGAACTCATCAAATTCGGTACTCATGTACTCACCACCCAGTCGATCGAAGAGTCTTAACACGGTTACCTGTTTGATTTTCAACTAGGGCTTTAAATTCCTTGAATTTATCAAAAGCTTCAGACTTATGTTTCATTAAGTACACGAATCCATACCTGGTATGGTCATCAGTGAATGTAATGAAATACTGAAATCTGTCTCGTGCCACTTCAAAAGGGCCACAAACGTCGGTATGGATCAATCCAAGTTTTTCAGCAGCTCTTTCAAAAGTCCCTGCGAAGGGTAACTTAGTCATTTTGCCTTGAAGGCAAGATTCACAATTTGGATAGGGATCTGATCCCAATGGACCCGTAAGCCCATCTTTCTCCATTTATGAACCTTGGTCTGACCGATATGACCAAGTCTAAGATGCCACTTAAGTGCTTGGTTCGTTTTATCCCTATCACGCTTCCTAGTTATAGTGTTCACAGTTGTTTTATTCTTTAAATTTAAATGGTATAAACCATTTAATAATGTAGCAGTACCAACCAATTTATTTCTGAAATAAATACGACAGGACCCATCTCCAATAAAGAAGTGAAATACCTTTCGGTCCATGACCGGAATTGATACAATATTCTTGTGTCCCTTGGGCAAAACAAGTACATCATCTAAAGTAAGAATAAAACCAGATTCTAAATCCAACATAAGGGATCTGATATCAGAAGCCTCGACACTATGCCCGCTTCCGACAGTGACCATCACCTCCCCTGAATCCAGCTTCCTACTTCATTCCAGATCCTGATTCATTGTACAAATGTGAGAACTCGCACCGGAATCAAGTATCCAAGAAGTAGAATATACAGTTACAGAACAATTTGTTTCTAAAACCAGTAGTTCCGTACCTGAAGGCGCATTACGGTCAAGCTTTGGACAGTACCTCTTCCAGTGGCCTAGCTCACCGCAGTTGAGGCATACATCCATTTTCTTGGCCCCTTTGCTCTTTTGAACCATTGGGGCCTTGCCCCTTCCCTTGTCGATCTTGGCTATCGGACCTAACTGCTTCTTGTTCTTTTTCTTCTTATTCTTGGACTTCCAAGTCCTAGAAGAAATCACAAGTGCAGCTTCCTTTCCCTTTGTCTTCATCTGAGACTGGCGGCGTCGGTTGTTCATTAGCCGGCTAAGTTACATGCAATCTCATTGCGGTTGAAGTTCATGACAAATTGGGAAAAGGAGTCGAAGTACCGCGAGGATAAGGTCAGTTTAGAGAGATGCATGCATCTGAAAATCAAGAGCTTCCAATCTCTCAATCATCGAGATCATCTTGAGGACATGGTCCCCAACCCTCTCTCCTTCCTTCATCCTGGCGCCGAATAATTGCTTCGATATATCATATCTAGCAGTCCGGCTATGCTCACCATAGAGCTCAGCTAGGTGCGCTAAGATGGATCGCGAAGACGTCATCTTTTCATGGGCACGTTGAAGCTCATTGGTCATTGAGCCTAACATGTACCCTCACACTCTTATGTCATCTTTTACCCATTTCTCATGGGCATCGACATCTTCCTGATTGGCTCGGGTTCTTGTAGGAGCCGCTGGGATGTCCGCCTCCAAGACGTATCCCAGCATTTCCATAGTTAGGACAATCCTCAAGTTCCGAAGCCAGTCCACATAGTTCGGACCAGTCAGGATGTTCTTTTCAAGTAGTATAGCGAGTAGGTTCATTATCATATTGAGAGTTTTGTTAACTGCAGAGAATAATTTAAGATTCGTTAGTGATTGTTTAATTATGATCCGAGTAAAAAATTTAAGGACTTTCTTTATTCATAACTCGGCTCCCACTATTTTATCGGCATTTACACACTCCCATGTTAAATCCGGAAGTCTTGGGTAACTTCATAGTGGTGATCGATTTCTTTACAAAGTTTAATAGAGGGCAACCCATACGGTTTCTATTCTATTATTCTTTATAAAGTGGTGTCTAACACATCTAATGGATGATTCGATTTTCTTTTATCCCTAGTTCAGTTGCCCTCAACCCATTCGGTTTCTATGGCTCGCTGAACTATCTAAGTTTAAACCGTCAACTCCTATTAGTCTGACAATTGAATCTTACCCGGCAACCCATACGGTTTATAGGGGTTTGATTTGTCACAACTAAAGGCATCTAATGCACTCTAAGAATTTATCAACTTAGCCCAAAAATATTACCCCGACATACTCGGAAGAATAATATTCCGGTTTAGATTTTAATTTTCCATGAGTTTGACGGAGGGTAGGAAACCTCGTAACCTTTATAACTTAGTGTTTGTAAGTGGGAGTGTTAACGCGATTATATATTACAATTTTGCACATTAATCCGTTTATAAGCGCGGTTTGTGGTTTGTCAATCATTCAAAATGAAAAACAATAAATAGCAACCTAGTTACTACCAACATATAGCTCATGGACTTTTTCCTAAGTATTGGGCCAAGCCAAATAAAGAAAGGAAAAATACAGTATTGATTCTTCGTTTTCTAGTCGGTCGTCTTCGGTCTTCGTCATAGCCATATGAATAATTACATCATTGAACAATACGTCCTATTATACATATTTTCTAGTAAAAATAAATAGGCTCAAAACGGCCTTTACAACCATATCGAATCGAACAAATCAACAACTAAGTCCACAAGCTATATCACCATCACATATGGCTGTTAGCGGTCCAAGTATACTCGAGAACCGCCCAAGAACCGTCCGATAATACCCGGAACCGGTACTCACCCGAAACGTTAGCGGTCCGGATACTGGTATGGAAGTTAGAACCGAAACCGATAAGGACCGAAACCGTTAACCCGATAAAAAACCCGGTAATTTTTCGTAAACATACATTGTACAAAATATTGTATAAGGTACTAGTACATATAGAATAAGTTTAAAAGACCTTATCTCTTAATTTCCTTAGCATACATTTGAGAAAAACCCTCCATTCTTGTTTTGATTGTGAGGTTTTGGTGATTAGGGCTTTTAATGATGCAAGATACCCGAAAACCCGCTCGAAATACCCGGGATCGATACTCACCCGAAACGTTAGCGGTCCGGATACAAGTATCAAAGTTGGGACCCGAAACCGGTAAGGACCGAAACCGGTAATACTCGATACCTTAACGGTCCAGACCCGGGAAGACAATACCCAGACCGAACCGAACCGAGAACAGCCCTACCATCACATAAGGCATTCCATACATGTAATGGTAAATGAAATTAAATAATCAATTAATATATTAATCCAAATAATATAAAAATTAATCTATTTAATTTCTATAATATTAATCAAATTAATATATATAATCGTCATTTTAATCCGTTCAAAGTAATCCGGCCAAAACAATATTCTCGTCTAATAATTTCCCTTAATAAAAAAATATTCCAAATATTTTATTAAATCCAATTAAATCTAATTTAAATTTCGGAAATTATTACAACGAAATATAAACACAAAAATGGAGTCCCGGAAAATCCGTATCGTGACCACGGCCCGATTCAAAATCGGCCGAAAACCCGAGAACCGCCGGATCGAGTCACTCTCGCCACCGCCGTGGCCGAGCTGCTCTGATAAGCCTACCGAGTCACTCTCGACCGGCCAGCAAAGATCCGATGAAGTTGTCACGGCACTGCGTCTTCGTGCGATATTCATGTTTAACCCCCATTTTTCTCATTTTTTCGACTCGCTTCCAAAACGAAAAAGTTTCTTAACTTCATGAAGAACTTATAAATCAACAAAAATCAAATTTTTCATATTTATAATTCACCTAAAATAGTCGAAACTTGACTTACTACGAACGATTAAATTTCTTTGATTATATCTATTATGATTCTAAATCATAAACATCATCAAATAACATTCCAAATGCAAAGATGATCGTATATACGATATATTTGACCTTTCTCCGATGCCACTGATGGGATTCCACAGAAAATAAACGCAGCGGAAGAATAAACGGAATCCCTAAGAGGATCGATCAAGTAACGTATATACGAAAAGAAAAATACGAAGATCAAGGAATCAAAGTCCCATACCAATGATGTCTCTGAAAAACCTTCGTATGATGATGATGATGAAGAGCCATTCGTTCCAAGCACCTAAAGGAAGGTGCCTCTACTTCACATGCCGGAACTTGATGGAAAAATCGACAAGCTTCCTTTCTTCAAGAATGCAGCTAGGGAAACTTGTAAGAATTTTCTCTCTCAATGTATTCTTCTTATATCTTGTCTCTAAGATCAAGATAAAGTTATCAACCTTACTCTCTCTCTCAAATTCGTGATTTTGAGTTCAAGGAAGAAGAATGAGGCCTCTCTCTATTTTAAAGACTTTTATTTATAAAAAAAATGAAAGTCAACCTTTAACACATGATTGAGGGTATCAAATACACCTCACATATGTCACCTAGTGACATGAAATAAGTATAAAAGAGACAATAGAGGGAGGGGGCGGCCTTAAGGGAAATTTCCAAGAAGACGGGTCGAATTTACTCGGCTCGTGTATTGGATGTTCGTCAAAACGAATCCCTCGTGTACCGGATGTTCGTCAAACGAATCTGTTTTATTTCCAATGTGTTTGGACTAATTAATTAATCCAATTAATTAATTATATCAAACACAAATATATATTTCTCTAAGAAATATAATTTATGAATTAAAGTAATCACCCAGTAACCTACTTACAATTCATAAGACCGCTATTTTATTTATCCGATAAATCAAAATTAGATATCTAATATCTAATATTATAAGAGAGATAATTAATTCACATTTATCCATCAAAGATCCTATTGCGCGACTCCGTAGGTTCGTCTCAGCCGGTATTGGGAGGAACCAATGAGTGCGGGCAGCACTTAGCCAGCCTAGCGGGCCGCACTGTAAACCCCGACTGAGAACGAATGAACAAATCATTCCAGAACCATTATGTCATGAATACCATATACGTATAAACCCTTCATCAGATGTCCCGGTCAAGTCTTCGGGTCACGGTAAAGTCAAACCCTACTGTTGACTAGACTCTATACATGTGTTAATGCAAATCAAGACCGACTGATTAATAGTGTATCTAATACGACTATATCAGAATGCTTTGGCCAAAGACTTATGATCTTATTTGCCATTAACCGTATAGGACATTCGCCTGCTCACTAACAGGAGATAGAATCCTTTCTTGGCGTACAGTAAACATTGCTACCTGCCCGTATAGTCTGCACTTCGAGGTCGACTCAGCAATTAAGCAAATGAGTGTAACTACTCTAATGACAAACTAAACGTCACAGGCACATCTTCTACTGAACCCTCAAGTCAAAGGTCCACGTAAACTATCACAACCTTTAGATTCGTCATCGACTCTCTGAGAGTGAATACCGTGTGACTGAATCGAGTATGAGTTGTGTTCGAGTATACTGGTCCGACCAATATACTTATAACTATGCTATCAAGACGTGCACACGTCCTAGCATCAGTTATACAAGTCTTATTAAAACTTAATGTCCTGTTAAGTTTTATCGACTTGCGAACTAGTTAAGCATTTGAGCTCTAAACACTTCTAGTGCCTATCTCCTTATCTCCATAAGGAGTAGAATGTTCACTCTCAAATACAAGGACTATTATTCTATATACCAAATCACAATGCCAGTGATATACAATAATATAGAAATAATAATTGCCTTATTAAATATTATATTCATAATTACAATACAATTGCTCTCACTCTCTCATCCTGTGAGTGGCATTCGAGGGCATATTCCTAACAGGTAGATCCTCGTGGAGAGGGTCTGCGGCGCTATAATATTCCCGAGTGGTTTGGGGGTGTTACAGAATATGGTATCGGAGCTTAGGTTGAGGAAACCTAGGCTGTCGGGTTGAGTTGTGTGTTGTCGGGTCTTGTCTTGTCAGATTTGGTCTGACTGAGTGGTGTTGCGACGCGTCGTCTGAGTTGTCGGTCGTGATTAATATCGAGGCGCAACCATCATCTTCGTGCGATTTGTGGATGTAAGTCTCCCTATCTTGTTGTGTTATACGAGTTTATGTGATTCTGTGTTATTATGTGGAGTTTAATTGTGCCTCGTGAATACTTACTCCATACTTGTTTGATTCTTGTATTGTGCTGGGATAAAGAGTAGTACCGGTATGTATGTATGTATATATATATACATCTTTGTGTGAAATCGTTTTTACAGGAGCGATGTTTTGGATTGGTTACTCAATAAAAATTTATCAATGTGGTATTTTAAACTTCAAATGTTTTGGGGAAGTCACGTAAATTTTACTTAAAAACATCCTTCGAGGAGGAAAAATGATTTGATTTTCGTATGATGACCTCGAGACCAAAGATTTTGGGAATTCAACTATATATATTTTATGTTCATCTTGCATTGTAAATTTTCAAAATTTGATTTTTAAATGCTCAAACGAGGTCTATCAAAAGTTTACTTGAGACGTGACTTTCGCCTTCAACTTTTCGGTTTCATGAATTTCAGTTAAAAGTTATGTAGTGAGGATGTAAATTGTTGGCGTTTGGATTTGTATGTTGCTGTCTATTTTTAACCTTCGACTTTTGGTATCATTTAGTATATGCTCATGAATGTGTTGCTGGATTAGAATGGCTAGTGCGCGCTAACGTGGCATGGCTAGCGCACGCTAAGTCTCTGTTAAATCATACACTAACTTTTGTGATTGCTAGGCTGGCCGTTTGAGACCGTACTCTATGTGTGTTGTTCAGGAATAACAATTGTTGTGTGTGGTTATGTGTAATTTGAACTGTGTTCTTGTCCGCTGCGTGTGTAAAGTTCAAAATGACTTTTGGTGAGTATTTGGAAAGTATTACCGTCATCGGCCTTTTTGGCATTTTTGAACATTTTTGAAAATGGTTTTCAACTTGGTGAGTTCCGGCGCGGAACCCGTACAGGAAATTATTTTGATATAATGAATGACTTTAATTTCATTGCATTTATAATTCACATAACAACGACATTATAAATGAAGATTTTCGGGATAATAGTTTGTATATTGTGATATATATATATATATATATAATTTAATGGTGTTTGATTAAAGACGGAGATGTGAATATCTTGCTATGTGTTATGATCTTTCGTTGCCATAGGTTGTTGTTTGTTAGTATGCCGAGGGGCAGAGGTCGTGGTCGTAACCGTGGTACTGATGGCCACGGGGATCAGATGCGGAATCGAGAGAATGTCGCTGGGAATGATTTTAGTTTGGGTGTTGCTACTATATTGCAACAAGTAGCGACTCCGATGACTCAGTTGACCCAGGTGGTTCAACGCAGCATTGACGCGAGTTAGAACGTCGGTGTAAATCAATGGCTTTGCGAGGTAGTTCGTATGAATCCCCCTCGATTCGCCGGTGCTGCGGATGCTTTGGGCTGGGATGGTTGGATTTTCCAGTTGGGAAAGATTTTCGAGGCTGTCGGATGTCCTGAGGACCAGAAGGTACCTATCGCTCAGTACTTTCTTGACAAAGATGCCGCTAATTGGTGGGAAGCTGTTAAACCTCGTGATCGTGATGTCACGTGGGCGGAGTTCCAAGCATTTATGGAAGGCCGAGTTACTCATCAAACCGATTAGAGAGCAGAGGATTCGTGAATTCTACTTGGCAGAACCGCAAGATATATCGGTGTCGCAAGCTATCATCGATTATAGCAAACAACTCAGTTATGTGCGAGATCGGGTGAGAACCGAGGAAGAGAGGATCCTTCACTTTGACAGACGGATGAAGCCGGATATTCGCGTGTATATGTCGGGATTCAATTGCACTTCGTTGAGGGACTATCAAGATCGATAATTAGCCCGTGAACTAGCTTCGTTATCGTCTGAGTGTGTGCCCGAGTCGAAGAAGCAGAGGAAGTCTGATGACCATGTGGACAGTGCAGGAGTTGGTGTTTCTAGTTTTCAATGTCGTAGCCTTTCCGCTGTGAAGCTCCATCGCTCGATGCGTGGAACTGAGAGTTCCAAGTCGTCTGCCCTGACTCCTGGTAATGCCAGGATATGTTTTAACTGTAATGTGGCGGGACATGTTTGTGCACATTGTCCTTCTCCGCCAGTAACGTGTTACAGGTGCGGACTCGAGGGACACCGAGTTCAGTTTTGCAAGATGGTTACCGAGCCTTCCGGGGCACAAACTTGAGCATCGATATCAGGATCGACTCCGAGTAGTCCCGGAGGGGCGTGGTCTATCAGTTGTATGTTGAGTTATTTCCCTTGCTCTGTTGTTTCGAATTTCAGAGATTAACTTCTTTTATTTTAAGTGGATCGGATTTTGAACTCTGTACTTTCGACTCTGTCGACTCGTTTATGTTCGTTGACATTTTCTGAACTTGTCCTTTCTTGTGCTTTTGTTGATCGAACGAGTTGTGGTATTGTTTCAGAATAACCCATTTGTCGTTGTGACTTTCCAATTGCTATTCCATTTCCTGTGGATCTTATGTGAATGCACATCTTGTTGTCTTCACCAGATCGTATATTGTCTCGAGTCGAGATGTGAACTTTGGGGTTGTTGTTTGAGTATTATTGTTCATCATGATTCGAACATGATTGATCGACTGTTGTGTCTCGATCGTTGTAATTCAATCGTTTGATTGTTCGGTTTATGTTGATCTCGTTTCGTGATTGTTGAGCGTTAGGACTCCTTCGTAATTTCCTTAAGTTCAGGAAATTAGTTTTGTATTCGATCTTCCAACCCTTGGGCTGTGGAATTCCGTATTGGTTCAGCGAATAGCTCATGTTTTGATTGATGTACTGTTGAATTGTTCAACCGTATTGATTTTCGTTCGTTGTGTTTTGTTATTGTCGGCAACGGATATCGTGTGTTATCTGAGTTTGTTTTGCGTTGTTCGTTCTATGTTTCAAGTTTCGAGGACGGAACTTCTTTAAGAGGGGTAGAATGTAATACCCGAGAATTTTGTTCCGGATTCGTTGAGTTTTTGGGATTTTATCGGATTGTTATTGTCCTCATCATTGGAATTTTGTGCCATGTTTGGGTGTGCCTTGTTGGGACATGTGTTTAGAGGCGTTTCGGATCACTATGTGAGTTTCTGGGTTTTTGTGGTGTAGCGCACGCTAATGCTTGTGGCATAGCGCACGCTACGGCGTTGTGGTTAGCGCACGCTACTGAATGTGTAGCGCACGCTAACTGGCAGTCCAGAGGCAGTCCAGGAGCTACTGGACTGGGACTGGAGCTTTGTTAGCGCACGCTAAGGTCGATAGCTAGCGCACGCTATCGACTCCTTAGCGCATGCTATTCCTTCTTTCTAGCACACGCTACCCGGTAGGTGCAGATCTGTCGAGGGCCCACTGGACTGGTTTCGTGACCCATTAGCCCACGCTACGCTCATGGGTCTAGCGCACACTAACAGTATTATTTGCAGTAAGTTCTGGGCGTTGACCTCGTTAGCGCGCGCTAATGCTGTCTGGTTAGCGCACGCTAATTACTGTCCAGTATAAATACTGGACAGCAGGCTTCACTTCGTCATTTCTCACTTTTCTTCAGACCTTTTTCCTCAAGCTTCATCTCAGAGTGGATTTGTAGGTGTTTAACAACATCTAATCATCTACTTTGCTCAAATCTAGGTAATCTCTTCTTAGAACCCTAGTTTCTTAAATTTGGGGTTTTTTCTTGGATTTGTGATTCTTAACCGATCTCATCCGATCGGTTGTGTATTCTTGTTTGTCTTGACCGTAATCTTCGGATGTTGTTAACCATTTATCGATTTTTATCGCCCGGATCAATGATTCTTGATTTCTTTGAGAACACTTAGATCCTTGTTGTTTTTAGGATCGTTTCGGATTCTGACTAGTGTTATTGATTCGTAGTGATGTTATTTTCAAGCATTCGTGGGATTGCCGAATCCTTGGTCGTTTTTGGAAGCTCGAGAACTATCCGACCATGTCCATTCGTTGTTCGGTTGTTCGTGGTATTGAGGCAAGTATCTTGCCCATACGTTTCATGTTTCATAGGAATAATTGATGATAAATGATTTTATGCGAAATCCAATGTTTAATGAGCGTAAAAAGGGATCGGTATGTTCTCGATAAATGTTGTCTTTCAACGATGATTCGTATACTTCGTGAATATATGTGTTCTCGGAATGTATATGTTGGTTTAGTATGTTGAAAGATGCTTTGATCACTTTGAGTGAGTTTAATAGACCGTAATCCTTTGCCGGGGATTACTTAATGTTATGTGTACTTGTTCGGTAGGAACGTAATGTGTGTGATATCAGTTGTTACTCCTTTGAAAGGAGGTTGTGATGTTTAAGCGCAGCTTGGCTTGATGTTCTGCTCATTGTTATGTGATCGTTGAAAATGATATGCCTCCGGGTAGGATTGATAAATCTCCGGGATCCATACTTGTTAGTATGGGTCGGGCGTGACCGTAGGGTTATCCAATCCGGGTATGTCTTGCGGGGACTCCGAAGTTTGGGGCTTGCTAGCCCGATGCCGAGATAACTTGTGGGGCTTATCATCGGGTATATCCTGCGGGAACTCCGAGGTTCGTGGCTTGTTAGTGCGATGCCGGGATAACTTATGGTTGTGATTTGGTTATGAATGTATCTGTGCTTGTGGTCACATCACTGTTGTTACGATGACATGTGATTCGGTATGGTTCCCCTGTGGGTTATTCACTCGGGTATGTTCTACGGGAGCATCTGAGGTCCGTGGCTTGCTAGCACGGGACGCGAATAATATGTGGAAACATGTTGTTATGATATGATCGGGTCTTGGACCCCGTGCTTGTGATCGAAATGGTATGATTGGGTCGTGGACCCCGTGTGTTGTTATCGTAATTGTACTTTGGGAAAATGACTTTTGGGCTGTGTCCCTAAATGTTTTCGAAAGGTTTGAGAATTCTTGAATCCCAAATGTTTTCATAACTCCCGAGATCGTAAAATGTTTTCACAAGGTGTATATCGGGTTTACCCCTATCTTTGGATTAACCGTTTTGATCAGTGATTTACCTCGGGAAGTATGTTTATGATTTCTTAGTCCTTGGAGTATGATATGTATGGCTTGTACTTCTGTTTTATACTTGCACTAGCAAAACAGTGGAGTTTTGCTAACCCCCGAATATTCGGGGGTGGATGTCTGTATTTCGTCCAGGTACTTGCAGGTTGTTGGGGAGCGAACCACAGGATCGGTACGAAGGGTGATGGAAGACGACGATACTAATCACATAAAGACCAATCGTAGAGTATGTTGGATAGTCTTGTTGATTATTTCTCCGATGTATTGTTACCCCGATTTATGGGAGCGTTATTGTATTCCAGCCCCTGCGCGGGTATGAGTTTTGGGAAAGAATCTTGTATGTAATGTTGTGTGTGTTGTGATGAAAGACCAAATTGGTCTAATGGTCCTTTACGTAGCCATGTCGGCATGTGAAGTGATGCATTGTTTTGTATTTAGCCTGGTAGATCCTCGCAGAGAGGGTATGCGGCACTGTAATATTCCCGAGTGGTTTGGGGGTGTTACAAGCGGTGTAATTTTCTCTATAAACTATTGAAAGTTCAACCATTATGCCATGTCCAATTACCCGAATTCTGCATACTTTGTATTTATTTATTTTTAAATAGCAAAGTAAAATAATATAAAAAGAGGCGGGGACAACTTTTTATAATTGAACATAAATGTAATTGATGTTTATAAGACTTATTAAATAATTTAGCAATATTTATTGAAAATAATATTATTTAGTAATTTTACTCGGCAAAGTCTCACCATTATATTCATAAATTTTCCAGAAAACATATATTATAAGAAGATTCATTGAAAATAATATTACTTGTCATTAAATTCTGCAAATTCTGATACACTTTCCCTAAAACACACATTTTCATCAAACACTTGAGGCATTAGAATTAGAAATATAAAAATAAAATATTGCAAGATTTGTTGATGGGTTAGGTATGCCGTTGGTCATCATGCGAGTGCCATTAATGCGTTCGCCGATTTAGCACCGCAGTCGAAATCTACGATACGGATGGGGAATTTCTCGTCTCTCTCTCAATAAAAAAAGAAATATAAAAATAAAGAAATGTCGGTATAAAAAATTAATTAATTTATGGAAGTCGCCTACTCCTAATATTTTTCGCATGACACCGTTATATAATCACAGGCTCCAATAGGGATAGACCAGACCACACTCTAAGAACACCACTTTTATCCTTTTACTTTTTCTGAAATTTCAAGTATTTTTCAAAATAAAGATTTCTGCAAATATGATGGAATCTATTATATTAAAAGATTGAGTCCTCTTATTAATGTGGAGTCTTAATGATTTTATGAATGTTCATTCCAAAGGTTTATTATCCTTTATTTTAATGGCATGCAATAAATCTTAATGAATACTATACCGCATAAGAATACATAAGATCAAAGAATTCAAAGAGCCGTGAATAGCAAGAGTCATTATACTATTTTAAGTTTAGCATAATAATGACATAATTAGTTTAATTAATAAGTAACTTCAAAAGTCTCTTTACATGCATATATAGTTTTTAATGTTTATAGGTTATACAATATATTCAACTATAAATAAGCATTTGATTTTCTTTGCCTGCAAATACAAACTTATGGCTATTCACTTTTTTCTTCTGGAGTGATAGTAGATGGTGCTTACGACAGAATAAGCGAATCTGCGGATAGAGATTACCAACGAGATGGATGCAACTGCTTTTGTTTACCATGTTATTTTTACTTTTTTTTTTCTCAAGATGATCTTATGAAAGAACTTTATGAGAATGAGGGAAAGTACAGAAATGATGAACCGCTAGCTATGTTCCTTTGCAGTGGCGATATTGTACCATTATCGGGTGAATCAAGGGATCGTTTTCATGGTCAGTACATAAACTATCTATGTTCTTTTGTGTGCTGTTAACATGCAGAGTTTTTAGCTAAATGTCTTGATGTACATATCCATATTCCGTGATTTCCAAAGCACATACTTCTCCTTTTGAATCCATTTATCGTTGTCAGCATCTGATATAGGTCTTAACCTTGATTTTCTCTACATGCATGCCTCGGATATTCTAATACAGAACACGCATAGATCGGGTCTTTAGAAAAGGTGTTGTCGGATGAAGACGATATTTGTTACTTGGAATACATCAAAACTTCAAGAATTAAAATCAATATCTTCTGACTTTGTATAGTGCATAAGCTAAGTTAATCAACTTGATGCCCTTCTTAATCAACTTAATGCATAGGGTAAAGTTCTACTGTAATAGATGTGTACAAATTTATATAATTTGATTTGTGTCAAGTATTTTTTTTTAAGTTAGCGAAGTGAGCTAAAGTTCTACTGTAATAGATGAGTACAAATTTATATAAATTGATTTGTGCCAAGCATATTTTTTAAGTTAGCGAAGTGATTATTGATTTTCTTTTAGAGTGAGAGAAGTATAAGCATTCATTTATTTATTTTTTTCAATCGGATGTTGTAACCACCATAGGATGAGAGTGTATATTATTGTGTTCTGATGTTGTATTATGCATATTAGAGTTGGTCTTCTATGTACTTACCCACCATTGTAACTAATAGAATATTTGCATGACTATAACAATTCATACACTTTGCAGAAAATATTTTTATACACAGTAGTAACATTCAATCTTGGTTCACATTAGTTATGTTTGGCTTACTTATATTCCTCTATTGTTTTGTTAGAGAAAGTGAGAACAAGTCAAGTTCATGTTCACTTTAAGTCTTTAACGGATCTTAATATATGTCACCTAATCCTTTAAAACTTTAATTTAGTGTAATCAATTAAATGAAAGTTTTATAAAATACATTTTGTTTATATAAATATTAACAAATTACTCTCAACAATCAACAAAGATCTCTCGCGGCAGCCTTAGTTATAGATTATTATATATACGGCAATTTACACACACATTATGCGATGAACACTTAGATACAAACTTTATGCGTAGCACGGGTTCTGAATTAGTATAAAATCATAATTAATTATACTAAAAGATTGAGTCCCCTTATTAATGTGGAGTCTTAATGACTTTATGAATGTTCATTCCAAATGTTTATTATCCTTCATTTCAATGGCATGCAATAAATCTTAATGAATACTATATCGCATAAGAATACATAATATCAAAGAATTCAAAGAGCCGTGAATAGAAAGGGTCATTATACTATTTTAGGTTTAGCATAAATAATGACATAATTAGTTTAATTAATAAGTAACTTCAAAAGTCTCTTTACATGCATATATAGTTTTTAATGTTTATAGATTACACAATATATTCAACTATAAATAAGCATTTGATTTCCTTTGCCTGCAAATACAAACTTATGGATATTCACTTTTTTCTTCTGGGGTGATAGTAGACGGTACTTACGACAGAATAAGAGAATATGCGGACAGAGATTACCAACGAGATGGATGCAGCTGCTTTTGTTTACCATGTTATTTTTACTTTATTTTTCTCAACATGATCTTATGAAAGAACTTTATGAGAACGAGAGAAAGTCCAGAAATGATGAACCGCTAGCTATGTTCCTTCGCAGTGGCGATATTGTACCAATATCGGGCGAATCAAGGGATCATTTTCATGGTCAGTGCAAAACTATCTATGTTCTTTGGTGTGCTGTTAACATGCAGAGTTTTTAGCTAAATGTCTTGATGTTCATATCCATATTTCGTGATTTCCAAAGCACATACTTCTCCTTTTGAATCCATTTATTGTTGTCGGCATCTGATATAGGTCTTAACCTTGATTTTCTCTACAGGCATGCCTCAGATATTCTAATGCAGAACACGCAGAGATCGGGTCTTTAGAAAAGGTATTGTCGGATGAAGACGATATTTGTTACTTGGAATACATCAAAACTTCAAGAATTAAAATCAATATCTTCTAAATTTGTGCATAAGCTAAGTTAATCAACTTGATGCTTCTTAATCAACTTAATGCATAGGGTAAAGTTCTACTGTAATAGATGAGTACAAATTTATATAATTTTATTTGTGTCAAGTATTTTTTTTAAGTTAGCGAAGTGAGCTAAAGTTCTACTATAATAGATGAGTACAAATTTATATAATTTGATTTGTGTCAAGCATCTTTTTTAAGTTAGCGAAGTGAATTATTGATTTTCTTTTAGAGTGAGAGAAGTATAAGCATTCCTTTATTTATTTTTTTCAATCGGATGTTGTAACCACCATAGGATGAGAATGTATATTATTGTGTTCTGATGTTGTATTATGCATATTAGAGTTGGTCTTCTATGTACTTACCCACCATTGTAACTAATAGAATATTTGCATGACTATAACAATTCATACCCTTTGCAGAAAGTGTTTTTGTACACAGTAGTAACATTCAATCTTGGTTCACATTCGTTATGTTTGGCTTACTTATATTCCTCTATTGTTTTGTTAGAGAAAGTGAGAACAAGTCAAATTCATGTTCACTTTAAGTCTTTAACGGATCTTAATATATGTCACCTAATCCTTTAAAACTTTAATTTAGTGTAATCAATTAAATGAAAGTTTTATTAAATACATTTTGTTTATATAAATATTAACAAATTACTCTCAACAATCAACAAACATCTCTCGCAGCAGCCTTAGTTATAGATTATTATATATTCGGCAATTTACACACACATTATGCGAAAAACACTTAGATACAAACTTTGTGCGTAGCACGGGTTCTGAATTAATATAAAATCATAATATTAGTCTAAAATTGAGTTTCATGTCATTAATGTTAATATTATGTCATAAATGTTAGTATAAATGGTTATTGTTCCGGGAAATCCTTCCCGTATTGGTGTCTTACCTAATACTAGTTGTAGGGGGATAAGAGTTATGGAAGGTTCTGGACTCTTCCATAAGTAGTTGGATCGTATTAGATGTCTTACCTTAACTAGGAATCCTATGTATGGAAAGACTCTCTTTGTAATGCCTATATAAAGGCTCCTCTATTCATTGTTATCAATACAATTGATTTACTGTCTTTTACTTTCTCCTCAAACACGTTATCAGCACGTAGTATCTCAACCGAGTAGGAAAAATTCGTCCGAAATTCAGAAATTCCGAAAAAAAAAATCAAAAAATCGGAAACCCTAACTCTGGGCCGCCGCCGCCGCTGGAGTAAGAAAACACTCCCAGAAAGGTAACGGTCGAGTTCGGCGAGCCTGGAACTAGCGACCTGAAGGTGATTTTGCTCGGGAAACAGGGACTGGCTGTGAAATTGATTGTCCAGAGGAGGGTATTAATGGAAAACATCAGTTTTTTTTTTCGCGGCCCGGATATCCGAACAGGAACAGCAGCTTGTTTCTCCATGTCTTGAAATTGATGAATGTAAGGATGTTGAGATATATGTGGAGACTATTGGGTTGATGTACTGTAAACAAGTGAAGCAGAGGTTGATGAAGCAAAGCGTTGCGCGCGTGCTTCATCAAAAGCGTTGCGCGGTCAGTCCGACCCGACCCAACAGTCGCCACACTCGACTCGGCAGCTTCATCAAAAGCAGATTTTTACGAGGAAATTTGGAGATCCGACCTCATCCAATACCAAGCTACTGCACCGCCGCGCTCGAGTCCTTTTTTGGCCAAATTATCGAGCCCAGTAGCCCTATCCGGGCGTTTCTCAACTCTCCATCTTTTCCTAATTAATGATTCATTTGTTCATTAATTTGTACACTTATGAATCTTACATGTTTATGTTTTACATGTATATAGGAAAATACGTCACTCATGATGATGTGCACGCTATGGAGAAAAAGCCATACTTATCCCGTTCAAGGATCAAAGTAAATATAGAACGGAGTACCCACGGAAATATGTTGCTCATATGGAGAGAATCTCCCGTTCAAGGATCAAAGCATATATGGAACCAAGTACCCGTAAGACTTTATTAAAGTTCCCGTTTTTCAATTCCTCTCTTTTGGGAAATTTTCTTTTTGGGAATTGGGTATTTGGGTTCTTTATCTCCCACGCTACTTTGCGGTGGATGATACAATGAGAGGTGGTATCACTCTCGGATGTCGAAGTAAACTGTGTGACGGTCCTGGGGGAGTCACGGATAATTGTTGAAAGTCGATAGTTGTGGTTGTTGCATACACCACGTTTTGGGTGCGATTTGATGTCGCCGTTTTGTCGATTTTAAACCAACAATTAAATAAAACGAACATTGTCGGTAACGGTAAAGTTATGACTCGTTCATGATTAGTCACGGATTTGTGACATACAAATGGGACAAACATCGATTGCGATGGATATGTCGTGGTTAAAATCGATTTGTGACGGAATTGCCACGTTGAATTGAGCGATCACCACGTTGGTCTTGACCCAATCCCATACTTGGAAAACTCCATCTTTCATCTTATTAAAATAAAATATTGCATGTGGGTGTAGACATGTATCGTCTCCTTGCAATATGATATATGGAAGAATGTACGAGTAATTCTCATGAATCTTAACATGTAAAGCAATGGCATATTGCGGTAAATACATGAATTCGTTGACCTCGATTATAGTTCGTATGACTATAGGTCCGAATACTTTTTCGAGTATTTGTAAAGGCATGTGCCTTATACATTTGACTATGTTTAGTCGATCTTATTGGATGGTCAAGACGAGTTGGTTATGGTATATTCATTATGTCTCATGGTTCAAAATGCTTAATATTGATGCACCGCGTTGCATCTATATAACATGGCTATTATGACGTATACTTGCAAATTGAGAATTAAAATACTTGGTTGATTGATGCACTTTGGTGGATTTATTTTTCTGCACTTTTGATCATGACTAGGCGCATCCTCCTTGGTATTTGTTTATGCTTTGAAAGTTCAAACGGAATCAGTGGTTTTTAAACAGCCTTAGCTGTACCGACATTCCTACTTTCTCTGCAAGTCTACCAAGTTGGAGTTACCGAAAGGATCATTAGTCGAGATAAGAAATCGAACACCCTGCTGCGTTTAAACGCACCTATGGCTGTCATTGTCATGGTTTTGCATCAACACTTATGCCATTGGATATGGTCTCAACCTTGTTTTCTCACTAAACTTGGGAAATACTAAAGCAGCCAATTAAAACATGCACTATGATCTGAGTTTAATGATCCGTGTGGTGCACAATATATGGATAGAAAGATACAGAAGTCTAGTTTCCAGAACATCAGACCGTTCGTCCATAGCCTTCCTAACAAGGGAGTTACCGCTGTTTTAGTAAACAAAGGTCAAGCTGCGCGGAATTTTTTTTCCAGCGATTGTGCTACCTTTTGTCCCAACCAACTTGGTTCCCATCTTAAATTTGCAAGTAGTCTTAAGACACATATTTTTCAACCTCTTTTTGGCCGAATTTGCCATAGATGATGCAGTTTTTGGTATGCGTTGTACGCTAAACTATCATCTTTAAAATGTTGAAAAATAGTTTCCTTGGGGAAGCCCAAAATACGCACCCTTATAAGAAGGTCGAGCGTGTGCATGGTAGTGTTACACCATGCTTGTGTCGTAATTTTGCCCCTTAGGCATATAACCTTGACATGTTATGCACTCAATATGATAGATCATTTTGATCATATCAAGCATAAAATCTCTATGTTGTTAGAGTATTCGCTATGCTCATGATTATGAAATTTTGCAAGCGAAATTGAGTGCGTATTAAGCTATTTTCAAGGAACATGATATTTTTGGATTTCGGTTTATAAATCCATTGTGACTATGATGAGTAGGTCATCACAATCAATGAGCGGTATGATGCTCAAGTTGTTGAATGCCGAATGGCGTTTTCTAGTCACATATGTTCCGTAACAATTTAACCATGTTATGACTCGATGATATATATGCCAAAGTGTATCACTCGTAGCATCACATTGTGATTTGTGAGAATAAAATCTTATGCATCACTTGTATTGGATATGTGAAAAGAAAAATATTCATGAGTCAATATGGTCCGGCTTGCATCGGTTTTGGTAACCAGAAGATGTATTGGGACATTGACACATTTAGGCTTTAATAGTCCGGAGTTTGGACAGTTTGATGATCCATATACCACGGTATTGTCATGGACATCATTTTCTTTGAACAAATAAACTAGTTGGATCAAAGACACCAAAGTACGTTGGTGGAGTCGTGAGCAGGGCTCATGACCAATGATGATATTTATGTCATCCGCGTCTTGCTTTCATAAGCATGTGTGACGCCAAAGACCCCCCCAATGATCCTTCTTAGCCATGTTCATTGATTTCAGCCTATTCTTTGGCACGATTAGGAGATGACACCCTCCTATGCTAAAGAGAATAATGTAGCGACTCGCATAAGCATGGTGCTGAGTCCTCCCTTTTCACCGAGTCCTTATACATACATGATCATAAGTATTAGCACGGTGGCTTATGATGCTATGATGGTGTTCACAAATGGTCGTACTCAAGTAATAACATTTATATGTTATGTTGTTCCTTTGACAATGATTGATAAGTTGATGAAACCTGAGTTATGGTTGTCCAACTTGCGGACCAATCATTGTAAAGGTCGGTTCACCCACTTTTTAGACCAAGTCTTAAAGTGAAATTTTAACAAATACTTCCTAACATCCAAGGCTACCTTCTCACAAATTTTGGTGCCATTTGGAGACTTGGAAGGAGGTGAACCACTTAAATGAAGTTTTCACATACCACCAGCCATCCTAACGACTAGTTCGATGTCATTTCGATCGGTTTTTGACCACAAGGTTGATGGTTTTGGAATCCTAAACACCCGTTTATACATGCTCACGAAAATTTTGAGGTGTTTGGGGCTGGTGAAGGGAGTGAACTCTTCAAGAAAGCACTAGAGGTTCGATAAAACCAACGGCCTATCATCGGTTCAATCGTTTCTTTATGTTCGATCCCGGTGGTGCATGGTGGCGGTTTTGTTGGATTCTCAAGACCAGTAGCTACGGTTATGTAGCATAGGTCAACATGTCATATTCACCTATACCTATCATCATTCAAATGCTTAGTTACGAGTGTAACAGTATGCATTTTGTTAACTGGATTGTGTTAACACTGAAAACCTTTATCGTCCACATGTTCATGTGCCAAAGTACGTCACCACAACGCATTATGACGGGTTATAAATGATGAATACGACATGCGCTTTCACTCATAGTCCGCTTAAAATATACCTTGGCAGACGATCTCGTAAGTCACTTTGATGAGCTAGTCTTCCCGTCGTTAGGGGGAGATGCGAACGATCATGTTCGAGTAGAACGACTTGGAATTGTCGTAGTTTGTCCCTACTGTGTCTCACTAAGTTCCCTAAAGTGACGAGATTAAATACATGCTGCAAACATGTCTGCAAGGATTGTGTCCGGTCATGGACGTTCGTCACCTATAAATGGTGATATGGTAACACCACAAATTGTGGTAGATGGTGTTACTAGGCCGTGGATCTCATAGAGTATTGGGATGCCACTTGGTTCGATAACTACTCTCGCTAAGAATGTATGCGAGTTTGGTACATGAAACTTGATCATCCGATCAAATGAACTCATCCGTCTCATGTGATTCTGGATTATAGTCATCATTGGGGGACGCCTCAATGAATGCCAATCCATAAAGAGTACTCTATGAATAAAGCCGGTTCATGAGGACGTGGAATGTGAGTTTAATCGAACCATACTTCGTTGAAAATCTACAACGTTGTAGCCTTGGCCTAAAATGGAAACATATGCGACTCCAGTATAAACAAAGTGATAGCCCTTTGTTGAAGTGGTGCCGACACTCCAAAGATAAGCTCTATCTGTATACTTTGTCAAAGAGAGTGAGAGAATGAGTTAAACTCACCTCATGGCGCGAGGTTTCTCATGAACGCACTGGAATCGACTACGATGACACGAAACTTAGTTGTGCTATCGTAATGGATGTTATAGCATCCACTATCTTTTCAGTTAGATAGTTTCCCAAAAACTGACGTGCAGCTTGTGGTTAAATCTTATCTTAGTGGGGAACTAAGTTAAGTGATAAAAATGATCTCGTGGTGGATCAGACTCAAATCAAGTAGCTCCTGACCACGGAGCGCGTCGACAAGTGATTGTCGGGGACGCATACTAAGTATATACTTGATTTGGAAGAGATATGAAGCTTTTGCGTGTAAAACTAAGGGTTTATAGTGATGTACTCTTATGAGACTAAGAGATTCCGCTAAATCCAAAGTTAAGAATGAAAGGATCTTGGGACACTTGATGATGCGTATTCATCAATCGGTTTAAGGCAATCTAAGGGACGGTTTCCCTAAGGGACGATAAAGTAATGCCTATATGATTCCCAATGACTAGTCGAAGTCATCATAAGACTTGGCTCACTTAAGTGATGATGCAGTCTTAAGACAAAAGTACGGTATTATGTACTCATGTTTGACTCGATGTACTCATTCGTAATAATCCGGTAAAGCCACTGTGATGATGGCCTAGGATCCGCTCACGCAATGTCTGTGATTGACAAGAAGCTTGAGGCTCGCTCTATCTCGATAAAAAGGACACTTGAAAACTGATACCCGAATCTGCTCAGAATGTGTTGGTCTATCTCCTATATGACCTACAGGGCAGCTCACTTGATGGAAAATGGTGAAATTAGTACCATTGGAAAGGTTTGTGTCTACTTTCCAAGGAAACCAACCATTTGATCACATCCATCATGTTGAGTGACATATGACTATTGTTGCAAAGTAGGACATGATATGTCCGGTAATTTGCTGAGTCAACTTCGATAGAGCTTTGTGATCTGCTCAGGTCGATCTAGGTTACGTTCTGTATGTGAATGAAAAGCCATGGGTGTCTAGTTTTCATAAGCTCTTACAGTTTCGTTGATACCTATTGAATCGAAGAAGTAATGACTGATTTAGTACATGGAGGTCAAGACTTTGGAAAACTTGATAAGTCTTTAGCGACTCTGCACTTTGGATGTGTCGCGCTCTTTTTGTCCTTAGACCAAGGTTTGTTTTTCCCATTGGGTTTTCACTTGGTAAGGTTTTTAACGAGGCGACATATGAGAACATCCATACAATGATGCGTTGTACTTCTGTTCAACTTAAACCAAGAGGTATTTTTCCCACTGGGTTTTTCCTTGGTATAGTTGTGAGGGCAACTTGGCATCTGACTCCTATGATTTGAGGTACTCATCAGGGGGAGTCGTTATGTATACATCATGGGGAGTATACACGACATGTTATGTTGGTGCGTTGCAATCTTTTCCTCATCAAGCCTTTGTTTTTCCCATGGGGTTTTGTTTTGGCTTGGAATAGGTTTTTACGAAGGCAACATCTTCTGCACCATTGTTAGTATTAGCGTTCGACACAGGGGGAGTGTTCCGGGAAATCCTTCCCGTATTGGTGTCTTACGTAATACTAGTTGTAGGGGGATAAGAGTTATGGAAGGTTCTGGACTCTTCCATAAGTAGTTGGATCCTATTAGATGTCTTACCTTAACTAGGAATCCTATGTATGGAAAGACTCTCTTTGTAATGCCTATATAAAGGCCCCTCTATTCATTGTTATCAATACAATTGATTTACTGTCTTTTACTTTCTTCTCAAACAGTTATAAAATTATAATATTAATATAAAGTTTCATGTCATAAATATTAGTATTAATAATTATAATATTAATAATAATCTTTTTACCAAAGCGATAAATATAAGAATTTAGAATTATATAAAAGAATTAAATACATAGGTTTAATATATATAGATTGAGTTCCATATCATACATGTTAGTATTAATAATTATACATTTATAGTATTAGTATTAATATTTACAAAAGTGATAAATATAAGAATTTATAAGTAATATAAAAGAATTAAATGCATAGGTTTTGGGCACAGATTCATTTGCTAATATTTTGAGACGAAATCATTTATCACACATCTTCATAGAAAATCAACCAGTCAACAAACCAATTAATCAATATTCTTAAAGCAATTTTGAGTTATGTTTAAAGTGTTTGTTCTCCATTGATTGTAAGGATGTTATTAAACTGGATAAAAACTTAACAAGCGACGTAGGTAATATTGAAAAAAAAATTATCACAAGCTATTAGTAAACATTGATTTAGTGTGACCCTACCCGACCCGGTCCAGTCGATTAACAAGTTATAATTAACAATTTGAACAACCCTTTTTCGATACTTTTAACCATTTACGCTAACCATTAAGTACTAAAAAAATTTATACAATACGTGTGCATCGCACGGGTCTGAATGACTAGTATTAGTATAAAATTGAGTTTCATGTCATAAATGTTAATATTATGTCATAAATGTTAGTATTAATGGTTATAAAATTATAATATTAGTATAAAGTTTTATGTCATAAATATTAGTATTAATAATTATAATATTAATAATAATCTTTTTACAAAAGCGATAAATATAAGAATTTAGAATTATATAAAAGAATTAAATACATAGGTTTAATATATAAAGATTGAGTTCCATATCATTCATGTTAGTATTAATAATTATACATTTATAATATTAGTATTAATATTTACAAAAGTGATAAATATAAGAATTTAGAAGTAATATAAAAGAATTAAATGCATAGGTTTTGGACACAGATTCATTTGCTAATATTTTGAGACGAAATCATTTATCACACATCTTCATAAAAAATCAACCAGTCAACAAAACCAATTAATCAATATTCTTAAAGCAATTTTGAGTTATGTTTAAAGTGTTTGTTCTCCATTGATTGTAAGGATGTTATTAAACTAGATAAAAACTTAACAAGCGACGTAGGTAATATTGAAAAAAAATTTATCACAAGCTATTAGTAAACATTGATTTAGTGTGATCCTATCCGACCCGGTCCAATCGATTAACAAGTTATAATTAATAATTTGAACAACCCTTTTTCGATACTTTTAACCATTTACGCTAACCATTAAGTACAAAAAAATTTTATACAATACGTGTGCATCGCACGAGTCTGAATAACTAGTCGAAAATAAAAGTCAAGACTCACAATTTAATACCGTACACATAAAATCTAGAGGGAGAGAAAGAATGAGATGGTATCGACGGACCCCTTACGTGTAGTATTTATAGGCATATTATGTGTAGTATTTAGGTCGATTTGTTTAAGAAGCCAAGTCAATAATGAATTTTGGTTTAACAAGACTCATATCTTTATTTTTTTGTTCAATGGCCTTTATGTCAAATAAAATATAAAAAAATTTATTCAATTACTAAAATGTCCTTGGTTCCAAAAAGCCTCTAGTACCCTTTAGTAATAGAAGGAATACGATTACATCAAAACCTAATTCTAAACTCTTCTTCTCCGCCCGCCCCGTCATTTCTTTTACCAGTTTTTTTTTTTTTTTTTTGCAATTTCCTTGCTCTTCCATGCATCATTTGCTTTAAGAAACACGATTTGAAAATTCTATGATATTAGTATTATGTCAAATGTCCTTGAAGTATTAGAAGCACGATTTGAAAATTTCAAATTTGGAGCAAGCATTAATTTGGAGAAGAAGTGAATGTAATTGTAATGTATGTTTTAGGAAATATCTCAATTGTTGTCTTGTTGGTGTTTTCTTTGTTTTTATATAATGTTATACTGGTAAAACGAGTTCGAAGCTATTTTTTCTTTCTGATTCTTTCATAACGAGTTCACAGTCGTTTTAGGCTTATCTACTATTATTACGCGAAAATGATTTCAAGATCGTTCTATCTTCCTGCTGTTATGCATAACCATATAGAAGTTTTTCTGGTTATATTATTCTCCTTGCTACAAATCTGTTTGTGTCATTTATATTCGTCCTTAATAATATATAGGTTAGTGAGAAACATGGTCTCACGATATCTAAAATGCATTAATGTTTACGAGCATGTCCATATATATTTGTGTTTCTTTAGTAGACTTAATATGATATATTTTGCTAAAAGAGCTATGTTGATACAGATATGGATGACGCGGATTCCGTATAAATCAAGATGTTACCCAGTTCAATTTGAGAAGAATGATGAAGGTGGATGGATATCGAAATATATGGGTAATGCAAAAGGGAGGACAACTCCAATTCTTGTTCCGAGAGCAATTTCGTATGTGGAATTATACGAAAAAGTGAAAGGGGAGTTGAAGATTGATTCAAGTTTGTATGAAATAGAGATGTCATGTTTTGATCCAAATATGCCTCAGTTGCAACAGCACCGACCATCATTGATAGTGATAACAACATGAAGTGGTTTGTTTCGATATGCAGGCTATGGTATTGATTTTTTTCCCCGATGGGATCGGGTCTGGAGCAATGATCTGAAGGTGTGGTGGTTTGCTGCAAATCAGCATGTATTGTATAAGGAAGGTTGAGAAAAATATACCGAGCGGCAGATGAAGTTGTGACTTGTGTGTTAGTTACAAACCCTAAACTATGAAAGTAATGATATATAATATATTAAAAAAAATTATGGGTAAGTGGGTGGCACATCATTCTTCTTTTCGGTCAATGAATAGACACCCTAGGGAGCATAGCCGCATAATTAAAGTCTGTCTTCTTCTTTTCATTTTTTATTAAAAGAAATATCGTGGGATCACCGTCTATTTGACATTATTATGGCAGGTTGTGTTGAATACTGTTAATGTATAATATATTAAATTTATTAATATATTTAAATAATTTCGGTATATCGAGGTATACCAATAATTTTTCGATATATCGAAACTTTTTGGTATATGTCGAAAAAAACTCGGTATATCGGAAATTTTCGATATACCTTGGTATACCGAAAATTCTAAAAACTCATATCATTACCGTACCGAAAATACCGGTAACGGTATCATACCGTACCGAAAAAATCGGTATACCGAAAATTTCGATATTTTCGATATTTTTTGATACGATATTTTCGATATTTCGATATTTTCGGTATTTTTCCAAGCCCTATTACCAACATCATAAATGTTTGGAGAAACATGCCTTACATCAAAATCATTCGAGTCATTTTAATTCATGTACATCTTCTTTTCTAATGATGGAGTGAGAATAGTCGTGCATTTTTTTGCTTCAACACGTCTTCAAAAAACCATTGTTGTTGTGTTTCTCGAATGTAGTCTATCAAACCCAAGTTAGGAAATTCACGAGCACTCTTTAACAAACCATTTAGTGTCTCAATATTGTTTGATGTCATGATATTATATCGTGTGTCATCAAAGTGCGCCCGTGACCATTAACAAAACTCTTCTTCCAATAAGTATGTATCAATTCCCTCCTTCTTACTTGACAGCGCCGCAAAGTAGTTTTCGAACTCAGAAACTGTATAAGCTTCCGCTGTTTTTGTAAATAAATGTGCAAGGTCACATTTTGGAAATCTGCTCTTTAGGTTCTTTTGAATATGGCATATGCATTTTCCATGATGGGCAAACTCAAAAACTCTTTGAAATATATTTTTTATTCATGCTGCACGATCATAAATTATCATGAAGTCCTTCATATCACCTGTTATTATGCGAAGTTTCTGAAAGAACCACGTGTATGAGCTATTAATTTCTGAATCAACCACCCCCACGTGAGTGGATATATTTGATAATTTTCATCCTGACAAGTTGATAAAAGTAAAGTACCTTTCTTATTCGACGTCAAGAAAGTTCCATCCACAGAAATTACTCGTCGCATCGAGGTAGTAAATCGATGTATGCTTGGTCCCAATGCCATAAAGAAATATAAAAAACAATCATCTTCTATAATGTGAATGAATGTTAGTGTTCCTGGATTTTGTAATTCCAACATGTGACAATAAGATGGCAACTTAGCATAACTTTGGTGGGGATTTCCATGGATCAATGTTGTAGCATAATATTTCACCATGTAAGCTTTAGTGTAACTAATTCTTATGCCGAACTTTCGACGAATGTCACTAATAATGTCCTTCGGTCTATAAACTCGATTGGCATCTTAATAGTTAGGAGCGACATGGTTTCTGATAACCATATAGGAAGCATGCTTATGGTATTTACGACGAATACTCATGGAACAAGTATGAAGACCTTGGTATATTCGAGCTTCGAATATCTCAAAATTTTTCATTTTTGTTGCTCGTAAGCGTCATCCACAGTTTTCCTCCACACAAACAATAGTATAAACGCTCTTATTTGATTTCTTCACTTTGAATTCAAAGTGAAACTTCAAAGCAAGCAACTGCAGTTTTTCTGTCAAGGCTCTTTTTGTTGAAAATAATTGTTTGGCTTTAATATCTTCGTCTTCTGGTATTCTTACGGATGAGCTGCTCTGAACCAAAGGAAAACTTGAAATTACAACCTGGCTAGATACCCCATTTATGTGGTACTCGATATTTTCATTTGTCAGATTCATACTAGGATATTCAAGTCCATCCAAATCAACCTCATTGTCATCAATATTGTCATTTACAAGATTGTTACTAGAATTTTCAAGTAGAAGCAAACCGGAGTTGGTCTTTGTGGGCTATATGGAATACAGTGAACATTGTTCCAATCAAGTAACATTCCACCACCATTGTGTTCGATCGAAACACTTTCAATTTGCATAATATCTTTCTCCCTCGCCATATTTTCAAGTTGTTCTTCATCATCATTTCGCAGTTCAAGTGCACCAACGTTAAATTGTTCTCTGTTTTTAGAAGCTCCTTGAGAAATAGTTACACATAGATATGTTGGGTTTTCAATGCATCGAATATAAAATAATCGGAGTAAAAACGCAGCGGAATAATAAATATGAAAACCCAATTTAGGATTTCATGCAGTAATTTAATTGTTTGATTAAAGGGTTAATCGAATTACCTTAATCTGATTGAACAGTTCTAGATCCGGACTAGAAGCAGATGAATATATCCTTCCTCTTTTGGTGATCCACACACGAACAATTCCACAAGCCGGATTGCTAGATCCTTACGAATAATATTGATAAATAGTACAACACAAATTCCTTACTAGAAGGATTGTACTATTGATAAAGATCAACTAAGGGAAGAGGATTAGACGACCGACTTGCTTCTCCTACAGTAGGAAGTAGAGGGCCGATTTTCTCTTGTTCTTGAAGGGGGCGATTTTTTTAGGTTTTTTCTTATGACAACTCCTTGTCATGGATCTCTTATTTATACTAAGTAATCCCTAGATTCAAGAATCTAGTATTTACTTAGTTATCCCTCATCTTATTAAATAATACAATATATATTATCCAATATTATATATTACTTATTATTTAATCTCGTCATAAATATAATATCTAATATTATATTTATTATTCCCAGTTGATATTTATTCCTGCTTGTCTATAATTGCCGTACGTGCGACCCAAAAGGCTTATATTATGTTGGCAGTTATTTAATATCTTATTAAATAATAAATCATAAGCGGCCTCTAGCAAGACATTATGATTACCCAAATAAGATAAGTTAATAGTCCATTAAACCTTTTAACGTGTCAAATCCCTTTGTCACGCGATATCATATTTGAACTAAGTCATGGAGTCTGTCATACTTATTTATGTTCAAATACTTTCTCGATCTTAAGTAGACGATTGAATAAAATGACTCTTCATTTGAGCATGGCCATACATTTCCTTCAGTCCTACTTATCGAGGGTCCCATCAAATATCTCTCTCACTTAAGAGAGGGACAAATCCCCATCTTGATTATTCATTGCCCTCTACATGACTCCCACTAATCCCGATCGCTAAACTTTATGATCACCATGTTTCAGATGACATTGGATTATGTCAAGGCATAGCAGTCATCATGTTGGACTCTTCGATAATCTCAGGTTCAAGGATTTATTGACATATTGTTATATTGAGATTCACTTATGACATTTCCATGCAGTGATCTCAATGCGGGTCTATCCAGTATTAGTTCTCCAACCAATACCCATAAGATTGATCCGTACCATATGCATAATCATCCGATGATTATCAATCAAACTTATACTAGTATATTAATCAATTGAATCTCTACTCAACGCGATTATACCAGGAACATTTGAATAATCTTATTATTCGTGAATAACTATTATTCGATTATTATAATATTAAAACATGCACACATTATAATAATCAACAAGAAATAAATGATATCAAATAACTTTATTTATATGTGACAATTACAAATCTAGGCACATCGAATCTCCTAGGGCACTTATCATAATTCGTTCACCACTAGAATAGGTGAGAGCTCTACTCCTTCTTCCTTCTTCATGGCATAACACCAAAACCCGTGACAACCCTGTTTTAGAAATTTAATCGCTTTCATGGCTTTGATCACTTTCCCTGAGCTTCCTGGTCTCCATCCCTTGAATAAGTGTCTAGATCCGTCATCAGCAATAATCGAAATAACTCTCTTCTGATAATTCAAAATAGCCCCATAACGGTCGAGCCAGTCGTTTCCAAGAATTAAATCATCACCATAGATGTCGACCACAATAAGATTTGACGGCCAATTTCTACCTCCTATAGACACAGGAAAATCTCTAGCATCTAGAGTTCTCACAATTCTCTCTCCACTCGGCAAGCCCACAACATAAGGTTCATAATCATGCAAACACGAGATTTTCAAACGATTAACACATTTCAATGATATAAAAGAGTGCGTAGCTCCCGAATCGAATAAGACACTAACTGGTTTCAAAAGAATCTGAATCGTACCTGATGCAACAGCAGTGTTCTGATCATCTGACCTCTTCATCTCATAAAGGCGCGGAGGAACGGACCCAGCACTGGATGCCTCTTTTCCTGATATCCTGCTGCTAAAAACCACTCTGTTGTGTTAGATTCACACTTGTATCTTTCGGAACTTGTGCTGGAGTGCGAGTATCAATTAACCTAGTCACATTTATGCAAAAAGTCGCACGATGCCCTTCCTGCCCACATTCAAAATAGGTCACCGAAGGAGCGGAGCAATCGCCGAATATTCCCTGCTCGTCCATAGTTATTACACTTCTTTGCTGCATCGGTGATCGTCGATGCTGTTGTGAACTTCTTTCCACCTCGAGGAGGATACGGCGGTTTCCTGGATGAATGAAATGAGGACTGGCCCTTGCGGGGCCCATTATTCTTGTTCTCAATGAAGTTGCCAGACACTTTCTGCTTTTTTGCTTCTGCAAATTTCTCTACTGCTGTCTCTTTCATCTCGTAGGCTAGTGCTTTGTCCTGATACTGCCGTAGGGTAGTACATTCAAATCCGGATATATATTGCTGAATCTCCGGCTTCATCGGCATGTCGAAGTGAAAAATCTTTTCCGCCTCGGTCCTGAACAAATGTTGCACACAGGTCAGCTGGTGATTAAAGGTCTTGATCAGGTCTGTCACAGATGCCTCCAAATTGTGCGGTGAGAAAAACTCTCGGACTCTAGCCTCTCTAACTGGACAAAAGCAATATTCTGCTTCCATCATTATCTTGAATTCTGTCCAGTTAGCATGATGATCCTCAGGTCGAATGGCCTCCCACCGTTCGAAATCTTCCCCAGTTAGAAAATACTAAGCGATCGGAACTTTTTGGTTATCGGGACAATTAATTTCCGCAAATATCTTCTCTAGTTCTTTCAGCCAGTGGTCCCAAGCAGGCATCTCTGAAGAATCGTCAAATTTCGGTGGGTGTAACTTGACCACTTCTGTAAGCCACTTGTCTCCCCGATTGTCCTCGTGACGCTGTTGGCCCATCGTCGCCTGCATGCGGTCAACCACCTGAGCAAACTGGGTCATCTGAGCGACCACTTGTTGAAGCACTCCCGGCATGTTAGGATTGTGTCTTCCTCCATAGTTCGTGTTCGGTCGTCATTTACCGATTCTTGTTGTCCTCCAGAATGGGAATCAATTCGATTAGCCAACAAATCTGGGGTAGATGATGAATCTTCCTGTCTCGCATTACCACGTCCGCGTCCACAACCTCGTCCGCATCCACGACTTCCTCTCAACATATTGTAAACACAAATACTCAATACCCAGAGCAAAATCTTCAAAAACTCGTCAACATTCACAAAACACGAAATAATTAAAAAGGCAGTATATGGGATTAGGAAACTTACAACCACGGTCCACATGACGACACTGGTTGTACAGTGATGTTATACACGACCGATAAATCAACGACATAAACAGATCCAACTAAACCCAACTGCCAAGATTGTAACACCCCGAGATATTCGGAGTATATTACAGCGCCGTGGACCCCTACATGGGATCCACCAGGATACAACAAGAATACACCACTTGACTAACCATCTCGGTTAGCAAGGATACACAATTAAATAATAAGACATATAAGGATACGCCCGGAGCAACCGGCGAAATAAGCATCAACCGACAATGTAACAATTTAAAATAATACAAAACGGAGTTCGAAAAGGAAAACCTAAGTACTCGCGAGTACAATCTATAAGTTTATAAGTGTGGAAAACAACCATATTAAAGTAAGCAAAATAAATAAGAAGACCCAAATGCACATGTCAACGACCTTGGCCAGCATCCTCGTACTGTCCCAGCGCCCGCTCGTCCGGAAGAACATAACCTGAAATCCATAACAAGAATTTCCCCAAAACGGGTCCCCAAAGGGGTTAGCAATTACGCTGGTACAAGTATTCAAGGCAAACCAATTGCTTACACATTTCATAGTACATGCACCAATATCAATTTCAAAACCAAAACCAGACATGTCTTTTCCGGAAACAAACAGTCAAACAATTAATTTGCCTAGGACCAGGACGCCACCATGAATCCCACCCGAGGCCTCTAAGGACCCTCCCGAGGTGGACACTTTATAAAATAAATCACGCACAGGCATCTCCTAGGACCAGGACGCCACCATGAATCCCACCCGAGGCCTCTGAGGACCCTCCCGAGCTGGCTACCGAAACAAACTCGTGAATCCAGAGTGAAGTCATAGATTCCCCCGAGGCCCCGTCGGACCCTCCCAGGGTGAGCATAGCACACACAATATACATTACCATTTCACGTTAAGCATAAAGGTTTCCAAAAATACTTGCCTTGAATGATCGACGACGCAACGAACGGAAAGGATAATCACCGACGAACGCTAGGAATCAACGGAACCGAACCTAACGATTCGAAGAACATAATCAAAACCAACTCTAGATGAATACGGAAATGGAATACACCCGCAAACCCGCCTACGATTCATGTATATTCGTACAAAAAAATAACAACGAGGGCGGACCACAACCAAACCCTTTCGATTACAAAAATATCACGAATTATACCATGAATCCGTAGGACAACCAACAATACCAACAAGATTAATCATATTCATTATGAATTAATCTATCGTACGGAACAAATCGGACGAAAACATGAAAACCCCCAAATTTACCTAAAAGAAGGTTTTAGGAGTTTACCTCGAATTAAAGACGAGGAACACGATTAGAGGTTGATAATATACTCCAAAAACTTGAAGAAGATGATAGCTCGGAGTTACAAAGCTTCAAATCGCCGGAAATGCCAAGAAGATCGCCTAGGAGTCGGATGGGAAGGAGAGGGATGAAAAATGACCGAAATCGGTCAACTCCTGGGTTTATAAACCCAGGCCTCGTTACGTATGTTTGCCACCACATGCTAACGTACGTAAGCCATAAGGGCCTTACGTACGTAACCAAAAAGGCAGAAATGCCTGTACCGAAATACACCAGGGCGTTACGTACGTAACCAAAAAGGGTGTTACGTACGTAAGTTGTATTACGTACGTAAACCATAAGGGTCTTACGTACGTAACCAAAAATGCAGAAATGCCTGTACCGAATTACACTAGGGTGTTACGTACGTAACCAAAAGGGTGTTACGTACGTAACATTCCTCTCTGTGGAGTACATGCCAGAAATAAATGAGGGAGGTACCGAAAAAGAATCGAAATACAACAGTGAACAATTCACGATGGTACGGACGTAAGGGACCTGAAACGACGAACTTACGTGCCGCAGGAAAGCATATTCCCGACTACTCAAAGGTTCAGAAAAACAACAACAAACGTAATTTTCCCAAAAGTTTGAGAAATTTACAAAACGACCCAAACATCCGAAATGTACGATACATGGTCGAAACACCAAACAAAGGCCCACAACGCCCATAATAACATGGGATGGATCTTCGGCAACCCCGAAATGGTGTTTCCGAACGACGATTATGATAATACACCAAATAGCGACGAAAACAACATGAAACACCGAATCGAGTAAAATGAGTCCGAAACAAGCTCAAACGACAAAAAGTCCAATATTAAATATCCTCAAAATGTCAATACGGTTACAAGCGAGTTGCTAAAAACGAAAATGCACCAAAATGAGAATAATAAGAGAAGGGAAAAATGCGGATATTACATTCTACCCCTCTAAAAACAAGTTTCGTCCCGAAACTTAAGAAATAAACAACTCGGGATACTTAGCACGCATGCTATCCTCGGTTTCCCAAGTCGCCTCCTCGACACCATGTCTCGACCACTGCACTTTGACCAAAGGAATGGTCTTATGCCTCAGTCGCTTCTCACGGTGCTCCAAAATCTTTAAGGGACGCTCCTCGAAGGTAATGTCCTCGGCAATATCGATCTCGCCAAAGTCGATGATATGACTAGGATCCGGAATATAATTCCTCAGCTGCGAAACATGGAAAACGCTATGAACGTGGCTCAAGGTCGGAGGTAGCGCCAAACGGTAGGCCAACTCACCGACTCGCTCGAGAATCTCAAAGGGTCCAATAAATCTCGGACTCAACTTTCCCTTCTTTCCGAAGCAGAAAACTCCCTTTGTCGGCGACACCTTTAGCAAAACGTGGTTCCCCACCTCGAATTCCAAGGGTCGACGGCGGACATCGGCATACGACTTCTGTCGACTCTGAGCGGTCAACATCCATTCTCGAATCAAATCCACCTTCCGCCTCGTCTCTAAAACAATATCCGGTTCGGTCCCGATCAAATCGGATGCTTCATTCCAACAAATTGGCGATCGACAATGCCGCCCGTAGAGCGCCTCATACGGTGCCATCCGAATCGACGCGTGCCAACTATTGTTGTATGTGAATTCGATTAATGGCAAATGCTCCTCCCAGTCACTACTCCAATCGAGAGCACAAGCACGCAACATATCCTCGAATGTCTGGATAGTGCGTTCCGACTGTCCATCTGATTGGGGATGAAAAGGGGTACTCAAACGCAAACGAGTACCCAACGCCTTATGCACAGCCTGCCAAAAGTGCGATACAAAACAGCCATCACGATCCGAAACAATAGACTTCGGAGTACCGTGAAGCCTCACAATCTGCGCGATAAATACACGAGCCAACTTCTCCGGGCCCCAAGTGTCCTTGATGCCCAGAAAATGTGCCGACTTGGTCAGACGATCCACAATCACCCAGACCATATTCATGCCCGACCTCGTCCTCGGCAAACTCATAATGAAATCCATCGATATGTCTTCCCATTTCCATTCCGGAACGGGAAGTGACTGTAATAACCCGGCTGGTCGTTGATGCTCGATTTTGACCTGCTGGCAAGTCAAACATCTCGCTACAAACTGTGCGACCTCCTCCTTCATATCATTCCACCAGAAATTCCTCCTCAGGTCCTTGTACATCTTACTCGAACCAGGATGAATGGAGTAAGGCGTAGCATGGGCCTCCCGCAAAATACTCTGTCTCAACTCTGAGTCGTTCGGCACACAAAGTCGACTCTGGAATCTCAAAACACCATCCTCGTGAATCACAAACCCAGGAGACTTTCCCTTAAGAACGTTCTCTCGGATTAGATTAATCATCGGATCCTCTAACTGCTTCAGCTTAATTTCGTCGATCAAAGACGATGAAATCTCTAAAGCACAAAGTCGCCCGACAATTCCAGGCAACATAACCTCAACATCTAATTCGATCAAAGACCGCCGAAGCTCATACTGAGACATAAGGACCTCAAGCGTTCGCAACGCAACTGGTTTCCGACTCAAGGCGTTGTCCACGACGTTCGCCTTGCCCGGATGATAAAGGATTTCGAGGTCATAATCCTTAATCAGTTCTAACCACCTCCTCTGCCTCATATTCAACTCCCGCTGAGTAAATATGTATTTCAGACTTTTGTGATCGGTAAAAATCTGACATGCAGAGCCGAAAATATAGTGATGCCAAATCTTGAGCGCAAAAACGACTGCCGCTAACTCTAAGTCATGAGTAGGGTAGTTCAGATCATACGGCCTCAACTGTCTCGACGCATAGGCAATGGTCTTGCCGTGCTGCATCAGTACGCACCCAAGACCCTGACCCGAAGCATCGCTATAAACGGCAAAACCCTCGTTGCCACATGGCAATGCCAAAACCGGGGCTGAAGTCAAGCGCTTCTTCAGCTTCTCAAAACTCGACTGTCTCTCGTTATTCCAGACGAACTTCTCAGACTTCTGGAGCAACTGTGTAAGCGGGCGAGCTAGTTTTGAGAAACCCTCGACGAAGCTACAGTAGTAGCCAGCCAAACCCAAGAAACTACAGACCTCCTTCACATTCGTGGGTGGTGCCCAGTCCAACACTGCCTCAATCTTCTGCGGATCCACTCGAACTCCCTCGGCTGAAATCACGTGACCCAAAAACATCACTTTCTTCAGCCAGAACTCACATTTTGAGAACTTCGCATAGAGTTGCTCGGTCCTCAAAATGTCTAACACTATCCGCAAATGATGGGCATGCTCTTCCTCACTCCTCGAATAGATAAGAATATCGTCAATGAAGACGACGACACACTTATCCAAATACTCGATAAAGACTTTGCTCATCAACTGCATGAACACCGCCGGCGCATTAGTTAATCCGAAAGGCATAACTACGAACTCATAATGCCTGTATCTCGTCCGAAAAGCTGTTTTCGGCACATCGGACTCCCTCACCCGGAGCTGGTAGTACCCCAATTTCAAATCAATCTTTGAGAATACCGCAGCTCCCTGCAACCGATCAAACAAGTCATCAATCCTCGGCAAAGGATACTTGTTCTTGATGGTCACTTTGTTTAGTTCGCGATAGTCGATACACAAACACAGTGAGCCATCCTTCTTTCGTACAAACAGGACCGGTGCGCCCCATGGCGAGGCGCTCGGTCGAATATATCCCGACTCAAGAATCTCACTCAGCTGCTTCTTCAACTCGGCCATCTCTGAAGGTGCCATGCGATACGGTGCCTTCGAAATCGGAGCCGCGCACGGCTCTAACTCTATAGCAAACTCAACCTCACGATCCGGTGGCAATCCCGGCAACTCGTCAGTAAGCACATCAGGAAACTCACTAACAACTGGAATCGACGAGAGCTCGACTCCACCATCCTCCGCCTTCAAGGCATAGCACCAATAACCAGTACACCCTTTCCGCAGGAGTCTCATCGCCTTCAAGGTGTTAATAACGAGCTTCTGGTTTCTCTTTCGCCCCGCGAAAGAATGTTCAGTGCCGTCCTCGGCTAGCATGGTAATGATCCTCGTGTGGTAGTTCATGATTGCACCATGCCGCTCGAGCCAATCATCCCCGAGAATTAAATCCTCACCCTCGATACCCACGATGATAATATTAGAGAGCCAAGCCCTCTCACAAATAAACACAGAACAGTCCCGGACTTCTCGTTCACCGACAATTCTATCACCGCTAGGAAGTTTAACGATGAAAGGCTCGCAAGGTGACAAGCAGTCGAGGCTCAAACGGCGTACACACTCTAGAGAAATGAATGAATGCGTAGCACCCGAATCAAAAAGCACACTGATAGGATGGGAATGTATATAAACGGTACCTGTCGCCAAAGTGGTCGCTGGATCATCGGCCCTCCTCATCTCATAGATACGTGGAGGGGCGGAGCCAACATTGGAAGCTCCCTCTCTAGCGGGCTGACTGTAATATCCGGAATTTCTACTACTGTTGTTTAATATTATTTTATCCAAGTTATGTTGTACAACGTGGAATCTGTACAGTATGGATAAAATAAATGAAGGACTAAGACACCTGCATTAGTATTATTACCGCACTTGGTTGACAGTTGTATTGGAAGACATTGTGTGTCGGGCTTATCGTATGGGAATGTTGTTGGTATATATATATGTATTCAGTATGCTGTGTGTTCGTATTTTGCATGTCGAGACGTTGGAGAAGAGTAGATGATAATGGCTAAACATAGCCTTATTAGCGCACGCTAATACTCATTCATAGCGCACGCTAACGTGCAGGTGTAGCGCACGCTAAAGGTAAAATAATAGCGCGCGCTAGTGCAGGCAGATCAGAGGGAATCTACGTGTGGACCAGGCCACTTTCGGCGCACGTTCTGATAAGTCAACGGATGTTTGTAATGTAGTACTAGCGCACGCTAAACCCTAAAGATTAGCGCACGCTAATGATATATCGGACAAAAAGGAATCTTATCCTCGTCAGCACTTTCGGCATGTGGACCAGTCTTCGGAGCATATAGACAATCGAGTCAACTGCGTATAGTGCACGCTAAGGTTAAGGACTTGCGTATGCTAGACAGGATGTTTTACGTACGTTAATACATGGGCATTACGTACGCAAGCTAGTTTACGAAGCAAAATAGTCGCCTCTGGACTGCGATAGCGCACGCTAACAAAGGACAGTTATCGCACGCTAAGCTTGTAACGTACGTTAATTAAAGATGTTAGCGTACGTTAATAATGTACAGTATATATATAAGTGCAGTTGGCCATTATTCGTCATTTCCGTCCATTTCTTCATGTGAACCGATAGAGAGAGGTCTTAGAGAGAAGTTGAGGTTCCAAACACTTGAGTTGATCATTCCTAACAACATTTGAAGCTTGGAAGTGATTGCAAATGGATTCAACCTTGGGATTCAATCCATTCCTTCAAAGAGGTTGATATTATTGATCGATGTTTAGAACCATACTTTGCGGTCGTATTCAAGAATGTTCGTAGATTGCTTTGATCAGGGACGAGGGACTTGTAGACGACGGCAAGGAATTGGTAATGGCTTCATTGGTATCGAGGCAAGTTATTACTTGCTCAGTTTATAATATTTAATGAATGGTTTCAGTTTCATTCGTTTATAATTCGTATAGCAATGTTTATAATCGTAATCACAGGAGATTTGGAATTATAGGTTGTATTCGAGTTTTGGGAATTTAAATCATAATGTATATGATTTACAATTGTCGCTGGTATACTTGTTATCGAGGATACATCATGGTATTGACAAAAACGTGAATTATCTACCGTTCGTGATGTTTTGGATCGGTGAATATTCAGAATAATGGTTGGTGATGGTTTAGATATCGAGATTGCTCTCGAAGGACTCGGAGCAAGTATTTTAATCATTTCTGTCATTTGTGTCGATCATGTCGTGATACATTCGTGTATCGTTGTTGTCATGCATTTGTGCATTGTTGTTGTCGTGTATTGTGCACGATTGTTTTGTGCAGTTGTGCATTGTTGTCATATGTCCACCATGCGTTGGTCCGACGGGATCATCATGGGAATCTATAGCTGTGTGCGCTGGATCGCTGGACAGGTAATGCCACCATGCGTTGGTCCGACGGGATCATCATGGGAATCTATAGCTGTGTGCGCTGGATCGTTGGATTACCATATGTATTGTTGTTGTGCATATATATATTATGGGTTTGCCATAAGTATACATTGTCGTTATTGTTGTGATCATATTGACGTTGTCATATGAGTATGCATTTGTAGGTCTTGCGTTAGGACCATGTCCGTATGTTGTGTTGATCTGATATCGGATTAGACTGACGTGATTGTAACGGTATTTCGTATCTTGAGGTATGTTCCGTATTTCCTTGGTACTTGTCTTTGATGGACAATCGATTATCGTATTGGAATTGTCGATGTTATCCGCTGGATTGAATTGGCCAGAGTTGGTATAATTTCCGTATCGCGAGTTATGATAATGTTTTGAGAACCTTGAGTATTGTTGAGATACCGTACAGATATTTCAGTATTATTTTAATATGTTGTTAAGGATACGAATCGTGGATTCTCGTAAAGTTACGACGATAAGATTACATTGGTCGTATTCTTACTTAGTATTTCCATTAATATGTAATTATTGACGAGATGTGATGGTGATCATTGTTGGATATTATGGCTGACCCCGTCGTGGGCTTTCTTTTTAGGTTCTTGGATTATCAAGTTTGTAGCGGTCGTGGAGAGATGAACTTCCCAGAGGATACTGTCAAGGGCATGTATTTGTGTTTTGAGTTTCTGATCAGTTGTTGTATTCCGCTGCTAGAGTATTTTAATTGTTTGTCTTTATCCGCTGCGTGAGTATTTTTAAATGGCCTTTTTGGTATCCGGTAACTTAGGTTACTTTGGCAATTATTTTCTAAATCTATTCTCGAGTGCGTGTGTTTATAGCTTAACGTATGTTTTTAAACTATTGAGTTTTGGAATTTTGGGCCTTGTGGTTTCAAATGAGTTTTTACGACGGTTTGATAAACGAGCTTTATAAATCTTCGAATGTTTTTAATAGATAATACCGTCGTTAGCCTCTTGGGCGTTTGTAAATGTTTGCGAAAATTTCCTTCAGCCTTGTGGGTTCCATCTCGGGGCCCACGGCGCTGTAATATTCCCGGTCGGATCTGGGGGTGTTACAGAATATGGTATCGGAGATTAGGTTGAGAAAACCTAGGCAATGGGTCGAGTTGGTCGTGTTTCAAGGCCATTTGAGTTGTCGATTGAAAAATATTGGAGCCGTGAGTTTTTGTTGTTCACTCGGGCTTATGCGTTGTGCGATTTGCCAGTGTAGTACTGGTCTTGTTATAAACTTTTCCAAATAGTATTAACGTGTTTCTTCAGATAGAGCTGTGTTGTTTTCTCGAGTTGAACTGAGTTTGCAAAATGTGTGTTTTGAAAATATCTGTGTCGAGTATTTTCTTGAGTCGAGACATGCGCTAGTATCACGGGGAATCGTCGGCTTCACGATCTGTAAGTATTGGATTTTTGAATTGCATTGAGATTTATTGTCGTTCTAAGTTGATATGTTCTGAGGTTCAGAAAGATATTATGCGCTACAGTATAAGATGATAGAGTTGGGACGGGATTGATGATCTTGAGAAGTTATGATTTTGGAAATCAATATGTCGATTAAGTTTTGGAACGGAGCTGTGCATTTGGGAGAAATATTGTGGATTGTTCAGGAGAACATGTAGTCATGTTAGTTCATTTTGAGATATATGAACTGTTTTTGAGCATTTGAAAATGATACTTTTCAAAATGAATGTTTTACGGATGTTTTACCGTAAATGATTTTTGGGCCGAGACCCAATAGATTTTTTGAAATTGTTTTATAACTCAAGACTTGGGGTCCGAAAAAAAAGTTTCCTACTTTTTAAACTTCTTGTAATGCAGAAAGAGATACGGGCTGAGACCCTAATATTTCAAAAGACTTTTCAGTTTTCTTAAAAACTCCCAAGACTTGTAAAACACTTTATCAATTGTTTATCTATGTCGCTCCTGCCTTTCGGGGTTCTAGATTACTTGTTCAAAAGAAACTTCTCGGGAAGTCTTTCGCTGTGTTGATTTGTTTCAATGCATTGTCATAGCATAATTGAGGTGATCCAGGATGGAAAATGATTGACGTTGCGAGTCATATGTGGAAAAAGAGTTTTTAGTCGGAGTTTATGTATTGAAAATTTTGGAACTCTATCGTATGGTCTTCCGATAGAATATCAGTGGATATTGGTGACGAGCCGAATTGGTATACAGGAGTATGGATGTGGTTAATCATCTGCATAATTTCATTTTATTTAATCATGCATATTCGAAAAGAATTATTATCGAATACTTGGCACCAGAGAGCCGATTTAATTTTTCGGAAATTGATTTTGTGGTCTTACCAAAATTATGTTTTGAGTTTTGAAATTTTTGAAAGAACTTTCGAAAATTGTCTTCTTGAGACTATATGATTTCAAACGTGTTTTGAAAATTTGATTGATATACATACGCATTTAGTGCATAGTGCATATCATGGTGAAGTTATGAGTATGACTCACAAACCGGATAAGACATCGATGGTACGATAAATAGGATTCAAACTTCAGTATGGTAGTTTGGTTATCCAGAGATGACCGGTTGGTTGAGCCGATAAGAGAAATATGCCACGTAATGTAGGTTCGGTAAAGAATATGATTTTGGAATTTTGAGTTTTGTGAAACTGGAGCATATGTGCTATGTGACTCTATTGGTGTGGTAGTAGTGCGATTTTACCATAGTGATTTTTGAGTGATTTTATTTTAAGTGTAGATTTGGGGATGATGACTCCAGGATGGTTGTTTTGGATATTGATTGGTCGTTCCCACTCCAGGTATGATTGGGTATGTTCGTCGGTTTGTGATTGGTTGTTCGTATGCCGAAGGGTATGTTCAACATTCGGGTGCGTTTCTTTGAGATCCACTGTATGTGATTTGTTAACGTTTTGAGAATTTTATTCGTCCGTATATCTGTCTCTGGGGTTCTGTATTGATCGTTGTCGTGATGGTGTCGGAATATTTCAGTTGAATAGTTTGTTTGTTTTTCTATGACGGCTTGCAAGTTTCGAGGACGAAACTTATTTTAAGTGGTGTAGTATGTAATATCCGGAATTTCTACTACTGTTGTTTAATATTATTTTATCCAAGTTATGTTGTACAACGTGGAATCTGTACAGTATGGATAAAATAAATGAAGGACTAAGACACTTGTATTAGTACTATTACCGCACTTGGTTGACAGTTGTATTGGAAGACATTGTGTGTCGGGCTTATCGTATGGGAATGTTGTTGGTATATGTATATGTATTCAGTATGCTGTATGTTCGTATTTTGCATGTCGAGACGTTGGAGAAGAGTACATGATAATGGCTAAACATAGCCTTATTAGCGCACGCTAATACTCATTCATAGCGCACGCTAACGTGCAGGTGTAGCGCACGCTAAAGGTAAAATAATAGTGCGCGCTAGTGCAGGCAGATCAGAGGGAATCTACGTGTGGACCAGGCCACTTTCGGCGCACGTTCTGATAAGTCAACGGATGTTTGTAATGTAGTACTAGCGCATGCTAAACCCTAAAGGTTAGCGCACGCTAATGATATATCAGACAAAAAGGAATCTTATCCTCGTCAGCACTTTCGGCGTGTGGACCAGTCTTCGGAGTATATAGACAATCGAGTCAACTGCGTATAGCGCACGCTAAGGTTAAGGACTTGCGTATGCTAGACAGGATGTTTTACGTACGTTAATACATAGGCATTACGTACGCAAGCTAGTTTACGAAGCAAAATAGTCGCCTCTGGACTGCGATAGCGCACGCTAACAAAGGACAGTTAGTGCACGCTAAGCTTGTAACGTACGTTAATTAAAGATGTTAGCGTACGTTAATAATGTACAGTATATATATATAAGTGCAGTTGGCCATTAGTGAACCGATAGAGAGAGGTCTTAGAGAGAAGTTGAGGTTCCAAACACTTGAGTTGATCATTCCTAACAACATTTGAAGCTTGGAAGTGATTGAAAATGGATTCAACCTTGGGATTCAATCCATTCCTTCAAAGAGGTTGATATTATTGATCGATGTTTAGAACCATGCTTTGCGGTCGTATTCAAGAATGTTCGTAGATTGCTTTGATCAGGGCCGAGGGACTTGTAGACGACGGCAAGGAATTGGTAATGGCTTCATTGGTATCGAGGCAAGTTATTACTTGCTCAGTTTATAATATTTAATGAATGGTTTCAGTTTCATTCGTTTATAATTCGTATAGCAATGTTTATAATCGTAATCACAGGAGATTTGGAATTATAGGTTGTATTCGAGTTTTGGGAATTTAAATCATAATGTATATGATTTATAATTGTCCTTGGTATACTTGTTATCGAGGATACATCATGGTATTGACAAAAGCGTGAATTATCTACCGTCCGTGATGTTTTGGATCGGTGAATATTCAGAATAATGGTTGGTGATGGTTTAGATATCGAGATTGCTCTCGAAGGACTCGGAGCAAGTATTTTAATCATTTCTGTCATTTGTGTCGATCATGTCGTGATACATTCGTGTATCGTTGTTGTCATGCATTTGTGCATTGTTGTTGTCGTGTATTGTGCACGATTGTTTTGTGCCGTTGTGCATTGTTGTCATATGTCCACCATGCGTTGGTCCGACGGGATCATCATGGGAATCTATAGCTGTGTGCGCTGGATCGCTGGACAGGTAATGCCACCATGCGTTGGTCCGACGGGATCATCATGGAAATCTATAGCTGTGTGCGCTGGATCGTTGGATTACCATATGTATTGTTGTTGTGCATATGTATATTATGGGTTTGCCATAAGTATACATTGTCGTTATTGTTGTGATCATATTGACGTTGTCATATGAGTATGCATTTGTAGGTCTTGCGTTAGGACCATGTCCGTATGTTGTGTTGATCTGATATCGGATTAGACTGACGTGATTGTAACGGTATTTCGTATCTTGAGGTATGTTCCGTATTTCCTTGGTACTTGTCTTTGATGGACAATCGATTATCGTATTGGAATTGTCGATGTTATCCGCTCGATTGAATTGGCCAGAGTTGGTATAATTTCCGTATCGCGAGTTATGATAATGTTTTGAGAACCTTGAGTATTGTTGAGATACCGTACAGGTATTTCGGTATTATTTTAATATGTTGTTAAGGATACGAATCGTGTATTCTCATAAAGTTACGACGGTAAGATTACACTGGTCGTATTCTTACTTAGTATTTCCATTGATATGTAATTATTGACGAGATGTGATGGTTATCATTGTTGGATATTATGGCTGACCCCGTCGTGGGCTTTCTTTTTAGGTTCTTGGATTATCAAGTTTGTAGCGGTCGTGGAGAGATGAACTTCCTGGAGGATACTGGCAAGGGCATGTATTTGTGTTTTGAGTTTCTGATCAGTTGTTGTATTCCGCTGCTAGAGTATTTTAATTGTTTGTCTTTATCCGCTGCGTGAGTATTTTTAAATGGCCTTTTTGGTATCCGATAACTTAGGTTACTTTGGCAATCATTTTCTAAATCTATTCTGTCGGTACGTGTAAGCGATAGCTTAACGTATGTTTTTAAACTGTTGAGTTTTGGCATTTTGGGCCTTGTGGTTTCAAATGAGTTTTTAAGACGGTTTGATAAACGAGCTTTATAAATATTTGAATGTTTTTAATAGATAATACCGTCGTTAGCCTCTTGGGCGTTTGTAAATGTTTGCGAAAATTTCCTTCAGCCTTGTGGGTTCCATCTCGGGGCCCACGGAGCTGTAATATTCCCGGTCGGATCTGGGGGTGTTACACTGACCCCGACCTCTCCCTCGACCGGCACCCGGCGGAGGCTGCAGAGCAAATGAGCCCTGATTCACACTCGGCTCCATAGGTGCTGGAAAAGAAGCCTGAGCACCAAGAAGTCGCCTTGCCCGCTCACAAAAGGAAGCCTTGTGGCCCGACTGACCACAAGTATGACAAATCAGAGGCGGACGAGGACACTCCCGGTTCCGATGGCCCGGCTCGCCACAATTAAAGCATTTGATATCCCGAACAGAGGCACTGACAGTACCCCGATAGCTCCCAGAAAAACGAGCCGAATTACCACCAGGAATATTCGCAGATTGAGATTTGTGCTGACCTCCACCCTTGTGACTCGAGAAATTTTCGGTGGATTTCTGTTTCTTACTCTCCCGAACCGCCGCACTGGCCGTCACTGACATATCATAGGCAAGAGCTCGACTCTGATAATCCTTCAGGGTAGTGCAGACAAGTCCGGACATGTAGTCCCGAATCGACAGTTTCATCCGTCTGGAGAAATGAAAAATTTTGTCGTTCTCCTCGACAACTTGGGTCTTCACATAGCCCAACTCCTTGTTAAAATCGGCAATAGCTTGGGATACGGGAATATCCCGTGGTTGAGCATCATAGAAAGCATGCACTCGAGCCTGTCTAACTGGCCACGGGCAATATTCAGTCTCCATCTATTCCTGAAATTCGGCCCACGAAACCACATGATCTTTGGGCCCCACGGCCTCCCACCAATCCATAGCGTCCCCAGTGAGAAAGGGCAATAGGGGCCTTGCGGTCCTCGGGACAGTTGGTGGCAACGAAGACCTTGGATATCTCCTTGATCCATCCTTCCCAGCTAATCGGGTCAGAGGCTCCCGTGAACTGAGGAGGATGCATCTTGATGACATCCTGGAGCCAACGGTCAGCTCCGTCCCGTGCAGCATGGGCCGGATTCTGGACCGCCTGGGCAATCGCCGCCATCTGGTTTACCATCTGTTGCATAACACCCGCAACACCAAGGTCAGCACCACCTTGAGAAGAATCATGGCTATGCTGGTCACCGGTACTGCCGGCTCCCGAAGAATGCGACGTGGCCGCCCCACCGGCTGCCCCACGTCCTCGGCCGCGTCCACGACCACGACCACGTCCACGACCACGGTTTCCTCCGGCATCCATACTGGTGTTAAGAGATAACAGAAGTATATCGATGATGAGTAAGGGAGGAAAAGCAACTATGATTCAAAAAGTGGAAATACAATGCAAGAAACAAAAGGGCCAAATAAGAAAACTTACGAGCACTGGAAGTACCGAGATGCTGGCAGCGGTGTGACAATATGCAAAACAAAACACAAATAGACCCAAATAACCGAGAAGCCTATGTATCCATAAACCTAGGGCTCCGATACCATTTTCTGTAACACCCCGAGATATTCAGAGTATATTACAGCACTGTGGACCCCTACATGGGATCCACCAGGCTACAACAAGAATACACCACTCGACTAACCATCTCGGTTAGCGAGGATACACAATTAAATAATAAGACATATAAGGATACGCCCGGAGCAACCGGCGAAATAAGCATCAACCGACAATGTAACAATTTAAAATAATACAAAATGGAGTTCGAAAAGGAAAACCTAAGTACTCGCGAGTACAATATATACGTTTATAAGTGTGGAAAACAACCATATCAAAGTAAGCAAAATAAATAAGAAGACCCAAATGCACATGTCAACGACCTTGGCCAGCATCCTCGTACTGTCCCAGCGCCCGCTCGTCCGGAAGAACATAACCTGAAATCCATAACAAGAATTTCCCCCAAAGGGGTTAGCAATTACGCTAGTACAAGTATTCAAGGCAAACCAATCGCTTACACATTTCATAGTACATGCACCAATATCAATTTCAAAACCAAAACCAGACATGTCTTTTCCGGAAACAAACAGTCAAACAATTAATTTGCCTAGGACCAAGACGCCACCATGAATCCCACCCGAGGCCTCTAAGGACCCTCCCGAGCTGGCCACTTTATAAAATAAATCACGCACAGGCATCGCCTAGGACCAGGACGCCACCATGAATCCCACCCGAGGCCTCTAAGGACCCTCCCGAGCTGGCTAGCGAAACAAACTCGTGAATCCAGAGTGAAGTCATAGATTCCCCCGAGGCCCCGTCGGACCCTCCCAGGGTGAGCATAGCACACACAATATACATTACCATTTCACGTTAAGCATAAAGGTTTCCAAAAATACTTGCCTTGAATGATCGACGACGCAACGAACGGAAAGGATAATCACCGACGAACGCTAGGAATCAACGGAACCGAACCTAACGATTCGAAGAACATAATCACAACCAACTCTAGACGAATACGGAAATGGAATACACCCGCAAACCCGCCTACGATTCATGTATATTCGTACAAAAACATAACAACGAGGGCGGACCACAACCAAACCCTTTCGATTACAAAAATATCACGAATTATACCATGAATACGTAGGAGAACCAACAATACCAACAAGATTAATCATATTCATTATGAATTAATCTATCGTACGGAACAAATCGGACGAAAACATGAAAACCCCCAAATTTACCTAAAAGAAGGTTTTAGGAGTTTACCTCGAATTAAAGACGAAGAACACGATTAGAGGTTGATAATATACTCCAAAAACTCGAAGAAGATGATGGCTCGGAGTTACAAAGCTTCAAATCGCCGGAAATGCCAAGAAGATCGCCTAGGAGTCGGATGGGAAGGAGAGGGATGAAAAATGACCGAAATCGGTCAACTCCTGGGTTTATAAACCCGGGCCTCGTTACGTACGTTAGCCACCACATGCTAACGTACGTAAGTTATATTACGTACGTAAGCCATAAGGGCCTTACGTACGTAACCAAAAAGGCAGAAATGCCTGTACCGAAATACACCAGGGCGTTACGTACGTAACCAAAAAGGGTGTTACGTACGTAAGTTGTATTACGTACGTAAACCATAAGGGTCTTACGTACGTAACCAAAAAGGCAGAAATGCATGTACCGAATTACACTAGGGTGTTACGTACGTAACCAAAAGGGTGTTACGTACGTAACATTCCTTTCTGTGGAGTACATGCCAGAAATAAATGAGGGAGGTACCGAAAAAGAATCGAAATACAACGGTGAACAATTCACGATGGTACGGACGTAAGGGACCTGAAACGACGAACTTACGTGCCGCAGGAAAGCATATTCCCGACTACTCAAAGGTTCAGAAAAACAACAACAAACGTAATTTTCCCAAAAGTTTGGGAAATTTACAAAAACGGCCCAAACATCCGAAATGTACGATACATGGTCGAAACACCAAACAAAGGCCCACAACGCCCATAATAACATGGGATGGATCTTCGGCAACCCCGAAACGGCGGTTCCGAACAACGATTACGATAATACACCAAATAGCGACGAAAACAACATGAAACACCGAATCGAGTAAAATGAGTCCGAAACAAGCTCAAACGACAAAAAGTCCAATATTAAATATCCTAAAAATGTCAATACGGTTACAAGCGAGTTGCTAAAAATGAAAATGCACCAAAATGAAAATAATAAGAGAAGGGAAAAATGTGGATATTACAAAGATATCCATGAATCTTAGCTCCGATACCATATTCTGTAACATCCTGAGATATTCGGAATAATTACAGCACCGTAAGCCCTTTATATAAGAATTTACAAGGCTAAATTAATGAAATACGGAATAATACAAAAGTACCACTAAAATTTAGTAATTCGGTAACCAGTTCAAACAACTCAAATGAATCCATTATTACAAGCATCTCAAATCATCAATAGGACACACGTACTCGAGTACTAAAAATCAAACCAGAATCACAAAACAACACAACAAATAACATCACTGAGCCCCTTCGTCATCATGTCGGTACTGTGGTTGCTTCCCCGCTCCCCGGCTACCTGAACATCAAAACAAATGTCCACCCCTAAAGAGGTTAGCAAAACGATGCTAGTACAAGTATCATAATATACAAGTCAGATATGCAACAACGATGCATAGCAAAATACATAACACGGACTTCCGCTACCGGAATCCAACGATGCGAATCACATGATTCCATCAACACAACATGGGGTAATCCAATGATCCAGCGCCCTCAACATAGATCCCAAGATGATCCCGTTGGACCAACACGATGTGGAAAACCCATTCAATAATTCAGCACCCCCAGGATAGATCCCAAGATGATCCCTTCAGACCAACACGAGGTGGACATCTGATCCAGCGCCCTCAGCATAGATCATACGATCCCTTCGGATCAATACAACATATACAACACAACTATGGATACACATATGCAGATCAACATGTCCATCAAAATGAACATACAAATGAATCAATACAATATTATGCCAATTCAAGTGGAGTAATCTCATGTTCGACAACATGAATAACAATATGCATGATCAAAATCATCAACATTAAACCAATATTTAAAATACGATACTTGCCTTAAATTAATAAAGTCAACGCGTCCGAAGGTCGCCGTCCCTCGATCGATCACCATGTACAAGGGAATAACAAGGAATTCAACAAACCTCTCGAAACTAAGATATGTGCACTGAACGACCTAAGTTATAATCGAGTTATCAATAATGTAAGACCGGTTCTCGGTTGAACTTCCCGATGAACACTAGGTTTGGATAATGGCATGCAAATTCAAGAGATCATAATGTGGCACAATGCCGTTATCTACAATTCCAAGGGTGGTCATCATATCATTAAATTCCATACTCTATTTCTGATTATCAACTCAAATGTTCGGTTCGTTTGTCTCAACGATACATAGCGAGATAATCACGTTCAACCTAGTTTTAGGTTAATTCACCTCTATGACTCTCGTTCTTCCGCAAGTAGTTCTTCTTATCAAGTTCTTCATTCAAAACGATTGTCTCCAAATAACCTTATTTTGTTCTAATCATCGATATGTAGGTTAATAAAGAAATCTTTTCAAGGCAAGGATTATACTTGAACACCTTCTATGTTCGCCTTCTTAAATTTACCTTACATGGGGATAATCCTTAATAAGTTGTTCATCAAAGGTGTGTATTGAAAGCATTATCAAGGTATGTCCATCTCAGAAACTCCATCCTTATGATTGGTAAAGATCATGGTTCAACTAATAACAACGGGAACCTTAATTCACCCAATATAATCCTCTTAAAAATGGTGCTAGATTCACTATGATATACGAGTCTAATAATCTCTGAAGCAAGTTCAATATATATATCTAAGAACATAAATTCAAGCTTGGTATAGTATTACATACCTCAATAAGGATAAGAGCAATGAAATACTCGATGAAACACAACATCGGAGCCTGCACACCAATCCATAAGGGTCTAAGATCCTCAAAGTCGAGCTAGGATGATGATATGAGAGGTATAAGGTTCCGGGGAGTCTTCAGATAGCGAAAATCGGCAAGGAAGTGAGGAGGAAATGAAATGGGGGTTGACGGTTATAAATAGAACTTTAAACCTTACGTACGTTATCTTCACTCCCTTACGTCTAAAATCCTTAGCGTATGCTATTCTCAAACCTTAGTGTACGTTAACATCTGGAAATAGCTCACTGCCTCGATTCTGGCTTCGTTTACGTACGTTAATAGAACAATTTACGTATGTAACACCATGCACTTAGCGTACGTTAACAATTCAACCTAACGTACGTTAAGCCTTGCTAACTTGCTTAGTTGGAAAGCCGTCCAGGTTCACGCGGAGCATCATCAACTAATCTTCTTCCAGCCCCCACACGCCGACCCTTGTCTGATCTAGAATTGACTGAATCTTACGTACGTTATGCCACAGTTCTAACTTACATTATCTTCAACACGTAGCGTACGTTATGCTTATCGTTTAACCCACGTTATGAGGTACAGAAACATGCATGCATGAAAGTGTTGGAAACTCAAAAATGTAGGAATACGAATACGAAAAACCACCCTTCGATTAATAATACCACATAATCAAATGTTACAAGTTCGAAATCAGGTAAAATACGCAATAATTATCCGGGCATTACATGTACTTAAAGGAAGAAACGAAGCTACTGGACTGAAACTGGAAGTCGATAACATACGCTACATGAAAGCTATAACGTACGTAATGTGCCATAACGCATGCTATGAAGAAAGGCTAGCGCAAGCTACACAGTCAAAAGTGACTAACGGCTAGTGGCATGAAAATGGCTATAAATACCAAACCACTTGGTATTAAAACACACAACAACCTTGAGCAAAACATATATACTTGTTATATCATTGTAATCATCCTATTTGTTGTACTTGAGCTTGAATTGATAGTGATTGAGTGTTATACACAAAATCATACACGAGAGGAAAAAGAAAAGATACGATTGGATTCGGTGTTATTAGGATCAAGGATCCGGCATTGTTAGAATGGCAATCGATATCTATGTGAGGTTTATCTAGTACCCATAGAAAGCTAGATTGGTTGATTCCTTGTCCAATAGAAAAGGAAAACGGTTTAACTTGGACCGACATAAAGACAAGTGATAGAATGGTTTACTCGGACCGATAGAAGACGAGCGTGTAACGGTTATCCCTTGACTAATAGAAGAGAGGTGCAGAGGTTTATCTTTAGCCTATAGAAAAAGATACCGAGAGAGGACGTAGGCACGTTTGGCCGAACCTCTATAAATCCTTGTGTCGTTTTATTTCCGCACCTTTATTAAATCGCTTCCGCAACGCGAAAGAGTTTTATAACTCTATCTCCAAACGGCGATTCCGACCAATAGTTCTCCAATAATTGGTATCAGAGAGGTACCTCCAGTAAGCGGCTTAACATCCGAGGAGTCGATCTAAATGGCATTTCAAATTGCTCCAGTCGAAGGTCTTGTTCATAACCGACCACCATTCTTTGACGGATCTAACTTCATGACGTGGAACAAAAAGATGTCAATATTCATCCGAGCATATGACATCGAGCTTTGGAAAGTGATATGTCTTGGTCCGAAAATTCCTCTTAAATCCGACGGTACGCTTAAATCTGTTGAAGAATATGATGACGCTGATTGGAAAAATAATCATTATAATTGCAACGCAATGTAATTATTGTATTATGCCTTAAATTCGGAAGAACATAACCGGATATCCTTGTGTGATAGTGCGAAAGAAATATGGAAAATGCTTGAAGTCACACATGAAAGAACATCTCAAGTCAAGGAGACGAAAATAAACATGCTTCTTCACGAATACGAACTATTTCAAATGAAGGACGATGAATCCATCACGATCATGCTCGACCGATTTTCGGTCATCACAAATGGATTGGCATGTTTTGGAAAACCACTTTCAAGTAGTGAAAAAGTTAAAAAGATCCTACGATCACTACCTCGAGAATGGGACGGTACGGTGACGGCTATAATGGAGTCTAAAGATTTAAACAATCTCGATTTTAGTGCTCTCGTTGGTTCACTTATAAACTACGAGATTGTCTTAAAATCTCGGAATGCCAAACCGAATCCGAAGGAAAAGACGATAGCCATGAAGGCTAAGATGTCAAAAGGAGAAAAAATCCCGGTTGATGAAAACGACGAAGAATCGGCATTTCATCAAATAGTTTTTAGCATAATATGCCGATTCTTCGTCGTTTTTATCAACCGGGATTTCTTATCCTTTTGACATCTTAGTTATACCCGGTCAAATGACAAAGAATCGGCATTCCCTCCGTCCTCCACCCATGTGCAACAATTTCCTTTTCCATCCGTCTGCAACCTATGTGCATTGTTTATTTTTGACAATTTTTTTACCCTTTCACAACACAAGTGGGTCCATTTACTCCACTCACAACACACCCTACCAACTAAGTCAACTCAAATATTAAAACCCGTGCCGGTCAAAAGAGTGCATATGGGTGGTGGACGGAGGGAGTAATAAGTTCCAAAACTTATTAAACTGGGGAAAGCAGGATATCCAAAAGGGCGAATCTAAGAAATTCGACAACAATTATCGATGATGTGGTAAACCAGGCCACTTTGTGAAGAATTGCCGAGCAAAACCCAAGAAGGAGGTTTTAATTGCCACGTGGAGTGACGAAGACGAGGATGAAGATTTTATCAATCAAAATAATCTCGCTCTTATGGCCAATAGTTCATTCGAAGATAGCAACGTCGAAAGCCAAATAAGTAATTCTTACGATGAATTATTTGAAGCATTTGAATTATTGCATACGGATTATCAAAATACTTTGTCGGAAATAAAAGACCTTAAATCTAAAAATAAATCATTGGAAATTGAAAATTCCAAAATTCTTGAAAAGAGAAAATTTATCGAGACCGATAATTCAAAATGCGTTGAAAACGAGAATATTTTAAAGGATGATCTTTTAAAAGTTCAAGATGAACTTAAAATTTTGACAAAGAAATTTTCATGCAGAAATGATAAATTCGAACAAATGCTTTGTGTTAAAAAATGTACCTTGAATAAACAGAGGTTGGGATTCAAACCAAATTTGAAAAACGAATCCTTAAATTTAAAGATACCCCACTGTGAAAAATATTTAAAGATTGGGCATCATATTTCAAATAGTAAAAGCCCACGCCGGATGGTTAAAATAAAAAAGATTTGGATTCCAAAAGGAACCGTTATTCCTAACATCGTCCATATTTCAAAACAAAAACCAACTCTCGATTGGATCCCAAAAATTACTTTTCATCAAATTGTATTTTACTAAGGGGGAGTAATATTTTTTATGGATATTTTTGTCAAGGGGAGTTATACCCGTTTCATGCATATTTATATATATCAATTGGTATTTATTATTCATTTTATTACACTTTTTGCTGATAACAAAAAGGGGAAGAGAAAAGATATGAATGAATAAAAAGCGTCATGGAAGAATGATGAGAAAAATAAAATGCAAAAAGGGGGAGAAAAGAAAAAAGACGAAGAAGTCGAAAAATATAGATCCCGTGAAAAATAAAAAGGGGGAGAAAAATCAAAAAATCAAAAATGACAACGAAGAAGTCGAAAAGGACAGAAAAAGAAAAGTTGGGAGAACTAACGAAACGATCAAAGCCCAAAACTTTGATTCGTACAAATATACATATATTTTATTTTTGCAGATTTTATCCATTCAAAGGGTGTTGTTTTGTAATCATAAAAAATGGGGAGATTGCTGGAATATTTTCACTAATAGAGTTTTGATGATTAAGTTGCTAAACAAAGCAAAACAACAAAGAAGCGAAGCAAAGCAACAAAGGAGTCGAAGACGCAAAAAGTAGCCCAAACTGCATGGATAACGCACGCTATCTAGCAAGAATAATGTACGCAATGGAAAGTAAATAACGTACGTAACATACTCATCATAACGTACGTAACAAGGACTTACCTGCAGATCAGACAACCTACCTGATGAGGATAGCGCATGCTATAACTGATGATTAACGCACGCTATCGAAGACATGTAACGTACGTAAAGGAGTTTGAATATGTATTCAAACAGATGAACGTTGGAAAGAATCTGGTCAAAATCAGCATATCAAACGGATAGTTCGACAAAATGAAGGCAACGGATATATGAGTTAACGCACGCTACGAAGCATGGTTAACGTACGCTACGCAAGGAAGTTAACGTACGTAATACGAAGCTAGAACGTACGTAAAGAAAGAAACGAAGCTACTGAACTGAAACTGGAAGTCGATAATGTACGCTACATGAAAGCTATAACATACGTAATGTGCCATAACGCATGCTATGAAGAAAGACTAGCGCACGCTACACAGTCAAAAGTGACTAATGGCTAGTTGGATGAAAATGGCTATAAATACCAAACCAGTTGGTATTAAACACACAACAACCTTGAGCAAAACATATATACTTGTTATATCATTGTAATCATCCTTGTTGTTGTACTTGAGCTTGAATTGATAGTGATTGAGTGTTATACACAAAATCATATACGAGAGGAAAAGAAAAGATACGATTAGATTCGGTGTTATTACAATCAAGGATCCAGCATTGTTAGAATCGCAATCGATATCTACGTGAGGTTTATCTAGTACCCATAGAAAGCTAGATTGGTTGATTCCTTGTCCAATAGAAAAGGAAAACGATTTAACTTGGACCGACATAAAGATAAGTGATAGAACGGTTTACTCGGACCGATAGAAGATGAGTGTGTAACGGTTATCCCTCGACTGATATAAGAGAGGTGCAGAGGTTTATCTTTAGCCTATAGAAAAAGATACCGAGAGAGGACGTAGGCACGTTTGGCCGAACCTCTATAAATCCTTATGTCGTTTTATTTCCGCACCTTTATTAAATTGCTTCCGCAACGCGAAAGAGTTTTATAACTCTATCTCCAAACGGTGATTCCGACCAATAGTTCTCCAATAATTGGTATCGGAGAGGTACCTCCAGTAAACGGATTAACATCCGAGGAGTCGATCCAAATGGCATTTCAAATTGCTCCAGTCGAAGGTCTAGTTCTTAACCGACCACCACTCTTTGACGGATCTAACTTCATGACGTGGAAGAAAAAGATGTCAATATTCATCCGATCATATGACATCGAGCTTTGGAAAGTGATATGTCTTGGTCCGAAAATTCCTCTTAAATCCGACGGCACACTTAAATCTGTTGAAGAATATGATGATGCAGATCGGAAAAATGATTATTATAATTGCAAAGCAACGCAATTATTATATTGTGCCTTAAATCCGGAAGAACATAACCGGATATCCTCGTGTGATAGTGCGAAAGAAATATGGAAAATGCTTCAAGTCACACATAAAAGAACGTCTCAAGTCAAGGAGACGAAAATAAACATGCTCCTTCACGAATACGAACTATTTCAAATGAAGGACGATGAATCCATCACGATCATGCTCGACTGATTTTCGGTCATCACAAATGGATTGGCATGTTTTGGAAAACCACTTTCAAGTAGTGAAAAAGTTAAAAGAACCTATGATCACTACCTCGAGAATGGGACGGTACGGTGAAGGCTATAATGGAGTCTAAAGATTTAAACAATCTCGATTTTAGTGTTCTCGTTGGTTCACTTATAAACTACGAGATTGTCCTAAAATCTCGGAATGCCAAACCGAAGCTGAAGGAAAAGACGATAGCCATAAAGGCTAAGATGTCAAAAGGAGAAGAAATCCCGGTTGATGAAAACGACGAAGAATCGGCATATTATGCTAAAAATATTAATAAGTTCCAAAACTTATTAAACCGGTGAAAGCAAGATATCCAAAAGGGCGAATATAAGAAATTCGACAACAATTGTCGATGATGTGGTAAATCAGGCCACTTTGCGAAGAATTGCCGAGCAAAACCCAAGAAGGAGGTTTTAATTGCCACATGGAGTGACGAAGACGAGGACGAAGATTTTATCAATCAAAATAATCTCGCTCTTATGGCTAAAAGTTCATTCGACGATAGCGACGTCGAAAGCCAAATAAGTAATTCTTACAATGAATTATTTGAAGCATTTGAATTACGGTATACAGATTATCAACATGCTTTGTCGGGAATAAAAGCCCTTAAATCTAAAAATAAATCATTGGAAATTGAAAATTCCAAAATTCTTGAAAAGAGAAAATTTATCGAGACCGATCATTCAAAATGCGTTGAAAACGAGAATATTTTAAAGGATGATCTTTTAAAAGTTCAAGATGAACTTAAAATTTTGACCAAGAAATTTTTATGCGGAAATGATAAATTCGAACAAATGCTTTGTGTTCAAAAATGTACCTTGAATAAACAGAGGTTGAGATTCAAACCAAATTTGAAAAACGAATCCTTAAATTTAAAGATACCCCATTGTGAAAATGTTTAAAGATTGGGCATCATATTTCAAACAGTAAAAGCCCACGCCGGACGGTTAAAAAAAAAGATTTGGATTTCAAAAGGAACCGTTATTCCTTACATCGTCCATATTTCAAAATAAAAACCAACTCTCGGTTGGATTACCAAAAATTAATTTTCATCAAATTGTATTTTACTAAGGGGGAGTAATATTTTTTATGGATATTTTTGTCAAGGGGATTTATACCCGTTTCATGCATATTTATATACATCAATTGGTATTTATTATTCATTTTATTACACTTTTTGCTGATAACAAAAAGGGGAAGAGAAAAGATATGAATGAATAAAAAGTGTCATGGAAGAATGACGAGAAAAATAAAATGCAAAAAGGGGAAGAAAAGAAAAAAGACGAAGAAGTCGAAAAATATAAAACCCGTGAAAAACAAAAAGGGGGGAGAAAAATCGAAAAATCAGACAACGAAGAAGTCGAAAAGGACAGAAAAATAAAAGTTGGGAGAACTAACGAAACGATCAAAGCCGAAAACTTTGATTCGTACAAATATACATATATTTTATTTTTACAGATTTTATCTATTCAAAGGGTGCTATTTTGTAATCATCAAAAATGGGGAGATTGCTGGAATATTTTATTCCATAAATTCACTACTAGAGTTTGAATGATTAAGTTGCTAAACAAAGCAAAACAACAAAGAAGCGAAGCAAAGCAACAAAGGAGTCGAAGACGCAAAAAGTAGCCCAAACTGCATGGATAACGCATGCTATCTGGCAAGAATAACGTACGGAATCGAAAGGAAATAACGTATGTAACATACTCATCATAACGTACGTAACAAGGACTAACCTGCAAATCAGACAACCTACCTGATGAGGATAGCGCAGGCTACAACTGATGATTAATGCACACTATCGAAGACATTTAACGTACGTAAAGGAGTTTGAATATGAATTCAAACAGATGAACGTTGGAAAGAATCTGGTCAAAGTCAGCATATCAAATGGATAGTTCGACAAAATGAAGGCAACGGATATATGAGTTAACGCACGCTACGAAGCATGGTTAACGTACTCTACGCAAGGAAGTTAACGTACGTAATACGAAGCTAGAACGTACGTAAAGAAAGAAATGAAGCTATTGGTTACTGAAACTGGAAGTCGATAACGTACGTTACATGAAAGCTATAACATACATAATGTGCCATAATGCACGCTATGAAGAAAGACTAGCGCACGCTACACAGTCAAAAGTGACTAACGGCTAGTTGGATGAAAATGGCTATAAATACCAAACCACTTGGTATTAAACACACAACAACCTTGAGCGAAACATATATACTTGTTATATCATTGTAATCATCCTAGTTGTTGTACTTGAGCTTGAATTGATAGTGATTGAGTATTATACACAAAATCATACACGAGAGGAAAAGAAAAGATACGATTGGATTTGGTGTTATTACGATCAAGGATCCAGCATTGTTAGAATCGCAATCGATATCTACGTGAGGTTTATCTAGTACCAATTGAAAGCTAGATTGGTTGATTCCTTGTCCAATAGAAAAGGAAAATGGTTTAACTTGGACCGACATAAAGACAAGTGATAGAACGGTTTACTCGGACCGATAGAAGACGAGTGTGTAACGGTTATCCCTCGTCTGATAGAAGAGCGGTGCAGAGGTTTATCTTTAGCCTATAGAAAAAGATACCGAGTGAGGACGTAGGCACGTTTGGCCGAACCTCTATAAATCCTTGTGTCATTTTATTTCCGCACCTTTATTAAATCACTTCCGCAACGCGAAAGAGTTTTATAACTCTATCTCCAAACGGCGATTCCGACCAATATTTCTCCAATATATGGGATAGTTAAGATGGGTAGCGACAGGTTGTCTAAGATTGTTGGAGTAGGAGACGTACAATTGAGGTTCGACACCGGTGTGGAACTTGTTTTACGTAATGTGAAATATGTTCTGGATATGAGGCCAAATGTGATTTCCGTTGGCTTACTCGATGATGATGGATATTGTAGTGGTTTTGGTAAGGGAGTGTGGAAACTCACTCGAGGTTCCTTGATTGTTGAAAGAGGAAAGAAGGGAGAGAAACTTTATGTGACATATCCAAAGGTCATGATTAATGCCGTGAACACAGTGGACAATAATGACATGAACGAGCTATGGCATAAAAGGCTCGGTCACATGTGCGAGAAAGGCATGGCGCTATTATTAAAGAAGGCGGTGTTATCCGGGGTTCACGATGTACATCTTAAAAGGTGCTCACTGTCTAGCTGGGAAGCAAAGAAGAGTCACTTTTAAGAGTCATACTCCTTCACAGAAGGAAAAGATTCTTGATCTTATACATTCCGATGTTTGTGGTCCTATGAAGACTAGGATGCTTGGTGGTTGCTTATATTTTGTCACATTCATCGACGACCATTCGAGGAATGTGTGGGCATACACTAAAGACCAAACATCAAGTTTTGGATGTTTTTAAACAGTTTCATGCCTCAGTGGAGAGAGAGACCGGGAAGAAGTTGAAGTGTATCCGGATGGATAATGGTGGAGAATACACTGGGCCTTTTGATGAGTATTGCCGAAAGCAAGGGATCCTACATCAAAAGACGCCACCGAAGACTCTGCAATTTAATGGCTTGATGGAGAGAATGAATCAGACTTTGCACTACACCAGAATCACGATTTTGTGACTATAAAAAACTGTCACAAATGGCAAAAACAGTCACAAATGACTGTCATAAAATCACCAGTCATAAGTTTTTTTGTGACTGTCAAAAACAGTCACAATATTGTGACAAAACCTCATTTATATGACTTTACAATACCACTTTCCGTGGCAGTCACAAATATCATTTATGACTATCATTAGCAGTCACGAATTTCAACTTTCATGACTTTCATGGACAGTCACAAATATCGACTGTCTTGTGACTCTTTTTAGAAGTCATAAATGTTGAAAAAAATAGTAAAACTCATTTTTCTCTGAATGCAATCTAATTATTTTTCACAATGAATTCATAATACAATCCAAACATATTTCTCAAAGTATTCACACAACACTCTAATTAATTTTGACAAGACATATAAAAATCACAATGTAATGCTGAAAATTAACACATGTAAAAAAAACTCCGAACCAACCCATTGGAATAAAATAAGTACGGAATATTAGTTATATATTGAAAATATGAACAACTAACAAGTTAAACTAATAGAATAATAAGCTTCATCCATGGAACACACAAGCGGAGCGACGCCTGCTAAAACAACGGTTTAAGGAGCATCTTTTGCTTGAACAATAAAATAAAATATATAAATCAGTCACTAACCAAAATAAATAAAGATAAAAAATCCTTGTTGTGTAGTACTACATTAAGATATAATTTAGGAATACAAAGAGCAGCAATAATTATTTAGTTCATTTGAATATGTCGACCAAATAATCTTAATATACCTGTTCCACTACAATATTCAAGGATTGGAGAGAATGGTTAGGGCCAAAACTAATTAATCGACCTCCTGTCTTTCAATTAATCCTTGCTTCTTCAGATCATATAATTGGAATGAAACTGAAACAATAGATATTTGGCAAAGTAAGAGCAATATCAGGATAAAGCAAAATAATTATAAAAGTAAAGTCAATCATAAGCAATACAATATAAGTATATTTTAAGAATCAAACAGCAAACAATTAAATAATCAAACATCTTTTACCTTATTAAGGCCATATTTGTAAAGCGGGAAAAGGCTTACATAAAGAAAATTGCACCTGTTACCTTATTAATCCATATTTGTAAAACGGATGACTAGAAGCTGATGATGAATTGATTTGTAAAACGGATAATCAAAACTACTTGCCCACACAATCAATCCATATTTACTGGAAGCTGATTATGAATTCGAATAAGAGATTATCAGAGCAATTCATTACAAATTGGCAGAAGTAGATCCAAGTTATTTTGTGAGAGGTTACTTAAATCCACGATTTATAATCAAAATTAAACTAAAGTCATCAACTCTTGACAAACTTCTACATTATGTGTGTGTGTGTGTGGGGGGGGGGGAAGGTGGGGGATAATATAGTAAGATACTCATGCTTGTTGTAACACCCCAATACATACTAGGGTCATTACATGCCGTAGGACCTTCGACAAGGCCTACCAGGCTAGACCATTTCTGAAATCATACATGAAACCGAACAATACAATATATATATATATATATATAAATGCAACAACAGGACAGGACCCTCGGCCAAAACATTTTATCCAAGTACAATAAGACCAAACATTGTACCAATTTATTTCCCACGCAGGGGGCTTAAACATAATAATATAAAACCACATAAGTCTCTTGACTTAGACAACTGCATGAGACCCAAAACAACTTTTAAGACTCGAGCCTCATCATGCTTGCTCATCCTTACCATGCGCTCCCCGTGCTAGCTCCTCAAAACGTCCAGAACCTGAAACGTAAAGACATTTCACCCCAACGAGGGGTTAGCATACGAAATGCTAGTACAAGTACATAGTTATATACCATTACATATAAACATAGTCCAACACTTCTATCGCAGTTTGAAATCATTTACAATAAGACCATATTCCGGAATATCTCATTTTTAACAAAACATTCATCATATCCAAAGTCATCACATCACATCATATCATATCATCACGATGACATCACTGGTGACCCATGGCCGTACCCCTTAGTACCGTCCTCCTAGAGGCCCCGTCGAGCCTTCCCCAGGTGGGAAACCACTTCCGCGACCGTACCCCTCAGTATCGGTCCCTAGAGGCCTCGTCAGGCCCTCCCCATGTGGAAGAACAACGACACACACACATACTACACAACCGTACCCCTTAGTATCGGTCCTCAGAGGCCTTACACGCCATCCCCGGGTGGAGGAACAACACCTCATTTAAAAGCATAATTCACAAGCAACATACATACAAAATACGTAGCATACGCAACTAGATGTAACCCATGTACTTGTCTCGGTTAACTCGATGCGAAGAAATTGATGAAAGGAAGGATTTCGATACAACTCCCTTCAAAGATCCTTCCCTAAATCACGACGACACGTAATCAATTTCAGTACAACGAAAAATGCTTAGAACTCCCTAGTTCTACCCGTAGGGGAAATTCTTCGAACATCTTGGGGGTATAATCCAATACAATCGATTAACGAAGGTATCCTTGAAATCATTCCTTGAAACTTCAATAATAACCAAGTATTTCGAGTACAAAATCAAGATCTAACAATGATCTAAGTTTATTCGGGTTGATTAAGCCAAATCTCCACAAACCCCCAAAATCTCCCAAAATGAATAAAATTTGGGTTCTTGAGAATCATACCTTGATTTGGATGCTAAGAGATGTTAGATAATGATAAATTTGCGTCAAAGGTTGCAAGATGATGATTCCTAGCGATATCCGGCCAAAATCTCATTCTTCAACGCCCCCAAGTCGCCCATTCGCCGGAAGGAGAAGAAAGAAATGAGAAAAATGCTGAAATGGGTTGTTGACCATGTATTTATAAAAATGCGCATTAGCGTGCGCTACAGGTTCGTGTTAGCGTGAGCTAGCAGTATCGTCCAGAGTCTACTGGACTAATCTGTCCGGCCTAGTAGCGTGCGCTGGTGATCTCATAATGGGCGCTACGTCTTCCGATTAGTGCGCGCAGTGTCCGGCAGTAGCGTGCTCTATCTACTAATCCTTCCGGAGTCCAGAATCCCACTAACCTCTCTGGGCGTCCAGGTAGCGCGCGTTACGGTTGAATAGCGTGCGCTACTTAAGCAATCTAGCGTCCATCACCGCTAGCCTTAGCGTACGTTACCTGTTAGTCTGGCCGAAGTCCAGACCCTTCTGCCCTTGCTGCTCAGCCGGTTTGTGTGCGTGAATGCCTGACAGTGGCGTGCACTACTCGCCTATCTAGCGTATGCTACTTATATGTCTTAGCGTGCTCTAGCTCGATCCTAGTTCAGTCCAGTGCCCTATGGCTACCTCTTGCTGTCGGTTAGCATGCGCTATCATTCCAGCAGCAGCGTGCGCTGTCCTCCACTCAAGATTGTGTATGCTACTTGGGCAACTTAGCGTACGCTATCTTCCTTGCCCGAAATAGATTTGTGAACGCGTACATATAGGTATAGTTCAACCGTTAACGACAATCAATGAAATATTGTCAAGAAATATAACATACAAGCTCAAGATCGAATCAAACACATGATTGCCAATCTTCAATAAAATGTAAACCAACCCACGAGGTTCAGGAATTAATTAATTATCGCCAATAAAAGTACGATTATTACAATATTACCTTTGCTTTCATAAATAATCTTTCAAAGTTGACGGGAAGCCTACTTTTATCTTCCATCTGCGCAGGATCCATACCATCACTTCCATACATAAATTGAACAATGCAAGCACTGGCATTTATCACTATATTGTCATAGCTTACTGGTAGGTACTCCAAGGCTTTCCTAAGTCTAAGAGACATATAACCCGTGTCAGCAGTCTTAACTTGCAACATTCAAAGAAGTTCTAAATTTTTTTGGGTAGATAAAAAACAAAGAACCGTATTATATTCGTTTGGAGTCGACATGGAAGATACAAAAGTAGGGGAAGCTAGTAAAGATTCCCAACTTTTTGTCTAAAACACAATTGGCAAATTTTAATTTCTTGTGATAATCTCTTCAAAAGACTGGACATAAAATTTTTCCTTATCTGAACCAAATTGTGTTATGAACTACAAACTAATGAATCAAGTGTTGTTTGTCAAAAAAAAAGGAAATAAAGAGAAAAACTGAGAAGGATAAAGAAGTCCATAACTTAAATTTTATTCACAATTAGAACTATATAAAGAGAAGGAAAATGAAGAGCAAATTCCAAGGAGAGAAAAAAAGACAAAACTGAACTTCAACGATTAATAATCATCGAAACAACGGATTTTATATAGATTGTTGGAGAAAGAGTTAATGTGAAAAAATGTATGAAACTTAATCTGAAAGATTTATCCAGCTAATGGTTGCTATATGTGAAGCGATTTACATTAAGCAACAAAAATTTGTATGTTTATGTTTGTGTTATTAGTAAACGGTGTTGTACTAAGTGGTTCTGAAGAAAGGATGAAAATAAATCATCAGATTCTGAGATTACATGAGGGAAGTGTTGGAATTGTTAATAATTTTAATTTTATTTTGTAAAATTAAATATCATAAGATCGATCTACGTTCCGAGTCGATAATCGTGGTATATTCACTTTCTCTAAACCGATTCCCGGTGAGTGAGAAATAGTGAATTAAAGTTTGTCACTTAATTGTGAATTAATAAGGGATGAAATCCACATTGATAATGAACCATCATTATTCTAGTATATAAGGAGTTAGATTTATGCATATAATAATTAATGGCACATGTGTATGGGCTTAAAGCCCACACGCGCGCCGCTGCCGCCCGCCCGCCTCGCCTCGGCCGCGAGCCGCGGACCTTGGACCTTGGCCTTGATCTTGGATCTTGGCAATTAGTCTTTGGGCCTGTTCGTGGGCTTGGCCTTGGGCTTGGTCTCGGACTGTTCAAACTCAGCCAAAAACGGGCAGTAACCTCCCAGGTGTTATGAGGAGGTGTTAAGGCTGCCTGTTCAAATTCAAAATGGGCAGTAACCACTGCCTTGAATTGTGTAACTCCTGTGTTCAATGCAGGCATGAATGCTTGCATTATGACAGCCATAAGGGCTGTGTTTAAACCCCCTGCAGGTGTGAATGGCATATAAATAGGCATGCATACTGTTGCTACCCAAAATATTATCCGGAGATAGATATTGCTGGAATGGATGGATAGCAAACAAATGCGAGAACACTTCCGTGGGAAAAGTAAATAACACAAGATTTGCCGGGGTTGTTAGTCTCGGGCTTGAATGCTCTCGCGAGATGTTATTAATACGAATATTCGGGGATACTAGTATTAATGTTAGAGTACAATTACAATGAGTGTAAAGACCCTAGTTATCTTAGCTAGTGAACGTGTAGATTGCCGGAAGAACCAGATATGATGCTCTGTGAGTTCTTGTAACAACGTTGATGAGTTGTGACAACCGTGAGAAATCGACAGTCTCTCACGGTGTGTAGTTGCTGTATGTTTGAGCTCCTGAACTTGTGAGTCTCTTCGAATCTGCGCTGTGGATACTTCTTGCCTCTGCCGACCGTCTTCTGGTTAAGAGGCGCTGAGAGAGAAATCCTGATGTAGATTTGGGAGAGGAAGCCAAGAGCCTGAAAGTATGTATGTATCTGAGTGTTTTCTATGAACTGAATGGAGAACCTTTTTCCAGTTCTTGGAAGTTCTCTATTTATAGGACTGGGAGATGCTGGGCGATCGCCTCTGCTGTATTATAATAAGCAGGCGATCATCTTTAGCACATGGGCTGGTCCCCTTAAAGTCTGCAGGAGTTGCTGGCAGCCAGCTGTGTGGTCCCATGAGAAGTCTGCATGCGTATGAGTTACTGTCACGGGCGGTCCCACCTTGTACCTTTCGGCGGGTCTGTCGGTAGGTGATAAGGTGGTGACAGGTTGTGGTCAACGATCCATGAAACACGACGCCTGTCGTGTATCTGCACATGGGTGCTGCTTTGAGATCCAGTCTTTGTGGACTTTGACGGACGATGGTCTTTGTTCGTGGCATAGGACGATCGTCTTAAGTCGGGCACTAGAGTCGATCGCTAGGTGCCAAAGGGCGATCGCCTTGGGAGTCGATCGTTAGATACCCGAAGGCGGTCTGGTATCTTTGTTTTAGGCGAGTTCGCCATAGCTTGATTGGTTGTGGACTCGGTCGCTCGGCCCTTGAAGTCGATCGCCTATCGAGGTGAATAAGTCTCGACACAACAATTGCCCCCCAGCTCGCTCCGATGTTGGAAACGTGGGGTGAGGTGGTTCTGCTGGCGATCGCAGAATTTTGACGAGTGACTCTGCATTTTACGGAACTGGCGATCGTCTTTGAGTTGTTTGGTTTTGAACTTGGACGACCTGGTCGGTCGCTGGAATGAGCGGGAAACGACAGTGGTTGCGGAAAAGTCTCTAGGGCACGTGTCGGGTTCCTGTTGGGGGAGACCGAAGGTCATATATGTAACACCCCCAATATATTCGGGAATATTACAGCGCCGTAAATCCTTTACATAAGGATTTACAAGGCTGAAGAATTGAACAAGCATAAAAAGGTACTAACGAATGAAAATAACGGAATTACAGTACACCAGTTCTGACCAAATACAGAAACAGTACAATTGTTCAACAAAACTCAATAATACATCAACAAATCCAAATCATCACAAATGACTTTGTACTCGAGTACTAATTGAAATAACGAATAAACAACAGATAAATAAACCCGGTCGGGACATCACTCTGCACCCTCGTCGTCATACAGTTCCAGTGGTTGTTTCCCCGCTCTCCTGGATCCTGAACACAAACAAAATGTTCACCCCCGAAGGGGTTAGCACAACGATGCTAGTACAAGTACCACAACATATTATTCATATCTCACGGTGAATAATAATAACGTAAACGACAAAATACCAACGAGTCTTCTCCTACGAGAAACTCAAACATAACATACACAATTGATAATCACAACATGATATCAATACATACACATGGTAATTCCATCGATCCAGCGTTCACCGCCTAGAACCCACGATGATCCCGTCGACCAACCCGTGGTGGAAAACCCGTCCGATGATCCAGTGACGCTAGCATAGATCCCCCGATGATCCCGTCGGACCAACACGAGGTGGACATACAATAACGACATACATGCACGACAATATGTATAACAACAATACGTAAAACAATTAAGGTACTTGCCTCGATTTGAAGACAATAATAACACTTCCACGGAAATGAACACTCGACGATCGTCCTCCTCAATCAATCACGTAACTAGACCAAACCTTAACAAAAGAAATAATATAGGATTTATCTCACGTCGTACAAATGTTTAACAATTCGATTAACGGTCAAAAGTTCATAAACTGCAATCTGCCCGAATAGCTTAGCGCACGCTAAGTATTCTGTGTAGCGTGCGTTACGTCTGCCCGATAGCGCACGCAAACAACAAAGACTAGCGCACGCTAACTACGCATGGTCAGTACTTCACTGATCAGCCAACTGACTCGACTGATGGTCTAGCGTACGTTACGTACCAAACGTAGCGCACGCTAACTAGTACTCGATAGCGCACGTTAAACTGCATATCATAGCGTGCGCTATCTCTGCATGGCAGTTTACTGCTGAGCAGTAAACTGTTCTTGCCATGTTCGAAACAATGAAATCCTTCGTGATAATTCATGTTACTTCCATGAATACCAAGTTCTTACTCTTATGAATGATCTCCAGGATGATATCAACTTCAAGATGCAAATATACGTATAATCATCATGACACCATAATCCATCTTGATTACAATTCTCATGCAAAGTTGGTGATCTCCGGTTGATGTATTAGATGCTACTATCATTATACATATTCAGACTTCATCTTGAGGTGAACTAACAATTCCGACTTATACGAAAGAATATTTCCTAAGATGATTCTTCCTTTAAGTTCTTATAATATCTTTTCCAAATCATGATCACAAAGATAACATAAATCATATGGATTGTTAACTTCCGAATATTTCTCTCATCATTTGAAGTACTAGGATTCCAACTTCAAGGTTCCAACAATAATATCGTAATTGTAGACATCCCAATCTTCTAAACATGAAGTAGTTGAAATAATTCACTAATGAAATTCAATATCTCGTTAACATGATCATCATATCCATTGGAAATCCAAATCTAAGACTGGTGATAGGTTGAACATACCTTAATATGCCGAAATCACTGAACCACAAGGTGTAATCCGACTCCGGTTGGTTATGTGCCCCTCCAAGGTGTTACTTCTCTTCAATGATCACTCACAAGTGATACTCAATCATTCAATGATCACTCATAAAAGTTCTAAGTGTTTAGAAGGGAGATTCTTGCTCTCTGGACTCTCAAAGATGAAGTATAGACGGAAATGAAAGCCCAAGCGGTTGTTGTCCCATTTATAATATTCGCATTATTGACAAGTTAGCGCACGCTACTAAGCATCCCTTAGCGTGCGCTAATAATGGTTGACTTCATAATTTGTCCAAAGGCCAATGGGAATCTTATCCGGACCCATGTCTACCGGGCGCATGAGCTAGCCGTCCGCTCAATAATTGAGTCCTTAGCGCACGTTACTCATACCGCATAGCGTACGCTAATAATGGCCCGATAGCGCGCGTTAAGATACATTCTTAGCGTGCGCTATCACGAGGTTGCTTGAACAATTTTGCAAGTTTCTATACTTATGTACAATGATGTCAATGCACGAAATATCATACTCCGATAATCAAAACCATCAATCCGAATAATACATGATTTGAATACATATGAAATACACCGTAATAAATCCGGATATTACATACTCTCCTACTAAAAAGGAGTTTCGTCCGGAAACTCAAGACGAAAATAACTCGGGATATCTGGACTTCATATCAGCTTCCGCTTCCCGTGGCTTCTTCCGCTCCATGACGTGACCACCGAACTTTGACCAAAACGATTGACTTGTTCCTCGGTTGCTTAACTCGACTCTCGAGTATCTTGACAGTCTTTCTTCAAACGTCCCATCCTGTTCGACTTCGATCTCGCCAAATCGATGATATGACTGGATCTCGTATATATCTCCGCAATCGATACGTGGAACACGTTATGAACATGGCACAATGACGGCGGTAATGCTAATCAGTATGCCAACTCCCAACTCTCTCGAGGATCTCAAATGGCCCGATATATCTCGGACTCAACTTTCCTTTCCTACCGAAACGAAAGATTCCCCGGGTAGGAGAAACCTTCAAAAGTACGTGATTTCCAGATCAACTCCAATGGGCGGCGGCGACGTCCGCATAGGATTTCTCGCGACTGGGCGGCCAATGACCTTTCACGAATCAAGGCTATCTTCTCTCGAGTCCGCTCGATCAACTCGGTTCTGTCCGATCAAGTCCGATGAATCGTCCCAACATAAGGGCGATCGCATCTCCTTCCGTATAATGCCTCAAACGGTGCCATCTTAATGGAAGCATGCCAACTATTGTTGTAAGTAAATTCAATCAACGGTAGATGAACTTCCCAATCGTTTGACCAATCTAAGGCACGTGCCCTTAGCATATCTTCCACCGTTTGTATAGTTCTCTCGCATTGTCCGTCGATCATGGGTGATAAGTCAGATCAAGTTCAATTCGGTCCCCAAGGCCTTATGAATCGCCTTCCAAAAGTGAGACACAAAACGGCCGTCTCGATCGAAACAATGGTCTGCGGCGTACCATGCAATCGAACTATCTCGAAATAAAGACTCGTGCCAACCTCTCCGGTCCCCACGTATCCTTAATGCCTAGAAAATGAGCCGATTTGGTTAAACGATCAACTATCACCCAAATCATGTTCATTCCTGTCTGGTTTTCGGCATATTAGTGATAAAGTCCATTGATATGTCCTCCCACTTCCATTCAGAATCGGGAGTGGCTTCAACATTCCAAAGAGCCGTTGATGCTCGATCTTAACTCGCCGACAAGTCAAGCATTTCAAACATAGTCCGCTACGCCTTGCTTCATGTTGCCCCACCGTAAATTCTCGCTTCAAGTCCTTATACATTTTATCGGTGCCCGGGTGGATAGAATAGGGCGAACTATGAGCTTCCTTCATAATCGCCTCTGTTTAACATCAACATCGGGAACGCAGAGTCGGTTCTCAAATCTCAAAACTCCATCGTCATGAATTATGAATCCGGGGCCTTTCCTTTGATCACTTCATCATGCAACCGAATCATCGAGGATTATCTGCTGTCTAGATTTGATTTCTTCTGTTAAAGATGAAGTTATCTCCATCACGCATGATTGTCCTTGGACTCTTTGTAACCATACCTCAATTCCTTCACGAATCATCTCTCGTTGAAGGCTAAGTTGGGATGTCGCGTCTCCAAAGATCTCGAATAGAGACAGTTTGCGGCTAAGTGCATCGGCCACTACATTTGCTTTGCCTGGATGATATAAAATCTCCAAGTCATAGTCCTTAATCGCCCAACCATCTTCTTTGCCGCATGTTCAACTCTTTCGATCGAATATGTACTTGAGACTCTTATGATCCGTAAAGATCTCGATGCTGAGTCCCGCATGATAATGCCTCCAAATCTTCAAGGCAAAAACCACCGCCGCTAGTTCCAAATCATGTGTCGGGTAATTCACTTCATAAGGTTTCAGCTTGTCGCGAAGCATAAGCGATCACCTTATCATTCTCGCATCAACACGCACCCAAGTCCTTGATTCAAGCATCATCAGTAAACTATGAATCCTTCAGTTCCTCAGGAAGTGATAGAATCGGTGCCGTCGTCAATCTCTTCTTTAACTCATCAAAACTAGTCCGACACGACTGCTCCACTCAAACTTTTGAGTTTTCGCAAAAGTCGAGTAAGTGGGCGGGAAATTTTAGAAAACCCTTCCACGAATCGACGATAATATCCAGCAAGTCCTAAGAAGCTTCGGACCTCTTTCACATTCTTTGGAGGCTTCCAATCCAATATTGCTTCGATCTTCTGAGGATCTACTCGGACTCCTTTAGCTGACACCACATGGCCGAGGAACATTACTTCCTTTAGCCAGAATTCACATTTAGAAAGTTTGGCGTACAATTGCTCGTTTCTCAAGAGTTCCAATACAATCCGCAAATGCTGCGCATGTTCTTCCGGACTCTTAGAATACACCAGAATGTCATCAATAAACACGACCACAAATTTATCCAAAAATTCAATGAACACACGGTTCATCAATTGCATAAATACAGCAGGTGCGTTAGTGAGACCAAACGGCATCACTACAAACTCATAATGCCCGTAGAGAGTTCTGAACGCTGATTTCGGAACATCAGACTCCTTAATCCTCAGTTGATGGTATCCTGATCTCAGATCGATCTTAGAAAATATTGTTGCTCCTTGCAACTGGTCAAACAAATCATCAATCCGTGGCAACGGATACTTGTTCTTAATCGTCATCTTGTTCAGCTCTCGATAGTCAATACACATTCGGAGCGATCCATCCTTCTTTCGGACAAAAAGAACTGGCGCTCCCCAGGGTGAAACGCTTGGCTGAATATAGCCCTTGTCCAGTAACTCCTCCAGCTGCTTCTTCAATTCGTACATCTCAAGAGGTGCCATACGATACGGCGCCTTAGAAATTGGTGTCGCTCCGTGTTCCACCAATAGTAAATTCTACATCCCTTCGTGGAGGTAGCCTGTAATTCATCAGAAATACATCTGAAATTCGTTCACAACAGAATAGATGAAAGTTCCACTATTTCTTCTTCTTTCTTCATTGCGTAACACCGGTGCAGGTAAAGCCTTGTTTCAAGAATTTGACAAACTTTCATCGCCTTGATCAACTTTCCCGAGCTTCCGGTTTCCATCCTCAAATGTAATCTCTAACCATCGTCACTGACAAGAAGATATTCCTCCTTCGGTAGTTTACAATTGCTCCGCACCGATTAAGCCAATCGTCTCCGAGTATCGTGTCATCTCCTTGCATTTCTATCACGATCGGGTTTGAGAGCCACTCTCTGCCTCCAAATGATACAGGAAATTTCTAGTTTCTAAATTTCCGACAATCCTCTCTCCACTCGGTAACCCAACCACATAAGGTTCACAAGCATGAAAACCGGAAATATTCAAACGATTTACACAAGACAAGGATATGAAAGAATGTGTAGCTCCTGTATCAAATAAAACGCTAACTGGCTGGGAAAGGATCTGGACAAGACTGATGCGGCAAAGACATCCGATCGTCTGTCCTCCTCATCTCGCATGCACGTGGGGAGCAGATCCGCACTCGATGTCCGCTTTGGTCCCATTGTCCTCTCGCCTCGCCCGCCAAAATTCTGAGGCATCTGAACACTTTGCTGCGTCTGTGGAATACTGGCCTCCTTCTGGACTGGCTGTGGTGTACGGGCTCTAAAAGACTTTGCAGCCTCTTCACAAAACACCGCCCGATGTCCCTCTCGTCCACAGTCAAAACAAGTCACGGCAGGAAGGGGGCAATTCCGTCGATAGTGCCCTGCCGGGCGCAGCTTAAAGCATTTCTGGTAACATCGCAGAGTTGATGTCGCCCAAGTTCTTTCCGCTCCTAGTCAAGTGCGGAGGTTTCTGAAAGAGTGAAAGGATGACCGGGCCTTACGGGCCCCACTGCTTCTTGTGCTCTGTAAAAGTACCGAGACTTTCTGTTTCTTGGTTTCCGCAAATTTCTCCATGGCCGCTTCCTTGATCTCATATGCCAACGCCTTATCCCGTATCAAGTGAGTGTGGTACATTCGAATCCGGACATGTACCTCTGACTTCTGGTTTCATTCTCATATCGAAATGAATCATCATTTACGCATCTGCTCGACCGGATGTCGAACAAATGCCATTCTTTGGTTAAACGCCTTGATCGCACAGGATACCGCACATCGTAAGGCGAGCGAGAAAAACTCCCGAACTTTGGCTTCCTCACGGACGAGGGCAATATTGAGCTTCCATCATCAATCTAAACTCTGTCCAATCGGCATCATGGTCTACAGGCGGATGGCTTCCCACCATTCGGACGCTTCCCTATCGTAAAATATTGAGCGATAGAGGCTCTCCTATTGCCCTGGCGCTTGATTCCGCAAAGATTTTCTCCAGCTCCTTTAACCAATGATCCTGTGGGAGTCTCAAATACCGTCGAATTTGGGTGGTTGCATCTTCGCCACTTCTTGCAGCCCACCGGTCACCTCGATTTCCCATATCCGGGATCCCTTGCCTCTCTCTCCTCGTTGTAGTCCCACCGCCACTTGCATTCGGTCCACGACTGGGCGAACCGAGTCATCCGGTTCACCACTTGACGAAGGATCTCTGCACAAGCAGGATCTCGGTTCATTATTAATAGATTGCTGCGGCTCACGTGAGCTATGACTGCCTCGGTTAGAAGGCGACGCCTCCCTTTCGGCATTTCTTCGTCGCGTCCACGACCGCGACCACGTCCACGTCCGCCTCTCAACATGCTAAGCATAAATACTCAATATACAGAAACAACATCGTTCTAATATTCGAGTATAAAGAGATACAATATGTAAAGAACGGGATAGAGTTTAGGAACTTACAACCACTGTCGCATGAAGACGTAGCGGTGCGGTGATGTCATTCACGGCCGGTTACTCCCAAAAGACATAAATGACCCTATTTTAACCCAACGGCCAAGATATCCATAATCTTAGCTGCGATACCATATTCTGTAACACCCCCAATATATTCGGGAATATTACAGCGCCGTAAATCCTTTACATAAGGATTTACAAGGCTGAAGAATTGAACAAGCATAAAAAGGTACTAACGAATGAAAATAACTAATTACAGACATCGATTCGACCAAATACGTAAATGAGACAATTGTTCAATGTAACTCAATAATACATCAACAAATCCAAATCATCACAAATGACTTTGTACTCGAGTACTAATTGAAATAACGAATAAACAACAGATAAATAAACCCGGTCGGGACATCACTCTGCACCCTCGTCGTCATACAGTTCCAGTGGTTGTTTCCCCGCTCTCATGGATCCTGAACACAAACAAAATGTTCACCCCCGAAGGGGTTAGCACAACGATGCTAGTACAAGTACCACAACATATTATTCATATCTCACGGTGAATAATAATAACGTAAACGACAAAATACCAACGAGTCTTCTCCTACGAGAAACTCAAACATAACATACACAACTGATAATCACAACATGATATCAATACATACACATGGTAATTCCATCGATCCAGCGTTCACTGCCTAGAACCCACGATGATCCCGTCAGACCAACCAGTGGTAGAAAAACCCGTCCGATGATCCCAACGACGCTAGCATAGATCCCCCGATGATCCCGTCGGACCAACACGAGGTGGACATACAATAACGACATACATGCACGACAATATGTATAAAAACAATACGTAAAACAATTAAGGTACTTGCCTCGATTTGAAGACAATAATAACACTTCCACGGAAATGAACACTCGACGATCGTCCTCCTCAATCAATCACGTAACTAGACCAAACCTTAACAAAAGAAATAATATAGGATTTATCTCACGTCGTACAAATGTTTAACAATTCGATTAACGGTCAAAAGTTCATAAACTGCAATCTGCCCGAATAGCTTAGCGCACGCTAAGTATTCTGTGTAGCGTGCGTTACGTCTGCCCGATAGCGCACGCAAACAACAAAGACTAGCGCACACTAACTACGCATGGTCAGTACTTCACTGATCAGCCAACTGACTCGACTGATGGTCTAGTGTACGTTACGTACCAAACGTAGCGCATGCTAACTAGTACTCGATAGCGCACGTTAAACTGCATATCATAGCGTGCGCGCTTATTCGCATGGCGCCATCACGAAAGCAAGAACTGTTCTTGCCATGTTCGAAACAATGAAATCCTTCGTGATAATTCATGTTACTTCCAGGAATACCAAGTTCTTACTCTTATGAATGATCTCCAGGATGATATCAACTTCAAGATGCAAATATACGTATAATCATCATGACACCATAATCCATCTTGATTACAATTCTCATGCAAAGTTGGTGATCTCCGGTTGATGTATTAGATGCTACTATCATTATACATATTCAGACTTCATCTTGAGGTGAACTAACAATTCCGACTTATACGAAAGAATATTTCCTAAGATGATTCTTCCTTTAAGTTCTTATAATATCTTTTCCAAATCATGATCACAAAGATAACATAAATCATATGGATTGTTAACTTCCGAATATTTCTCTCATCATTTGAAGTACTAGATTCCAACTTCAAGGTTCCAACAATAATATCGTAATTGTAGACATCCCAATCTTCTAAACATGAAGTAGTTGAAATAATTCACTAATGAAATTCAATATCTCGTTAACATGATCATCATATCCATTGGAAATCCAAATCTAAGACTGGTGATAGGTTGAACATACCTTAATATGCCGAAATCACTGAACCACAAGGTGTAATCCGACTCCGGTTGGTTATGTGCCCCTCCAAGGTGTTACTTCTCTTCAATGATCACTCACAAGTGATACTCAATCATTCAATGATCACTCATAAAAGTTCTAAGTGTTTAGAAGGGAGATTCTTGCTCTCTGGACTCTCAAAGATGAAGTATAGACGAAGGAAATGAAAGCCCAAGCGGTTGTTGTCCCATTTATAATATTCTGCATTATTGACAAGTTAGCGCACGCTACTAAGCATCCCTTAGCGTGCGCTAATAATGGTTGACTTCATAATTTGTCCGGGTGCGTCAGCGGGAATCTTATCCGGACCCATGTCCCGCTGGCGCATGAGCTAGCTGTCCCGCTCAATAATTGAGTCCTTAGCGCACGTTACTCATACCTGCATAGCGTACGCTAATAATGGCCCGATAGCGCGCATTAAGATACATTCTTAGCGTGCGCTATCACGAGGTTGCTTGAACAATTTTGCAAGTTTCTATACTTATGTACAATGATGTCAATGCACGAAATATCATACTCCGATAATCAAAACCATCAATCCGAATAATACATGATTTGAATACATATGAAATACACCGTAATAAATCCGGATATTACAATATACGACTCCTCGTCTGGCGCGTCCTTGAAAAGATGCGTACGCGGGTTTCAAGGGAGCATTAATTGTGACGGTTGCACTCCAACCCCTGAGGTCCTCCTTAATTGCATAGAAGTCCCTGCCATCTCCTATAAAAAGGCGCTGGGTTGCAGGGTTGAGACCCTTACGGATTTTCATCGGAGAAAGAAGGATAATACCGCTGAAGAATTTTTCTGGAGATCTGACCGCCGATCGTCGATCGATTCGATCCTTGGTAAGAAAACACTCCTTTTCTCCTCTTCTAAATTCGAGAATGTCTGGAACATCTTCTTCGCACGGAGTAGGCACCAGCTCCGCCGCCGGGGCTTCGACTGCCCGGGGAGGACCCTCTGCAGAATTCCATATGGAGACGGCCGCCGAAGCTATCCGCGCCGATAGTGATCCCGCAGAAGTCGAGGCGCTATTTAATGAGGCCGATGTCGCAAGGGAGGCGGCGGTTGAGCACCGACGCTCGCAGATGGAGAGAGATCTGGTGGTGAGGGCCTACTGGGAGCAGCATAGTGCCTTCGGCCAGGCCTATGTGGCCTTTGCTGAGATTATGGAGAGATTGGCCGGTCCGTCTCCTCGATTCGATTACCGGGAGTAAGCGATCGCTATTTCGGGCTGCGCAGCAATCTCTATGGTCCGCTGGTCAGATAAGGAGCTCGGCGACCAGGAAGGACCTGGCCGTCTGGAGGACGAGGTTTCATATCCCTTCAGATGTGGATCTTTTTGTGCCGACCAAAAATGAACGAGCCGATCAGCCTCCGGAGGGCATGGTTGCTGTAAACGAAGCAATTATGGAGGCTGGACTGCGGTTTCCTTTGTCGTTATCCGTCTCCCATCTGCTGGCTGCTTGGAACGTGGCGCCGCTCCAGTTGACGCCGAATGCTTGGCTCCAGATCATTTGCACTCTCACCTTGTTCCGCGGTCACCGACTTTAATGCCTTCCTTCGCTGTTGGAGATGAACCACCTGTTCAAGCTAACGGCTCAGAAAAGGTCAGTCGGAGGCTATCATATTCAAGGCCGATCCGGTCGGGTGATTCTCGGAGTCCCAAACAAGGTGCGGGGCGATCCGGCGAAGTGGTTCTGGGTCGCCGGTGCCTGGAAAGCCTCAGCGAGTGACAACCCCACGGGCGAGCTGAACATTCCCACAGGCTTTCGGGAGAGAACTCCGAGTACGGGTTTTGACTCTCCCTTTGTTCGGATATTTTCTGAACTGATCTAATTTGGTCTTCCTTTTGCAGGTTTCCACATTCCGGCGATCGACGAGCTACCTTTTGATTTCTTGGTCATCTGGGAGCGGATACGAAGTCTGCCGGACGACGACCCAGACGCTCACCGGATTAACAAGGAGAGTCATTGGCTGTCTGCTCGGCTATTCTGTTTTTTGAGACATCTCTCGGTCTCAGGTATGAGTTTCTGCGATCTCCAATTGCTTGGCGATCGTCCTGCTTGGAGAGTGTCTGACCATTTGTTTGATTGCTCTTTATTGCAGAAGTCCGCTTTCCTCATTTCTTGGAGCCTCCAGCGGAGATAGCTATGTCGAACCCTGGAATTTTGAGCCGCCTTCACCAGAAGAAGTCATCTCGGGCTCCTCCTGTGGCATTACCTATAATTCCAGAGGTGAGGCCCGTCGTGGAGCTGATCATATCGGAGGAGGAACCTCGGGAGGAGGGGATCCGGGCGAACCGCAAGTGGCAGAGGTCGGGGGAACCTCAGGTTTCTGCCCCTGCCGATGAGGTGCCGATCGCCGCGCCTCCGATCACCGCTGTCCCCCCGGAGACTGAGCCTATGCCCTCTGCGGCTTTCTTGCGAGAGATGGCGATCGCTGAAGCTGAGACCCCTCGCGGGAAGCCATACTTTGGTCGCGACCCCGAGAGAGCCGAGAGGTAGACTTTGTCTATTTGTTAAATTTCGTCACTTGCGTGGGAGATGTGCTAACTTTTGTCGTTTTGATGCAGGATCCGTAGCACTAATCCATCTTGCCCGCCGATGGTGCTGGATTTCTTGGCGAGCCGATCTCCTCGCGCGGCCTGTGATGTTCCACTCTATGTCAACCGGGCCGTTTCTGCTTTGCCGAAGGCCTGGACGACGGACTTAGATGCGATCGCTCGCCAGCGATCCGGGAATGCGATGCAAGCTGCTTCCGCTCTCTCCCTCCAGGCGGTGACGATGGCTGCCCAGGCTGCGCATGAGTTTGAGGGGCGTCCTTCTACTACACGTCTGCAGGCGGACCTCGAGGCCGCTCAGAAAGAGAATGCCGAGTTCGCCGACAGGATTGTGGCAATGGAGAAGGACTCCTTAGATTAGGGGTGTATTTCGAATCGAACGAACCGAACGGTGACTTTAACGAACGTTTGTTCGTTAAGGATTCGGTTCGTTCGGTTCGTTCGTGTTCGATAAAATTGCAAACCACTTGTTCGTGTTCGATTCGTTAAAATTTCACATGTTTCGTGTTCATTCGTTAGCGTTCGATTGTTCGGTTCATTTTGATCGTTCGTTTGTTCGTTTGTGTTCTAAAATAAAAAAAATAAAGTACAAGCAATAATAATTAAAAAAAATAAAAAGAGAAGATATATTTAGAAATTAAGAAAAAAAAAAGAATTTTGGAATGGTAGGATTTATTTTGTCTATATATTTATTAATTATTATAAAATTATTAATTATATTTATTAATTACTGTAAAGTTATTAATAAATATATTAAAAAAAAAATTTGTTCACGAACTAATGAACATATATTATTTTGTTCGTATTCGGTTCGTGTATGTAACGAACATGTTCGCGAACTGTTCGAATTTGACCGAACCAAACACGAACTGAACGTTGACCGAATATTTTTGCAAAATTTCCACGAACGTTCGGTTTGAAATACACCCCTACCTTAGATGCAGCTAAACGGGCGAGCCATGAACTTGAGCTGGCGAGACAGGATGTCGAACAAGCCGGGGCGACGGCCGATCGATTTCGGGACCGGATGACAGATGCCCGACGGTTGCAATTAGCCGCTGAGAAGGAGGCCGATCAACTGAAAGTGACCGTTGCTCGACTGACTAGCGAGCTGGCGGCGTCGAGGGGAGAGATGGCTGTAAGGGAGGCCGAGCTCCAGGATGCGCAACAGGTGGTTGCCGAGTTGAAAGGGAAACAGGAGGCGACCGATGCCAATCCCTTTCTCAATGTGGGGTTTGTCAGTGAGTTTGCCCATTATATGGCGTTTGCTGACTCGCTCCGAGCTGCTAAGAAGGGATGGTTGGAGGTCGGCCCTCTTGCTGAAAACTTCAAGGCGTATGTGTTGGAGCACCCTCTTCACCCTAACTTCTCCGTGCCGATCTTGGATCTCTCGGAAATCGGCGTAGACCTGAGCTGGTATCCGACTCCGGTGAACCTTGTTCATCCTGACGCTCCGGAGGATGGGGAGGCCGCTCCGGAAGCTGGCGAAGGGTCACGGGCCGATCCGGAGGTTGAAGGCGAAGGCCAGGCAGGGGCCTGAGGCTCTTCGTTCTTATTATTTTATCTTTTCTTGCCTTGTAATTTTGTAGCTTTTCCTTTGTAGTACTTCGGCCTTCGGGCGACCATGTATGTACTTCTGAAACTTCAAGTAATGAAATGAATGTTTGATTCTTCGATTTATCACTTGAATGATTGCTTTTCTGAGTCTTTTGCATGACTTTGTACAAATGTGTGAGGAGAGATTGTTGCGAGTGTAGCTCCAAGTGAATTGATAAATTCATATAGATAACTATTACAACAAATTCGATCGCTGCACAAACATCTGAAAAATACCGATCTCCGTATGTCGTTGAATAGAGACGATCATCGTATAAATAACTCCGCACTCTTCCCCCTTGTTTTTGTTCACTTAGTGGAAGTAAGGGGACGAAAATAAATCGTTGAGTGAGCGGTCTTCAATTTTGTCGAAACCTCGAAAGTCCGTCCATCTCGGTCTTGAGGAGCCGTGCACGATCGCGGAGTTCGATGGACCGATATCCACGATCATTTCTTGTGCGCGAGCGACATTCCGTCTAATGGCTAAGTTCTCGCGACTCACTTAATTGGTAGGGTCCTCCGAAGGCTGCGCCTCGCCTCGTATTTAAACGAAGGGTGTGCGGTCTTGGTCTGGAAGATTCCTTGCGTGGGGCGTCGTCGGATTAATCAACTCCACTTCCGCGACTTGTTAGCTCTGCTTCTACCTCGGCCCGCCATTAAGATGGCGACCCTCGATGGTATACGTTGAGACGGGGGGAGGGACGCGTCGCATTGTCCGTGAAGGATCCACCATGTTAAGTGATGGACCTTCGAGGGCGGCCGAACGTGTCCACAGATTAGTTTTGGAGGGCCCTCAGACTACGCCGGCCTCGTATTTAAACGAAGGGCGGGCAATCATGTCCCAAAGGGACCTTGCATGGGCGCAAAGAACGGTTACATCGTCCTCCACGACCATGGCGACACTTTTCTACCTCGGACCATCAAGTCAGATGACGATCCTTGACGGTATACGTTGTGTGAGGGGAGGAGATCGCCTGCCTAGGTTCTTCATGTAGATGACGAACTTTAGAGGGCGAGCGAGTAATCCTCTGATTTGGTTTGGAGAGACCTTCGGCTATGCCCGCCTCGTATTTAAACGAAGGGCGAGCGATCGAAGCCCAAAGGAACCTTGCATGGACGGATCGTCAGTTTAATCGATTTTCGCGACCATGGCGGCACTCTTCTACCTCGGACCATCATGTCAGATGACGATCCTTGATGGTATACGTTGTGCTAGGCGAGGCGATCGCTGCCTAGGTCCATCATGTCGATGACGAACTTTAGAGGGCGAGCGAGTCATCCTATTTTTTGAAGCGTTTGCTGAGGCAGTAGCCTTTTGATTTGATGAGGCGGGAAATCGAGGAGAGACGTCCGAAGTTCTCTTCTCTTGATTGGAGCATGTAGATACGATCGCCGAGGTTGATCGAGGGGTCAGCTCGTGTGAGCTTTCCGGCCTGTTCGCGTTTGACTCGGGAGATCGTGTCGGGAGATTGGTGGGGTTCCGGATAAGCCAATAAGCTGTCCAACTTGCCCTTCTCGAACAATCTCCAGAGTTGTCTAAGGAGGTCTCGGCATTGGTTGGTGCTGTGGCCGGGACTCTTGTGGTAAGCACAATATTAATTGTGGTCCAGATGACCGTGGTCCCTTATCGCCTTCGGCTTGTTCAGCGGTTCGCGCCCCTTGATGGCGTAGAAAATGTGGGCCGGAGTTCGGTTGAACTTGTGGAGGAGATGGGCTTCCACATCCTCGAGGGCCTTGTGGCCGCCGGATGGCTTGGCGACTGTCTTCTTGGTTTTGGCGATCGCCGTCTTCTGTACAGGAGGAGGCATTTCCTCGCCTAGGCGGAGGGTGAGTAGCCTTTACCTGGCCAGAAAGTCGGCAGCCTTAGCGCGGAAGATCGCGTAGGTTGGGGGGATATCCTTGGTGAGATGTCTAAACATGGGTGAATGACCGTAGAATCCCCCCAGGACCGAGTAGAGAGTGAGCTCGTCACTGATGGGCTCGCCAGTGACGACGATTTTGTCTACTCGGTCGATGTAATCTGTGTCGGTTTCGTCTTCCCCCTGCCTAATTTTCATCATGCGGTGGGGTCCTTCTGGTCTGGCGACCTTGGCGGCGAAGTATGACGTGAAGTCATTCGCCAGTTTCTCAAAGGAGATGATCGATCGTGGTGGTAGTGAGACGTACCACCTATGGGCCAGCTCGCCCAATGTTAATGGGAAGATTCGGCATTTGGTCGTATCTGATGCCCCACACCCGGTCATGTAGATCCGGAACTTGCTTATGTGGGTCTCGGGGTCCGATCTCCCTTCATATAGAGGTGTTTTGGGAGGAGCGATCCTTGGTTACACGGGGGCGAGCTCGATGTGGACCGCGAGTGGCTCGGTCGGCCTGATGATCTTTCTGCTGGTGCTTGCCCCAGTGTCCAAGAGTGCTTTCATCTCGTCGAGCTGGCGTTACACAGCGGCCATCGCCGTGGCCTGGCTGCTCGCGGCTAGGCGCTCGGAGCGGGGGCCGAGGCGATCAAGTACTGACCCCCTGGCGTTCAGAGTGGGAGCCAAACGGTTGAATTGTGTTCGGCTGGGAGTCGGGTAGGCCGAACTCCTGGTGACGGACTCGGATTCCGTCGTCTCGTGGATGGGTCCATAATGCCCCGGTCACCATGATGGGTCGCTTCCCAAACGACTGAATACGGAACCGTCCGTCCGTGCAAGAGCCTTTTCTCGCGAATCGGGGCTTTCTGACGATCGCTCGCCCAGTAGCCCATTGAATTTCCGTTTGCCCACGCGGCGGATGGCCGAGGGAGTTATTGCGGGCGACGTGCATGCTCTCCGTCGCTCCTTTAGGATGGCCATAGTCTCCTCGATCTGTTCCTCGGTTTGGAACTGGTCGAGTGATAGGTTGGGGCCACCCCTCAGGTGCGGGATCGAGAGTCTCGCGTTGTCGCGGCTTCCCCCGGCCATCAGCTGGGGTTAGGATTAAGCCGGGATATGGTGTCCGCCGGTTCGGAGAGCGGCTCTCTTCGATGTGGTGGCGGACGTCATGATTATGAAGGCTTTCTTTGAAGCGCAGTGAGTGTCACTTCAAGTATATGCCCCAAGAACAGTGATTGTTCTTCGGGACGGTAGGAATAAAAATGAAGGTAAAGATGCCCTCCTTCTAGCGCCAATTGTTGCTACCCAAAATATTATCTGGAGATAGATATTGCTGGAATGGATGGATAGCAAACAAATGCGAGAACACTTCCGTGGGAAAAGTAAATAACACAAGATTTGCTGGGGTTGTTAGTCCTGGGCTTGAATGCTCTCGCGAGATGTTATTAATACGAATATTCGGGGATACAAGTATTAATGTTAGAGTACAATTACAATGAGTGTAAAGACCCTAATTATCTTAGCTAGTGAGCGTGTAGATTGCTGGAAGAACCAGATATGATGCTCTGTGAGTTCTTGTAACAACGTTGATGAGGTGTGACAACCGTGAGAAATCGACAGTCTCTCACGGTGTGTAGTTGCTCTATGTTTGAGCTCCTGAACTTGTGAGTCTCTTCGAATCTGCGCTGTGGAGACTTCTTGCCTCTGCCCATCGTCTTCTGGTTGAGAGGCGCTGAGAGAGAAATCCTGAGGTAGATTCGGGAGAGGAAGCCAAGAGCCTGAAAGTATGTATGTATTTGAGTGTTTTCTATGAACTGAATGGAGAACCTTTTTCCAGTTGTTGGAAGTTCTCTATTTATAGGACTGGGAGATGCTGGGCAATCGCCTCTGCTGTATTATAATAAGCAGTCGATCGTCTTTAGCACATGGGCTGGTCCCCTTAAAGTCTGCAGGAGTTGCTGGCAGCCAGTTGTGCGGTCCAATGAGAAGTCTGCACGCGTCTGAGTCGCTGTCACGGGCGGTCCCACCTTGTACCTTTCGGCGGGTCTGTCGGTAGGTGATAAGGTGGTGACAGGCTGTGGTCAACGATCCATGAAATGCGGCGCCTGTCGCGGATCTGCACATGGGTGCTGCTTTGAGATCCAGTCTTTGTTGACTTTGACGGACGATGGTCTTTGTTCGTGGCATAGGACGATCGTCTTAAGTCGGGCACTAGAGTTGATTACTAGGTGCCAAAGGGCGATCGCCTTGGGAGTCGATCGCTAGATACCCGAAGGCGGTCTGGTATCTTTGTTTTAGGCGAGTTCGCCATAGCTTGATTGGTTGTGGACTCGGTCGCTCGACCCTTGAAGTCGATCGCCTGTCGAGGTGAATAAATCTCGACACAACACATACATTTGATTCTGTACATGCAATTTTCGAACTCAGTATAATCAAAAAGTTTTCAGTATTCTCTGTATATCATAAGTCGGAGCTTTGTCCTCACCTCTTCCAGTTCACCGTAGCTCGTAGGTCTTGTGGTGCTACTACCTACGAGACGTTGCCGTTTTATCTTTGGGGGCGATACGTCAGAACCGAGAGCACTACTGGGGCGTATTTAGTCTTGCGGATAGAGGATTCCTCGACTCGACATTAGTTTACGGTTTTATAATTTATTTTCTTGTATTTTCAATTCTGTTTCGAGTTTTGTATTTTCATTTCCGTACGAGTTTGTAGTTTCTATTTTCGAGTTGTAATTTTTTGTAGTCTAGTTGTATTTTCTTTTTCTGCCCAGCATGTTTGTAAAACAGAAAATATCAACAAGCGCAAGACGAAATACTTACTTGCTAAATCCTACAACTGGAGATGATGACCGCTGCTTCCACCGACTCCAACACCACTGCTGCCTTTGCCTCCGCGACCGCCGCTTCGAACGTGGCAAACACCATTGCCGCAACCATGTCCAGCATGATGAGCTCAACTGCCTCATCAATAACTCCATGGGTGTTTTCGAACCCCTTTCTGACTACCGGTGGATCCACCTCGAGTGGCACCGTAGGTTCCACTTTTAGTGGTACTGTTGGATCCATGTTAGGATCTAGTGTTGGAGCGTACGGGTTCAACACGAGTGGTTCCTTTTTTGGAACAACCTCGGGGCCAAGGATGATGCCTGCCGCCGAGAAGCCGCCAAAGTTTGGTGGAGCCGACTTTAAAAGGTGGCAACAGAAGATGTTGTTCTATTTGACAACATTGGGATTTGCGAACTTCCTTAAGGAAGATGCGCCACTGGCGCCAAGTGCTCAAGAGACTAGTTTCACAGTTCGAGCTGCCTATGACAATTGGCACAATGGAGACTATCTTTGTAAAAACTTTATTCTGAATTCCTTAGAAGATAGTTTGTACAATGTTTATTCTATTGTAAACACATCAAAAGAGATGTGGGAAGCACTTGAAAAAAAGTACCGTAGTGATGATGCAGGTACAAAGAAGTTTGTAGTCGCCAAGTATCTGGACTACAAGATGGTTGACTCAAGGCCAATCATGGAACAAGTGCAAGAGTTCCAACTCATCATTCATGATGTCAATGCCGAGGGAATGGTCCTGCCGGACGCTTTCACTGTTGCAACTGTGATCGAGAAGTTGCCCCCCAGTTGGAAAGACTTCAAGAGCTATCTCAAACACAAGAGAAAGGAGAAGACTCTTAAAGACTTGATTGTGAAACTGCGCATCGAGTCAGACGTGCGCAAAAATGACCACAAACCAAAAGGCCTGATAGATGCTAAGGCCAATATGTTGGAGCATGGCGGTCCCTCCAATAAAAGAGCTCGTCCAAGTGTCAAAAACAAGAGCAAAGGGAAGCAACCAGTCAAGAAGTTTGATGGCAATTGCTTCAACTGTGGCAAACATGGGCATACGGCGAAAGACTGTCGAAAGCCGAAGGCCAACAAGAGGAAGAAACATGTTGCCAACATCACCGAGACTAACGGTGGATGGAAATAGGATGACCTTGCTGCTGTGGTTACCGAAGAAGTCAACCACGTTGAGAACCAAGGTGGTTGGTATGTCGAAACCGTTTAAGAACTATCAAGCTATTGAGGGAGGAAGCTCAACATGGGGAATCCAGCTTCATCTGAAATTATCGGAGTTGGAGAAGTGGACCTCAAACTTACGTCCGGACACACACTCACCTTGAAGAATGTGCTTCATGTTCCGGATATGAGGAAGAATTTGATCTCAGGATCTATACTAGTTAAAAAGGGTTTTAAACTAGTGTTTGAGTTAGATAGAATTATCATAAAAAAGTTTGATAGGTTTCTTGGTAAGGGTTACCTCACGGAGGGACTCTTTAAACTTAATGCTTTGGCTAAACGCCATGTAACCAAGTCCAATAATGGTAATGAAAATGCTACTGCTTCCTCTTACTTGACTGAGTGTTCTGATTTATGGCATTGTAGATTAGGTCATGTGAATCTAAATGCTATAAAAAGATTAGTAAACTTAGATTTACTAAAATTAAATGAAGTCAATACTCAACACAAATATGAGATTTGTGTTGAAGCAAAAATGACGAAACTTCCGTTTCATTCGGTAAAACGAAACACACAACCCCTTGAATTAATTCACACAGATGTGTGTGATTTAAAGTTTGTGCAAACTTGAGGTGGTAAGAAGCACTTTATCACTTTTATTGATGACTGCACAAGATATTGTTATCTTTAACTTTTGAGAAGTAAAGATGAGGCTATTGAAGCTTTTAAGAACTTCAAGAATGAAGCCGAAAATCAATTAGGCTGCCGTATCAAGATGGTTCGAAGCGATAGAGGTGGCGAATATGTATCCCCGTTTGAGGAATTATGCAACGAAAGCGGTATAATTCACCAAACAACAGCTCCATATGCACCATAATCTAATGGCGTTGCTGAACGTAAAAATCGAACACTTAAAGATATGATGAATGCCTTATTGATTAGTTCAGGGTTGCCCCAGAATATGTGGGGGGGAGCTGTCTTGACAGCCAACTACATATTGAACAAGATTCCACGCAAAGGTAAGGATATTACCCCTTATGAGTTGTGGAAAGGTAGAAAACCTTCATACAAATATCTCAATGTGTGGGGGTGTTTGGCTAAGGTTGAGGTACCTCTACCTAAACAAGTTAAAATTGGACCTAAGACGGTCGATTATATCTTTATTGGGTATGCACTGAACAGTAGTGCCTATCGGTTTGTTATCCACAAGTCAGAAGTTCCTAAAATGACTGTGGGAACAACAATTGAATCAAGGAATGCTGTATTCTTTGAAAACATATATCCTTGTAAGGATAATGATAAAGTTGAGAAAAATTCTAGCAATAGAGTTGAAGATGAAGGAACAAGTTCAAAACCTGTGGATGTAGATCCAAAGTCACGTAAGCGATCGAGATCTAATCTGGAAGATGTAGAACCGAGATGTGGTAGTAGGGTTAGGACACCAAAGACATTTGGACCTGACTACATAGCATTCATGTTGTATGAAGAACCAACGTCGATCAAAGTAGCTTATGCCAGACCAGACTGGTTGCTCTGGAAAGAAGATGTTTAGAGTGAAATTGACTCAATTTTACAAAACCAAACTTGGGTTTTGGTTGATTTACCTGAAGGTTGTAAGCCCTTAGGATGCAAATGGATCCTTAAAAGAAAGTACAAGGTTGATGGGTCAATTGACAAGTATAAAGCTCGTTTAGTAGTCAAAGGTTTCAAACAGAAGGAAGGGTACGATTTTTTCGATACCTATTCACCTGTAACGAGAATTACATCTATTCGAGTGCTTCTCGCGATTGATGCTTTGCACGATCTTGAGATTCATCAAATGGATGTTATGACTGCTTTTCTGAACGGTGCTCTGGATGAAGAGATCTATATGGAACAACTTGAAGGGTTTGTAGTACCTGGACAAGAGAAAAAGGTATGCAAACTGGTTAAGTCTCTATATGGATTGAAACAAGCTCCACTACAGTGGCACTTGAAATTTGATAATGTAATGTTATCAAATGGCTTTAAAATGAACGAGTGTGATAAATGTGTTTATATTAAGAACACTAATAATGGTTATGTTATTGTGTGTCTTTATATATATGACATGTTAATCATGGGTAACAATATACAAGTGATTAACGATACTAAGAACATGTTAAAAAGAAATTTTGACATGAAAGACATGGGGCTATCCGATGTGATTCTTGGAATGAAAATTTTGAGAAAATCAGATGGAATCATCTGGACACAATCTCACTATGCCGAGAAAGTTCTCAAGAAGTTTAATGCTTTTGATAGCTTGCTGGATAAGACCCCAATAGATTTAAATGATCACTTGAGCAAAAATCGAGGGGACCCCATTGCACAAGAAGAATATGCACGAATCATTGGGTGCTTAATGTATCTTACAAATTGCGCTCGACCCGATTTAGCTTGCGCTGTAAACAAATTGAGTTGTTACACAAGCAATCCAAGCAAAGAGTATTGGAAAGCTCTCGTTATAGTTTTGAGGTACTTAAAGTATACTCAAAACCTTGGGCTACACTATTCGAGATACCCTCCAGTACTTGAAGGGTACTGTGATGCGAATTGGATATCCGATACGAAAAGTTCATTTTCTACAAGTGGTTACGTGTTTACCATTGGGGTGGAACTGTCTCGTGGAAGTCCGCGAAACAAACGTGTATAGCCCGATCCACCATGGAATCGGAATTCATAGCTTTGGACAAAGCTGGTGAAGAAGCCGAATGGCTCAGAAACTTTCTAGAAGATATTCCATGTTGGTCCAAGCCAGTGCATGCAGTGATGATTCACTGTGATAGCCAAGCTGCTATTGGTAGGGCGAGAAGTAACGTGTATAATGGAAAGTCTCGACATATTCGTTGACGCCATAATACTGTGAGACATTTGATCAAAAGTGGGGTTATCTCTATTGACTATGTGAGGTCATTGGATAATCTAGCGGATCCGCTAACCAAAGGGTTAAACCGTAATCAAATGAATAAATTGCTAGAGGGAATGGGTTTAAAATCCACAAATTGAGAATCATTATAGTGGTAACCCAACCAAGATGACTGGAGATCCCAAGAACTTGGTTCAATGGGAGAACTAAGCTATGAGAGTTCGTGTGAAACACTCATCTAAGTTTATTCCCTATAGAGCAATTGAGTGTTGAAAGCTTGCCTAGTGGTGAGGTTAAGTCTATGAGTTTTAATGATTCCTAAAGACCTCGAGGAGGTTGAGTATGGCAAGATACTCGGTAAAGAATCACCTATATAAGTGAGAAGTGGGGTCCGCTTCATGAAATACACTTATGAATCCAAAGGGGTGTCCAAGGCCCGCAAAAGGACACAAAATGTGAGAACGGGTGAGGTTGAGGTGTTCAAGTGTTAGCACCATTGTCTCGGTGCACGCCGTGGGGGAATAGTTCAAAGCATCAAGCCACTAATCCACCTGTGTACCCGATGATGTTAACTATGGAAGGTTCAAAGTCACAAACTACCTATCCTTATACTTTAACGCCTCTTGAGGACTGAGCTTGAGTCTGCATATTGCATTTGGTCTATTTTCACTCATGTGGGGGATTGTTGGAATCGTTAATGATTTTAATTTTATTTTGTAAAATTCAAAATTATAGGATCGATCTACGTTCCGAGTAGATGATCGTGGTATATTCACTTTCTCTAAATCGATTCCCGGTGAGTGAGAAATAATGAATTAAAGTTTGTCACTTAATTGTGAATTAATAAGGGATGGAATCCCACATTGAATAATGAACCATCATTATTCTAGTATATAAGGAGTTACCTTTATGCATGTAATAATTAATGGCATATGTGCATGGGCTTAAAGCCCACACGCCCGGACATGCGCGCGCTGCTGCCGCCCGCCCGCCTCGCCTCGGCCGCGGCCGCGAGCCGCGTGCCGTGGACCGTGGACCTTGGACCTTGGACCTTGGCCTTGGCCTTGTCCTTGATCTTGATCTTGGACTTGGACTTGGACTTGGATCTTGGATCTTGGATCCTGGATCTTGGACTTGGTAATTGGCCTTTGGGCTGGGCTTTGGGCCTGTTCGTGGGCTTGGCCGTGATCTAGGCCTTGGGCTAGCTTAAAGAATTTTTTGGACAATCTCAACAACGTAGTTGGGCTCGTATGTGCACATAAAGATGTCCAGGTACATCCGTCAAATGGTTAAGTAGGTGATTATAGTCCAGGTGCATCCGAACTGTTCAAACTCAGCCAAAAACGGGTAGTAACCTCCCAGGTGTTATGAGGAGGTGTTAAGACTGCCTGTTCAAATTCAAAACGGGCAGTAACCACTGCCTTAAATTGTGTAACTCCTGTGTTCAATGCAGGCATGAATGCCTGCATTATGACAGCCATAAGAGCTGTGTTTAAACCCCATGCAGGTGTGAATGGCCTATAAATAGGCATGCATAAATTTGCTTCTGTACATGCAATTTTCGAACTCAGTATAATCAAACAGTTTTCAGCATTCTCTGCATATCATAAGTCAGAGCTTTGTCCTCACCTCTTCCAGTTCGCCGGAGCTCGTAGGTCTTGTGGTGCTACTACCTACGAGACGTTGCCATTTTATCTTTGGGGGAGATACGTCAGAACCGAGAGCACTACCGGGGCATATTTCGTCTTGCGAATAGAGGATTCCTAGACTTGGCATTAGTTTACGGTTTTATAATTTATTTTCTTGTATTTTCAATTCTGTTTCGAGTTTTGTATTTTCATTTCCGTACGAGTTTGTAGTTTCTGTTTTCGAGTTGTAATTTTTTGTAGTCCAGTTGTAATTTCTTTTTCAGCCCAGTAAGTTTGTAAAACAGAAAATATCAACAGGAAGAATAACCATAGCACATGAAACAAAGAAGTGGAGAAAGAATATAGAACAACATGCTTTTTCCTTGTATAGTTGGACACAATATAAGGAAATACATATAAAATCCTTCATTATATCATCAACTCCTTAAGAAGAAAGTACCCTAGAACTTTAACAAAAAAATCCAGGAAAATATTTAGATTGCAACTTAAAATACCAGCTATATTAATAAATCCTAACCTTGTCCTAAATGACTGGAGCTCAAAAGAGAACTCAAACCACAAAATAAACGAATAATTATTCAATTACCAAAACTAAGTGGAAAAGAGAGAAATAACAGAACTAGCCTATTTTTTTATGAAACTTAATTAACCTTGATGAAATTACACTAAACCACCAAACATACGGTTCAGTTAAAATATTCATTAACATCCAAGCTTGACTAGACAGTGGGAACAATAACGGGGGGAAGGAATTACAGAATTGGTATAAAATTTTATCTAACAAAATTTAGAAATTCAAGAAATAATACATACCGCCATATCCACGAGGCTTTCCCTCCCTCCCATGGTGTGGAAAAAAAACTCAGTAGATGATAAACCAGTATAAAAAGAATTCTGAACAAAACCTTTTGCCTGGAATCAAAATACAAGATTAAATAAGGTCGACATCGACCGCAATGACATCTCAATCGTTCAATCAATAAGGTTTCACAATCATCAAAAAAGATTAAATAAAAAATCATTAGGTTCCACACTACTAGGATCTTACCCGTATGCTAATCAAATCGAACAACTCCAGGAAATCGGAAACCTTCTTCTTTCAATTTCAAGCATCCAACCCAAAATCGAATTTAATCAATCAAATCCATAATTATTTTCCACAAAAACTACCAGCCCAGTTTAAACATCCTTACCTGGATCGTCGCCGCCGTGAACCCATCCCCGACGGGTGAGCTGATGTGAAATCGTGGGTGTTTATGTGTGTGTATGTGGGTTTCAGTGTGTGCGAGAGTTCCTTGTGTGCTTAATTTTCAAATCGAGTGCCACCGAAGAGAGTGGAAACCACAGAGCTTTTAGAGAGAGAAAACAGTAGAGAGAGTCGAACGGGAAGAAGGAAATGAAATGCTGGCCGAGACCTTTCCAGAAAGGAGTTTTAACCCTAGAGAGAGAGGAGAGAGGTTAGAAGTCATAGGGGAGAGAGAGGGTTATTATCATTTAACTTTGAAAAATTTATGACTGTTTAAGACAGTCACAACACTTATGACAGTCATTAACAGTCACAAACATTTGGATTTATTACTGTTTGGTTTTTGTGATTGTTATTGGCAGTCATAAAGTTGTGACTGTCATTGACAGTCACAAATCCAGGGAGTCTCAATGTCACAAAATCTTGTTTTTGATGTAGTGTTGGTTGAGAGAGCTCGATGTTTGCTCTCACATGCCGGATTACCAAAGTCATTTTGGGGAGAAGCTTTGAACATGGCGGTTCATGTAATTAATTTGACGCCGTGTGTTCCTTTGAAGTTTGATGTCTCGGACAAAGTGTGGAGCGGTAAAGACATTTCATATCGCCATTTACGGGTTTTCGGATGTAAAGCATTTGTACACATTCCGAAAGATGAGAGGTCGAAGCTTGATTCTAAGACGAAGCCATGTATTTTTATTGGTTACGGGCTTGATGAGTTCAGGTATAGGTTGTATGACCCGGTGACTAAGAAACTTGTGTTAGGAGTATGCCCTCGAATGCCACTCAAAGGATGATTGAGTGAGGGTATTGTACTTGTAATTATGTAAATCACTAATATAAGGCAATGGATGTTTCTTTATTTACTGATAGTTATTGGCATTCCTAACTCGTAAATATACATATAGAAACTAGTCTGTGTATTTGAGAGCAAAACGTTCCACTCCTTATTGGATAAGGGGGTCGGCACTCGAAAGATTTATAGCTCAAATACTTAATCGTTCACAAGTCGATGAAACTTGACTGGGCGTTAAGTTTATGTGAAGACTTGTATGACATGTTCTTTGACATGGAGAGTGCCTGTCGAACACTAATGGTTAGTGGGAGCACACGTTATAGGTATGCTAATTGGATTAGTATACTCAAACAGACTCACCCTCGATTCGTCACATGGATTTCACTCCGGGACAGTCAATGACGGAATCGAAAGGTTGTGATAGGTATTCGTGAACCTTCGACTTGAGGATTTAGTAGGGATGTGCTTGTAATGTCAAGATTTTCATTAGAGTAGTTCGATCCTGTAAACCGGAAGGTGGGGGTCAACCTCGACGTGCATCTTGATGGGCAAGTAGCAGGTCCTACTGAATACCAAGATAGAATTCTTTCTCCCGTTAGTGAGCGAGTTATATGTCCTATGCGGTTATTGGCAGATGAGATCATAAGTCTTTGGCCAAAGCATTGGAGCTAGTTGTATTAGATACACGACAACTCGATGATCTCGATTTGTATTAACGCATGCATAGCGTCAAGTACAGATAGGGTTTGACTGATGACCCTATAACTTGATCGGGACATTTGAAAAGAAGGGTTTATACGTATACTGGTATTCACGACATAATGGTTCTTGAATGATCCCATCATTCGTTCTCAGTTGGGGTACAGTGTAGGCCGTCAGGCTGGCTAGGTGGTGCTACTACTCTTTGGTTCTTTCCATTGGTGACTGAGACGGACCTACCGAGTCGCGCAATAGGATTAACGACGGAATGAATCGAGCTTATTCTCTCATTATGAATATTAGATATTGGATATCTAATTTATTGGACATTGGATGTCTAATTAAATTTAGGACATTGGATGTCTAAATCGATTTATTGGATAAATTGATTGACGGTCTAATGAATTAAATAAATTACTGGGTGATTAATTTAATTCATGAATATAATTATTTCTTGGAGAAATTAATTATGTTATTATGTATTTGATATGATTAATTAATTGGATTAATTAATCGATATAAATACATCGGAAAGGAATCGGAGTTTATCTATTTGGACTCACGGGAGTCCGAAACGAACCAAACTCATTCGATTTTCATTATGGTCCCGCCCCCTTCCACCTACCTTCCCATTGTCTTTTCTTTCCATTTTTTATTGGATGATAATGCAAGGAAAAGGACTTGTGGGGCATTTTTCTCATGTGAATGAGTTGTAACATGTGGAAGGAGAATATAGATAAGAAGACTTCAATCTCTCAAAGGCAATTCATTGGTTTCAACCGTGAGATAAAGTGTAGAGAGAGAGAGAAAGGCTTCTCCAAGTCTTCTTCATCTTTATCACAAGTTCTTGGTTTTTTTCTTAGAGAAAACATCAAGACATAAATGAGAGATGGTGAGTTATACACTCAGAGTGTTATAATCTCAATCAAAAGCTTCATCACTTATCTCTAGCCGTATCCTCGGAGGATAGAAAGGTGATCGTCGTTCCGGTCGTTTCTCCGGCGCGTGGCAAGTAGAGACGCGGTGCTTTCGGCGTTGGATCATTCAAGAGCTTGGAGCGGATTGAATTGCAGGGAGATCGCCTAAAGCTTGGGGAATAGCTCAAGAAAAGGATACCATTTAATCAACGGACTACAGGGGTATGTTTTCTCTTAACTCTTGTGTTTCGTTTATATATTCGTATATACGTAGCTCGATCGATCCTCGTCGGGATTCGGATTGAATTAGTTTTCGTTTTACCGCTTCCGCTGGGCCTTCATTTTAGGCACCGAATCCCAACAGTGGTATCGGAGCGTAGGTCTTGCGATCGTATATATGATATTGGCATTTGGAATGCTCGATTACATGGTGAATGATTTGGAATCATTTTTGTCATTATTGTGGTATATGTTTTTCGTTCGTAATAATTGTATTTTTCGTAAGTTTATGTCTAAATATAAATCTTAAATTTCTGGGAAATATGATTTATATTGAAGATATGAAAGTCGGAAAATATTGATATTAGATATCCAGTCGAAAATCTAGCCCCGAATTGTCGTCGGACGACTTTTTGGACAAAAAGGGTAATCTGGCCGAGAGTGACTCGACCGTGTCCTGGGTGACTCGGTCGTGTCCGGCAGTCTGGCCAGGCCACTGCAGGCAGACCCGACCGTGTTTGGCGACACGGGCTGTGTCTGGCCGGCAGCTTCCGGAAGTGACTCGACCGTGTCAGGTGACACGGCCGAGTCTGGCAGGAAGGTCTAGGACACTACCGACACGACCCGACCGCGCCATTCGGCACGGGCCGTGTCCGTCCGGCAGTGACTCAGCCACGACAGGCCATTATCGCCCCGACTCGATTTTTTCATGTATTCTTGAAAATTAATCTCCCTCATGTTAAATTGGATTTAATATGATTAAAATGATTTATGGTATTTCATTTTATAAGGGAAATTTTATTAATTGGAATATTTTAATGGGCGACCGAATTATTTGAACGTTATCATATTACCGATTGTGTGAATCGATTGGATCAGTTCGTATTGTTGATTGGATCAATGTATATCTACGATTTCCATTTATATAGTATTTATTGGATAAATGCTTTTGAATGGGGATGTGGTTCGTGGACTTAGTTTTGAATCGTTTGTTTTATTCGATTGGGTTGTAAAGGCCGTTTTGAGCCTATTTATTTTACTAGAAAAATTTGTATCTAGGATGCAATTTTCAATGTAAAATTTATATGTAATGACGAAGACCGGAGGAAGATCCGTTTCGAGAAGACGAAGATTCAAGACGAAGACTTGTAATTATATTACGGAGTTTTTGTTTTCTAGGAACGGTCCATGAACCACATGTTGGTAGCAACTAGGTTGTGAATGGTTTTTTCATATTGTATGAATACCACGAACGCGCTAAAATGATTAATGTGCAAAGTGTAACGTTAATCGCGAAAATTCTCCCACAACAAATTATTAAGTTTATAAGGTTTCAAGATTTTCCTTCCCTCCATCGACTTTTCGGGAAATTGAAATCCAAACCAGATGTGCTATGCTTCCGAGTTATCGGAGTAGTCGTTCAGGGAGGACGGATAAATTACCGGGAGCGCATTGGATGCCTTCGGTTGGAGCAAGTTTTATCCCTAGAAACCTGATAGGTTGCCGGATAAGATTCAATTGTGAAACTGATTTGCGTCAATGGTATAAACTTAACTTGTTCACGAACCATAGAAACTGTATAGGTTGAGGGGAGTGAACAAGGGGAAAAAGAAGATCGAATCATCCATTAGATGGGTTGGTGTTGGACATCACTTTATGAAAATTAATAGACTAGAAACCTGTTCGGTTACCCTCTATTAAGATTTATAAAGAACTCGATCACCACTATGAAGTAGAGCGACGATACTTCCGAATTTCACATGGGAGTGTGTTATTTCGATAAAAAATAGTGGGAGCTGGGTAACAATAATAGAAAAGACCTTAATTCTATACTCAGATCATAATATAACAAGTCACTAATTAATCTGTCGTACTTGATGCAGACATAACTCTCAATATGACTATGAATCCACTCGCAATTCTACTCGAAAAGAACACCCTGATTGGACCTACCTTTGTGGACTGGCTCCGCAATCTGATGATTGTTCTCAGTATAGAGGCACTGGGATACGTCTTGGAGATGGACATTCCGGCGCCTCTTGTGCGGACCAGAGCCAATCAAGAAGAGACTGAAAATCACGAAAAGTGGGTTAAGGATGACGTAAAAGTCCGTGCATACATGATGGCTTCTATGTCTAATGAGCTTCAGAGAGCTCATGAGAAAATGACTTCTGCTAGGCAGATTCTATCTCACTTAACCGAGCTTTATGGTGAGCACAGCAGAACTGCTAGATATGAGATATCCAAGCAACTGTTCGGTGCAAGGATGAAGGAAGGTGAGAAGGTTGGGGAACACGTCCTCAAAATGATATCTGTTGGTCCCCAGAATGATGAAGACTGTCCCCACTGTACCAACACGAGTCTTTTCTAGCGCGCTTTGTCCTCACTCACGCGCACCTGAGAAACTTCCCAGGGGGTCACCCATCCCATAACTACTCCAGGCCAAGCACGCTTAACTTTGGATTTTTTATGAGATGGCTACCAGAAAAGAAGATGCATCTTGTTGGTATGAGTAGTCCAAATCAATTCATTTAACCACTCTCTAGTGGCAGTGCAGAGCCCCGTACTAAGCGACAGGCGGACATGAGGGGCTGCACCAATAGGATGCCGCGGGTCGGGATGTTAAGCCCGGCCAGTTACGTTCTCCCGATTCGAAGGTGAGGACGCTGGATACCAAAGTATTCCCAACAATCCCCCCCCCCCAGCGTACGCCAGAAGACTCGAACCCGCGCCTCGCTCTGATACCAATTGTTGGTCCCCAGAATGATGAAGACTGTCCCCACTGTACCAACACGAGTCTTTTCTAGCGCGCTTTGTCCTCACTCACGCGCACCTGAGAAACTTCCCAGGGGGTCACCCATCCCATAACTACTCCAGGCCAAGCACGCTTAACTTTGGAGTTTCTATGAGATGGCTACCAGAAAAGAAGATGCATCTTGTTGGTATGAGTAGTCCAAATCAATTCATTTAACCACTCTCTAGTGGCAGTGCAGAGCCCCGTACTAAGTGACAGGCGGACATGAGGGGCTGCACCACTAGGATGCCGCGGGTCGGGATGTTAAGCCCGACCAGTTACGTTCTCCCGAGTCGAAGGTGAGGACGCTGGATTCCAAAGTATTCCCAACAATATCCATGATCGAGAGATTGGAGGCTCTTGATTTTAAAATGGATACTTCTTTCCAAACCGACCTTATCCTTCAGTCTCTCCCTGTTTCCTTCTCACAGTTTGTTATGAACTTCAACTGAAATGATATTGCATGTAATTTAGCTGGGCTAATGAACAAACTGGTGACCGCTCAGTCCCAGATGAAGACTCCGCGAATGAAGGAGTCTGCTCTTGTGATTTCTTCTGGACCTCGGAGGTCTAAGAACAAGAAGAAAAAGACCAAGAAGCAAACTGGACCACATGTTAAGGAGTTCAAGGGCAAGGGCAGGGCCCCGATGGTTCCAAAAGGCAAGAAGAAGAAAGATACTTGTCTCAAGTGCGGTGAGCTGGGCCACTGGGCTAGAGACTGTCCGATTCTTCATGGCACTTGTGTCTGTAACTTTTAGTTTTGGAAACAAATTGTTCTCTTTGTATTTTCTACTTCTGAATCTTTGGATTCTGGTGCTAGTTCTCATATTTGTACCATGAATCACGATCTGGAACAAAGTAGGAAACTTGGAGCTGGAGAAGTTATGATCACAGTCGGAAGCGGTCATAGTGTCGAGGCGACTGACATAGGATCAGTTCTTTTGGGTTTAGAATCCGGTTTTGTTTTGACTTTAGAAGATATACTTGTTTTTCCCACAAAAACATTGTATCCATTCCAGTCATAGACTGAAAAGGCTTTTCATTTTTCATTGGTGATGGTTCCTGTAAAATTTATTTCAAAAATAAACTAGTGGGTACTGCTACATTGTTAAATGGATTGTATCATCTAAATCTCAGCAACAAAGTAGTTGTGAATACTATGACTAGAAAATGTGGTAGGAATGAAACCAATCAAGTTTTGAAATGGCATCTTAGACTTGGTCATGTTGGTCAGACCAATGTTTACAAGATGGAAAAGGATGGACTTATGGATCCATTGGGATCGGATCCCTTTCCTACTTGTGAATCTTGCCTTAAAGACAAAATGACTAAGTCCCCCTTCACAGGGACTTCTGAAAGAGCCGCTGATAAACTGGGATTAATACATACCGACGTATGTGGTGCTTTGGAAGCAGCATGTGATGGATATCAATATTTCATTACGTTTACAGATGATCATACTAGGTATGGTTATGTATACTTAATGAAACATAAATCCAAGGCCTTTGAGAAATTACAGGAATTCAAAGCCCTAGTCGAGAAACAAACTGGTAATCATATCAAAGCACTTCGGTCGGACCGTGGTGGCGAGTATATGAGTACGCAGTTTGATGAGTTCCTTAAGGAACATAGAATAGTTTCACAACTAACACCTCCAGATACTCCTCAGTTAAATGGTGTGTCAGAAAGAAGGAACCAGACCTTGTTGAACATGGTCCGTTCCATGCTGGGCTATACTGACTTACCAATATACATGTGGGGGTATGCACTCCTGACTGCCGCTTATATCTTGAACATATGTCCTTCCAAATCCGTTCCTAAAACTCCACATGAGATGTGGGAGGGCAGGAAACCAAGTCTTAATCACATTAGAATTTGGGGATGTCCCGCCTATGTCAAGAAGACTAAGGTGGAAAAGTTGGAAGCTAGGTCCGCAAAGGGACGTTTCATTGGATTCCCGTCTGGGATGATGGGTTATCTATTCTACATACCTGAAGATCGAAAGATCGTTTTTGCTTTACAAGCACACTTCCTGGAAGATGAGTTCATTCAGGAAGGCAGAGCAGGTAGAAGTATTTCTTTAGAAGAATATAATGAAACTCCTCGTGAGACACCTGTGCAAGAAACTAGAACCGAACCTTTCGAAACACAAGTACAACCACCTCGTTGGTCTAGTAGAGTGTCTCATTTACCTGAGAGGCATAGTTTTATGCACTTGGCGGAACTGGGTTTCCACGAGGTTCCAAGTGATAAACAAGAGACCGACCCGCGACTAATGACCTAGCAATGGTGGATGTAGACTCCATGAAATGGACTGTAGGAGTCTTCATGTAGTTGGGACCTTCGTTTTGATGAGACTGTTAAAGAGTTTGACTTCGTGCAAAATGAAGAGGAACCTTGTGTATACAAAAGGGTTAGTGGGAGCAAGATCACATTCTTAGTACTATATGTAGATGAGATTCTACTAATAGGAAATGATGTGGGAATGCTCAGTTCTGTGAAATCTTGGCTTTCGAGTAATTTCTCCATGAAAGACTTGGGGAGAAGAAACCTATATTCTTGGGATTCGACTCTACTGGGATAGATCGAAGAGAATAATAAGTTTTTCCCAAGCCCCCTATATAGATTAGATCTTAAAGAGGATTCCTTCCGATGCGACACGGAATAAAACTCACCTTGAAGATGTGTCCTCATAGTGAGGAACAATGAAAGGAAATGAGTTATATACCATATGCTTCGGCAGTCGGTAGCCTTACATATACTTTATTATGTACAAGAATTGACATTACGCATGCTAGAAGTGTGGTAAGTAGGTTTCGGGATAACATAGTCAGGGAACATTAGACCGCCGTAGAGAATGTTCTCAAGTACTTTAGAAGTACTAAGAGATCTGATTCTTATATATGGTGGTGGAGAACAGAATGTGGTGGGATTCACTGTATTGGACTTCCAAGGACAGAAAGATGATTATATGCCTACTTCTGGCAACATTTACTCTTAATGGAAAAGCAGTATCTTGGCATAGTGCCAAGTATAGCGCGACTGCTGATTCCACCAGTTAGGCTGAGTATAAAGCGGCCTCGGAGGCCTCCAAATGAAGGGTTAAGAAGCTACTAGGTAAAATTCTCGTGACACCTTGTGCTGTGCTGCCAGTGCGGTAGCACAGGCCTAGGAGCCTAGGTTTCACAACAGTACCAAACATATTGAGAGAGAGTATCATCTCGTAAGAGAATTTATTCGCAAAGAGATACATTGTGCTGCATAGAGTAGAGTCATCCGACTACGTCGCTGATCCACTGACCAAGCCACATTCTCAGATTAGCTTGGAGCATAATCTGGAGAACATGGGTATTAGATACCATAGTGTGTGGCATTGAGTGAAAGTGGGAGATTGTTAGGAGTATGCCCTCGAATGCCACTCAGAGGATGATTGAGTGAGGGCATTGTACTTGTAATTATGTAAATCACTAATATAAGGCAATGGATGTTTCTTTATTTACTGATAGTTACTGGCATTCCTAACTCGTAAATATACATATAGAAACTAGTCCGTGTATTTGAGAGCAAAATGTTCCACTCCTTATTGGATAAGGGGGTCGGCACGGGAAAGATTTATAGCTCAAATACTTAATCATTTGCAAGTTGATGAAACTTGACTGGGCGTTAAGTTTATGTGAAGACTTGTATGACGTGTTCTTTGACATGGAGAGTGCATGACGAACACTAATGGTTAGTGGGAGCACACGTTATAGGTATGCTAATTGGATTAGTATACTCGAACCGACTCACCCTTGATTCGTCACACGGATTTCACTCCGGGACAGTCAATGATGGAATCGAAAGTTTTTGATAGGTATTCGTGAACCTTCAACTTGAGAATTTAGTAGGGATGTGCTTGTGACGTCAAGATTTTCATTAGAGTAGTTTGACCCTATAAACCGGAATGCGGGGGTCAACCTCGACATGCATCTTGATGGGCAAGTAGCAGGTCCTACTGAATACCAAGATAGAATTCTTTCTCCCGTTAGTGAGCGGGTTATATGTCCTATGCGGTTATTGGCAGATGAGATCATAAGTCTTTGGCCAAAGCATTGGAGCTAGTTGTATTAGATACACGACATCTCGATGATCAAGATTTGCATTAACGCATGCATAGCGTCAAGTACAGATAGGGTTTGACTGACCGTGACCCTATAACTTGATCTGGACATTTGAAAAGAAGGGTTTATACGTATACTGGTATTCACGACATAATGGTTCTTGAATGATCCCATCATTCGTTCTCAGTTGGGGTACAGTGTAGGCCGCCAGGCTGGCTAGGTGGTGCTACTACTCTTTGGTTCCTCCCATTGCTAACTGAGACGGACCTACCGAGTCGCGCAATAGGATTGACGACGGAATGAATCGAGCTTATTCTCTCATTATGAATATTAGATATTGGATATCTAATTTATTGGACATTGGATGTCTAATTAAATTTGGGACATTGGATGTCTAAATCGATTTATTGGATAAATTGATTGACGGCCTAATGAATTAAATAAATTACTGGGTGATTAATTTAATTCATGAATATAATTATTTCTTGGAGAAATTAATTATGTTATTATGTATTTGATATGATTAATTAATTGGATTAATTAATTGATATAAATACATCGGAACGGAATCGGAGTTTATCTGTTTGGACTCACGGGAGTCCGAAACAAACCAAACTCATTCGATTTTCATCATGGCCGCCCCCCCTTCCACCTACCTTCCCATTGTCTTTTCTTTCCATTTTTTATTGGATGATAATGCAAGGAAAAGGACTTGTGGGGCATTTTTCTCATGTGAATGAGTTGTAACATGTGGAAGGAGAATATAAATAAGAAGACTTCAATCTCTCAAAGGCAATTCATTGGTTTCAACCGTGAGATAAAGTGTAGAGAGAGAGAGAGAGAGAGAGAGAAAGTCTTCTCCAAGTCTTCTTCATCTTCATCACAAGTTCTTGGTTTTTTTCTTGGAGAAAACATCAAGACATAAATGAGAGATGGTGAGTTATACACTTAGAGTGTTATAATATCAATCAAAAGCTTCATCACTTAGCTCTAGCCGTATCCTTGGAGGATAGCAAGGTGATCGTCGTTCCAGTCGTTTCTCCTGCGCGTGGCAAGTAGAGACGCGGTGCTTTCGGCGTTGGATCATTCAAGAGCTTGGAGCGGATTGAATTGCAGGGAGATCTCCTAAAGCTTGGGGAATAGCTCAAGAGAAGGATACCATTTAATCAACGGAATACAAGGGTATTCTTTCTCGTAACTCTTGTGTTTCGTTTATATATTCGTATATACGTAGCTCGATCGATCCTCGTCGGGATTCGGATCGAATTAATTTTCGTTTTACCGCTTCCGCTGGGCCTTCATTTTAGGCACCGAATCCCAACAACTTGTTCGTTCGAGAGATGTTTTTGTTGAAGATTAAACAATGAAGGATGTTGAGAATGGAGAGTCGGCTCCATAACATGATTATGATCTTATTGATTTGGACCCCGTTCCTCCACAACATGTTGAGACACCTGGTGGAGATGATGGCCAAAACAATGAACAACATGATGCCGGTGGCAATGATGGGTTGGTACAAGATGATACCGATGGAGTGCATCCCGATGTACCCGTAACGAACATGCCTTCATTTGTTCCACTTAGACGGTCTACGAGGGACCGTCATCCCTCCACTCGTTATTCGGCCGATGAGTATGTTTTACTCACCGATAAGGGAGAGCCCAAATATTTCAAAGAGGCTATGGAGGATGATAACAAGGAGGAGTGGATGGATGCCATGCAAGACGAGATGAGTTCTTTGCATGAGAATAATACGTACGGGTTGGTGAAGTTGCCGAAGGGCAAGAGAGCTTTGAGAAATAAATGGGTGTATAAGGTGAAGTCGGAGGAGCATACTTCATTGCCACAATACAAAGCTAGACTCGTGATTAAGGGGTTTAGTCAAAAGAAAGGCATTGTTTTTGACGAGATTTTTTCTCGAGTTGTGAAGATAGGATCGATTCGATTGGTCCTTGACATAGCGGCTAGTCTTGACCTTGAGATTGAGCAAATGGATGTCAAGACGGCATTTCTTCATGGAGACCTCGATAAAGAGATATATATAAAGCAACCTGAAGGGTTTCAAGTTAAGGGAAAAGAGGATTATGTTTGTAGACTCCTTAAGAGTCTATACGGTTTGAGGCAAGCACCACGACAATGGTATAAAAAGTTCGAGTCGGTTATGGGGGAGCAAGGCTACCGGAAGACAACCCTGGACCATTGCATGTTTTTCAAGAAATTTGGAGATGATGATTTTATCATCCTATTGCTTTATGTGGATGACATGTTGATCGTTGGCAAGAATGCCGAAAGGATTTTCAATTTGAAGAAAGAGTTGAATAAGTCTTTTGCCATGAAAGACTTGGGTGCCGCTAAACAGATTCTTGGGATAAGAATCACTCGGGATAGAGCAACCCAGAAATTACACATGTCACAAGAGCAATATATTGAAAAGGTGCTTAAACACTTTAACATGGACAAAAATAAGGTTGTTAGTTCAGCTCTTACTAACAATTTTAAATTGACGAGTAAGGATTGCCCTACGATGAAGGAGGAGATTGAGGAAATGGATAAAGTTTCTTATGCCTCTGCAGTCGGGAGTTTGATGTATGCCATGGTATTCGAGGTCCGACATTGCTCATGTCGTGGGAGTGGTGAGTCGTTTTCTATCGAATCCAGGAAAAAAGCATTGGGAAGCCGTAAAGTGGATAATTATATATTTACGAGGTACTTCCAAATTGAGGATCATATTTGGAAATGGGAAAGCGATGCTTGTTGGTTATACCAATTTGGATATGGCAGGTAACGAAGATAACCGAAAATCCACATCCGTTATTTGATGACGTTTGTAGGGGGAGCCATGTCATGGCAATCAAGATTGCAAAAGTGTGTTGCCTTGTCAACAACGGAGGCCGAATATATTGCGGCAATCAAGAGCTGAGCTTCCGACAACGACGTTATGTGGTTCTTTGTGATAGTCAGAGTGCGATTCATTTGGCGAAGAATGCGACTTTTCACAAGAGAATAAAACATATCGATGTGAGATATCATTGGATTCGAGATGCATTGAAGGACGGTTTGTTTGAACTTGATAAAGTTCACACCGATGATAATGGTTCCGATATGTTAACTAAGGCGTTGAGTAGAGAGAAGGTTAAGCTATGTTGCTCGATCGTCGGGATGACGAATTCTTCCTATATTCCAGACAGGGGGAGATTTGTAGGATTTGTTTCCGGAACATAGGCCTGGACTATGCGCCGCGGCACACCATTTTTCCAACGGATGGCTCAACCTTGCTGTACTCCGGGCCGCAGCCCCCTGTAAAATCTCCCTCCCCCTCTGTACTCCGGGCCGCGGCTCCCTAGAACATTTTTAGGCCATTTTCTTGAGTGTGCCGCGGCACACGAAGTCAACTCAGCTTGGGAGTTCCTTTTAGCAGCGTTTTGCTGCGGGTTTCTTCATTTCTTCACCACACACCTTTGAGAGCACACAAGAGAGAGAGATACAAGAGAGAAGAAAATAGAGAGATATACTTGTCTGATTTCCCGGAGTTGTATCGATCGGATCGTCGTGATATTTTGACAAGAGCTTGGTAGTGATTGGGCAAATCTTTTCACCGGAGTAGATCGAGGTTTTGGTAGCTTGTAAGCTATTTACGGTGTTTTTTTTCCTCGATCTTGTTGTTGTTGTGTATTCCAAATACTTGAAGATTATTTATTACCAAGTATTTGAAGATTATTGTTGTATACCTCTAGTTTGTACTAGGGACGAATCGTGTATTGGGAATTGGTGACAGTTGATTTAAGCGGCTTCGGTCCCGTGACTTTTACTCTCGTCTTGAGGGGTTTTCCACGCTAAAAATTGTGTCTTGTTGTTTATTGCTTTTGATATCATTTGTATTGTTTATCGATTTGTAATTGATTTACTCGTCGGTAACCTCAAAATTACAATTGAGAGTGAGAAAGTTGTCAAACGAGGTTCCGTGTTTTCGTTGTGACGTCTTTGTGTCGTTTTTCCCAACACTAAGTTTACAGGAAAAAAGTATATTTTTAATTACACTCTTATATCCACCATGAGTCTATATCATCATGTTAAAAACCCTTAATAATAAATGCAATTTCACAACAAAAAACAAAGCTCTAAAATGGCGTTATCCTGTCCTATGTTGCTTTTTTGTGCCACATTGTTTTGTTGTTACTTGGTGGGCAGTGTTACGCAGCCGATCCAGTTGTGAATTATGAACTCGAGTACTCGTACAATACTGCTTCTCCGCTTGGTGTTCCACAACAGGTCACTTTCGATCAGTTGATTTTTGTTTATGATTTATGGTAAAATCATTTAAGTGTTGCATCAAATGTACGTCTCAGTCGGACTATTTACTACTAGCTGTTTGTGATATTTGTCATCCAAAATAAGTTGATTTTACCCTTGCATTGCTTTACTGTTAATTATGTCAATAATATACTTTCATTTTTGTGTGTATACTAACAACATAAAATGACAAAAATACTCTATTCTTGGTAAAAAAAGGACTAAAGTTATAAATATAGACTACTTAATCTGATACGCAAAGTGGTAGACTTATTGCTTTGTTTCATGAACTCCAAATTTGATAAACAAATCATGAGAGGTTATATTTTTTTTTTTTTTTGGTTTTGTTTTGATTTTCAGTTTTGAGTAAAATATTAGCTAGTATGAACATAATCTGCAATGTCCATCAATATCCTTTTTTTCTTTTTTCTTTTTTTTTTGCAGCATTAACCTTTTAATTAAGCTGTCTTTCTTTCTGAACTTGATCACAGGTTATAGCAGTAAATGGGAAATTTCTAGGTCCAATTATCACTACTACAAAACTAGCCTTTAACAGCGCCCTTTTAACAGCGGTTGTTCGAAAACCGCTGTTAAAATGACGCGGTGGCATACATGTAAATAGTGTGCAATAAATTAACAGCGGTTATTAATATAACCGATGTTAAAATAGGCACTTAACAGCGGTTTTATAATAACCGATGTTAAATTTATCCCGGAAAATTAAAAAAAAAATTCACAGCAAATTTAACATCGGTTGTTAAGTAAAACCGATGTTAAATTGACAAATTTAACATCGGTTGTTAAATAAAACCGATGTTAAATTGACAATTTAACATCGGTTGTTAAGTAAAACCGATGTTACATTTGTCGTGAATTTTTCAAAAAATATACAGTTAACAGCGGTTTTCAACAAAACCGCTGTTAAATATACAATACATTTAACAGCGGTTTTTAAAACAACCGCGGTTGTATTGTCTTTAAGAGCCGTTCGCGATTTTCTTTTTCTTTCTTCCTCCGCGTTTTATTTTTCTTTCTTCCTCCGCCTCGTACTCTGTCTTTCTTCCTCCGCAGCTGCCTCGAGTTACCTAAACGAAACCGCCCTTCCTGGGCCGTTGTCCTAAGCATCTCGATTTTTTGGGACGACAAACGAACCCCGAGCCCGAATCGCCGCTGTTGAACCAAACGAATCGAGCCCGAATCGCCGCCGCCGAACCAAACAAACTTAAGCCCTATTCTACCACACCCGACCGCCGCCGCGACCTCTCTCTCTCTCCGCCGCCATCTCTCGTCTCTCCTACAGGTATTTATTTTTATTTAATTTTATTAGAACTCATTCTTCCCTTATTTTTTGAGCTCCTTTTCTCATTCGGTTCTAAATTCACCATCCCCATCGGCGGCCGCGGCTACCTTCCGCCGCCCACCCTGCCCATTTTTTTGCTTTTTTTCCTTGTATGTTGATTTTTTTAGTTTCTGTTCAATTGTTTTGACAAACAAGAGCATTGGATTGGTAATTAGATGTATGGCTCGTTTTTTTGCTTTCATTAATGGGATATTCACTTTGAGGGTTCTGAGTTGGGTGTACACTTTGAGGTGCTCGTATTCCTTAGTTTCTGTTCAATTGTTTTGACAAAAAAGAGCATTGGATTGGTAATTAGAAGTATGGCATGTCGTTTATTTTATTTCATTAATGGGATATTAACTTTGAGGGTTCCGAGTTGGGTGTACACTTTGAGGTGCTCGTATTCCTTAGTTTCTGCTCAATTGTTTTGACAAACAAGAGCATTGGATTGGTAATTAGAAGTATGGCCTGTCTTTTTTGCTTTCATTAATGGGATATTCACTTTGAGGGTTCCGAGTTGGGTGTACACTTTGAGGTGCTCGTATTCCTTAGTTTCGCTCAATTGTTTTGACAAACAAGAGCATTGGATTGGTAATTAGAAGTATGGCACTGCTTTTTTGCTTTCATTAATGGGATATTCACTTTGAGGGTTCTGAGTTGGGTGTACACTTTGAGGTGCTCGTATTCCTTGATACCTCAAAGTGTATATTCATGAAACTATGAAAGAAATCTGTTTTGTAGGAGATTATAGCATAATGAAAATATCTCAAAGTGGCAACGTTTTACTTTGGATGTCCTGCGCTACCTTCGTAAGAAGGAGATTATAGCATAATGATATCTTAAGAATTTTTTTTTAAATGGATGCCTGAGTGAGGAAGAGAGGATACAAGACCTTTTAATTTACTATATGGTATATCTCGTGCTGCAATTAAAGTTATGTTCTAACATAAAGGTATATCTACTATATGGTCGACGAGGATAGCGTGATTACTCTTGTGTGTCTTTCAGTTTTTGTCTGTTACCTTTTAAAGCATGAATTACGTTGGGATAGATGTGGTTAACTTCTTAAGGATCTTCTCCCTTTGGGATAGATGTTAACTTTCATCTTAAGGATCTTCTCCCAATAGTTAATGCAGGAAAAGGTGACGGTCTTTATAAAATAGTGAGATGACATAGTATATTAATAGCAATAATAGTTGTATGTTTTTGGTAGAAGATTAAAATAACACTAAATGTGGTTGGTTCTAACTAAATGAATTGCAAATTGAATTTCACTATGTGTACAATAGAAAAGAAGAAAAATGGATCGAAGTTGGATGAATGCAAGTCGTAATAATGATGAGTATGATACTGGAATCTAACAATTTCTTGAGTTCGCCCGACAAAATCGCCCTGAACCCGATGAAAGATATTTTTGCCCTTGTGTCATGTGTATGAACGGGAGACGACATGAAGCTGACATAATTCGTGAACATCTTATTTGTGAGGGAATAAATACAAACTATACGATTTGGATATGGCATGGCGAACTAGTAGACATTCCAATCAAGACACACACGTAGATATAGATGGTGATCAATTTGAAGACATGATTCGTGATGTTCGAGAAGAATCATTCCGACGAGCGCATGTTTATGATGCATTGAAAAGTGATTCGAGACTCCTTTATATCCGGTTGTAAAAATTTTATACGCTTGTCCGCCGTGTTGAAGTTGGTTAATGTGAAAGCAAAAATGGGTGGAGTGATAAAAGTTTCACCGAATTACTCGAGTTGATACATGAGATACTTCGTAAGGTAATAAATTGCCTAACCGTACTTATGAGGCGAAGAAGGTTTTGTGTCCGATGGGTTTATCGTATAAGAAAATACACGCCGCTCTAATGATTGCATATTGTACCGAAAAGAGTTTGAATTATTGCATAAGTGTCCTAGGTGCGGGGCATCACGCTACAAAGTGAAGCATGATGATTCTAGTGATGGAGAGAGCACACAACGAGGGCCTCCAGCCAAGGTGTTGTGGTATCTTCCAATTATTCCAAGGTTCAAGCGATTTGTTGCTAATAAGGATGACGAAAGAATCTCATATGGCACGCAAAAGGGAGAAAATGCGACGGACTAATTCGTCATCCCGCCGATTCTCAGACAAAGTGGAAGAAAATAGATCATTTATTTCCGGATTTTGGGGTGAGGCAAGAAACCTTAGGCTTGGACTTGCCACAGATGGGATGAATCCGTTTGGTAATTTAAGCACTAAGCATAGCTCATGGCCCGTCCTACTTGTGATCTATAATTTACCTCATTGGTTATGTATGAAGCGGAGATATGTTATGTTGTCAATGATGATTTCAGCCCAAAACAACTGTGAAATGACATAGATGTTTATCTAAGTCCGTTGATTGATGATTTGAAAATGATGTGGGATGAAGGGGTTGACGTGTTTGATGGGTACCACCAACAAAGTTTCAAGCTACGTGCAATGTTATTTTGTACCATTAATGACTTTCCGGCATATGGAAACTTGAGCGGGTATAGTGTGAAGGGGCATCATGCATGTCCTATATGTGAAGAAAACACAAGTTACGTTCAGTTGAAACACGGAAAAAAAACAGTTTACACTCAACATCGGAGGTTTCTCAAGCGCCATCACCCATATCGTAGATTGAGAAAAGCTTTTAATGGATACCAGGAAGAGGGATTTGCACCGATACCATTAACAGGTGAGCAAGTTTACGATCGCGTTAAGAATATCAATACTGTGTTTGGGAAAGCTACAAAAAAGTCCGTTGCGACAAATATATGGAAGAAGAGGTCCATATTCTTTGATCTTCCATACTGGAGCAAACTAGATGTTAGACATTGCATAGATGTTATGCATTCCTTGCAAATATTTTTTCCCAGGAAAAGAGAATCAAGAAACAAGATATAGCGAAGATGAACAATGCTCCCCATACTATGGCTCGAGGCGGATATGATTTTGTGGAGGTGCAGGAGATGGAGAGAAAGATGAAGGAGCGTAAAGAAGAAGCGTCAAAGTCTGGAGAAGATGTTATTATTGATCCTCCATCTCCTCCTTCACGTCATCAGAGGTGGAAACTTGGTCAGCAAAAAAGATCTAGAGGAGTGTCATCAGATGCAGCACGAGAGATTATTACTAAGATCGTAAGTTTAAAATATTATTTAATTTTTGACTATGTACTTCTTATTAAATATACTTATTTTTCTTATCTTTTCAAAAGTTGATTCGAAATTTTTGTTTTGCAATTAAATTCTATAACTTCAATTTTTGTTGTTGAAAAAAATAAAAGTCGTAATATTAACTTGTGAAAGGTTGTGAATAAAATTTTAAAAGTTCTTTATGTTTCACTTATGAAACAAAGTTTTTTTATCCATACAAGAAAAATATTAACTGCTCATTTATGTTCTTCACATTTGTGTTACACTTACGAAAAACGTTCTTTTGTAGGATGAGTTGGAGGCACAGTGTACACAGGCGCCTTCACTCCCGAGGGACGACATGATATATCGCCGAGGCCATTGGGAGACCGGAGCACCTCGGTCGTGTTCGTGGGATCGATTTGGTGTAGGCATTCTAGATTATTTCGACGATCTTCACGTCGATCCGCATCATCAAGTGTGTTGGAGGAACTAAAGAAGAAGATCACATATGATGTGAAACAAAAATTGATGAAGACATTTTGCCATTCACATCATCCCCACACCGATCGACGTACACCGATGATCATCATGTCACCCGTGTCGGCACGAAGGGAGTTGTGCCGATGATGTTCCCGGCCCTTCACGAGGGAAGACTCCGCCTGGGGACACTGGTCGATTTGGATTTTATGTGGACGAGCGTCCTCCTCGTCTAGTCGCTATCGGTCAAGTTCATCATGGTGATTCTACCCTGCACTGTGCACCTTTACCAGCTCATTTGGTTAAGGTAGTAGTCGAGGAGGCCGTAGATGGCGGTGCCGAAGTTCCTATACCTACTGAAGAGGTAAGCTTAGTGAGGGAAGCTCTAGGTACCTTTATTGCATGGCCAAAGGATCTTGTCGTTGCCGACTTTATCAAGGTATATTTCTTTCATGTTTTAATATTAAATCTAAATAAAAGATACATATAATGTTTAGCCTAATTACAAAAAATTCCAAGTACCTCTCAAGGGATCAAAAACACCTAGATCTGTATTTATCTAAACAAATATCCCCTGTTGAGAGATTAATGGGTTTTTATGTAATTAGACTAAGACCTTGGGGTACTTTTGTAACTTTACCATTAATTCAATACCGTCACGGAAAGAAAAAAAGATGTAAAATAGTTGGTTTTTACACTACTTGTCCTCAAGAAACTAGCTGAAAATTTAGAATATTTAGAATTTAGAAAATTAAGAATAAAATTTGTAGTTTTTAATATTCAAATCTAAATAAAAGATACTTCGTTTACGATTGGTTTTACGATTGTTTTTACGCTTTCATGTTTCTTCTATATGATTTAGGATATTGAGCGACCCAAGCCACCTAAGAAACATGCTCGTCAAGATGACCTACGAGTGACAATGACACGTTGAGAGCGTTATTTAGTGTTGCGACTCTCTTTAGTGAGCCGTTACAGTGCCATGGGATACACTTCCTTTGGTTGTGGTGGTGATGACGCTCCTTGTACATAAGTTACAATGATCTTTTGGAAATCATTCAAGACAGCTGGCTTACCTTATCGATTCTACAGCTGACTTTGTAAGTAATTCTTTACATGCATATTTATGTATTTTTATCAAAAATTCATAGTTTGAAACGTAAATATGAAAATCGCCACTTAAAGAGTCTGATATATAATTGTTAATAGATTTATCGTACATATAATATATTATAATGCATATAGTATATTATAATATACTAATTGTGATAAGTTGAATGCATTTGTGTAAATCAAACATGAGTGAAATGAAAGTACATATATGATCAATAGCACTACTGTCAATAACCCAAATTTATTTAACACCATATGAAAAAGATGCAATGAAGGTGTACTTACCGCCATGTGAGGTAGGTTAACGGATTGAACTCCTTTGTGTTTTGGCTTTGCATCATCAAGAGGGCTTGATTCAATTGATTCTGAAGTTGATCCATTTTGGTTTACACATAGGGATCTGCTGTGTTGTTTGATGGAGTAGCTAAGGTGAGTGGATCTGTTTGATTCTCACAGTTAGGGATCTGCTGTGTTGTTTTTCTCTTCTCCCTTTCTCCATTTGTCTTACCATTTTCACAATCACACTTACAAGTACACACATAAGGAGCCTCTAATGTATCTAATTCATCCCAATATCCTTTCAACTTATGGTAATAATACAAATCAATAGGTGTGTTTGTTTCTTTCAGTTGAACAATGTCATTAGAGATTTGGTAAATTCTATGTCCATCAAGTTGAGAGTAGTGTTCACTCAATTCATTCCAAAGATCAGCAGCAGAATTCACAAAACTCAAATTTTACCAATTTGCTCAGAAATAGTATTTAGAATCCATGAGATTATCATATCATTTGCCCTTTCCCATAAAGATCTAATTGTTGAGTTACCTGATGCTTCTTCAAACTCTCTAGTAATTATCTTCAATTTGTTTCTAGCATTTAGAGCTATCATCATTGAACGCCTCCAAGTGCTATAATTTTCTGATCCAGTCAACTTCTTAGAGATAAGAACCAATCCAGGGTGATCATTTTGATGAAAGAACAGAGGATGATGAACAAAATTGATATCATCAGTGGTTGTTGCAGAATTGGATGATGAAGTATCATTTTACTTTGCTGCAAGTGTGATGGAAGTTTATTGTTTTAATTTGCATTGTGTCCTCTCCATGTAGCTGACTTGCATAAACAGCGAAATCATAACTCTTATCTTTGCATTTTGCTATTGTTTTAATATTTTGTTTAACAAATTAGGTACGTATCTAAATTGAACGTGGGCACGATGGACGAGGATTTGTATGGATATTTTGATCCTCAATCCATTCAAAATATGGGAAATAAGGGAGAGGAGGCCTCCAGATACATCGCTTCGCGTATGTCGGATGCCAGAAAACAGATTTACCTTGGAGCTTACCATCATGAGTAAGATCTAACATATTCGTCTAACTCCTCTCTTTTTTTCTCTAAAAGTCTTAATATTTCTTTCTTGTCTTTGTAGATTATTATATATTAATAATTATGTAAGTAGATGTATTTAGATTGATTATGGAAAAATTAAATATTTCGTTTGTTAATGCAAAGGAGCATTGGCAACTTTTGGTCGTTATTCCAAAAGCCGAAGTTGTGTGGTTTTGCTCACTACACCGTAAGCCCGACAATCGCATTAAGGCCGTAGTCCAAGTAAGTTTTAACTTGTAGCATTTACTTGAAAAATATATATTATATTAACTTGTAGCATTTATGGGACATATTTGCTAAGTTATTTGAAGGTATTTTATTTGAAGGTTTTTGCCTTAGGAAATTTCGATTTAATTTTATCAATCGCTTAGGTTCTAATTTCTGATTTTGTAGCAAGTTGAAGTGTGAACTTTTGTGCAAAAATATTCCTCATATTAAAATATAAATTTGGCAGCCTCCAGCACTGCAAAAATATTCCTCATATTAATGTTTTCATTTCATAATACATTATTACTTCTTTTAAACAGTGCCGTGACCGCGTTTAAGGTGATGGGGGGTATGCATACAAGTAGATCCAAACAGACGATTACGTGGATATATCCCAAAGTAAGTAATATATATATATATATATAAGCTATATAAGTATATATTATTAAATATTATACATTATATAATTGAGCAAAATATTCTTTTTAGTGTAATAAACAAAACGGAGGTTGGGAGTGTGGGTATTACGTCATGCACTGGATGTCGACTATTGTCCGGGCTCGTATTATCGATGGATGGATGGAGGTGATAAACTTTTATTTCAGTTTATTAAATTATTTAAATTAATTTCAGTTTTTTAAATTATTTCAGTTTAAAAGTGATTCGTTTAAGTTGATGAGTTTGTTAATTTATATATATGTTTATATGTACAGATGTTTGATGATGTTGCGGCAATTACTATAGAGAGTATTCGTGCAATTCGAATCGAATGGGCAAAACAATTTTTGGAGGTTAGGGACCGTTTATGTGCATAGACTTTTGACATTTAATTTTGTAAGAATACCATTGTTGTACCTGAAGATTCAGTTTCTTTTTTGGTTCATGGTTGTAGGGATATCCTTTTTCTGATTCATGTTTTGTTCATGGTTGTAGTGTATTCGTTGTTGTGTTCTTCTTCTTCATTTTCTCCTTTTACTTGTGCTTGATTTTGCTTGTGGTTGTTTGTTGCCGCTGTACTTGAATTGTGTTGTATTTTTTTTGTATTGGATAGAATGTTATTGTATTGGATGGTTGGATAAAAATTGTTTAGTTGTATTGGTGAATGGATGAAATAAAGTTGTGTTGTTGAGGTTTTATTTGATGTTTTTGGTTGGATCTGCTTTTGGTTCTTGTTTTATGTGTATGTTTTTAGAAGGTTTGAAATAGAAAAAAAAAAACAGTATTTAAAAAAAAAAAAAATAACAATGTTCTAAGGCAAACATTGTTAATTTTCTGATGTAAATTTAATAGTGTTCTAGAAACCCATTGTTAAATCGACATTTAAATGGTTTTAACCGTAACTGTTAAATTAAAAGCGGTTTTGAGATGAAAACCCATTTAAACGCATTTAACAATGTTCCCTTAAGAACATTGTTAAATTAACAATGTTCTAGATGAAAACCGTTAAATGTCGATTTAATGGTTTCTACGAACTGTTAAATGTGCGTTTAACAATGTTTTTATCTGAAACATTGTTAAATTAACAATGGTTCTTAAGGGACATTGTTAAAGCTATCGTTTAACGGTTTTCATCTCTTCAATGTTAAATGTCGATAATTAACAGGTTTTAGGGAACCGCTGTTAAATTAACAGCACCACCTTTAACAGCGGTTCCGGAACCGCTGTTAATGTGGCTCCAGAACCGCTGTTAAAAGCCCAGTTTTGTAGTAGTGTATTAATGTTACCACCAATTACAATGTTGTCGTTAACGTCGAGAACAAACTAGATGAAAACCTCCTCATTACATGGTATGGCTGATATGCTTTGATTTGAGTTGATGAACATTGTGACTAAAGTACTATAACGCATATTTTGAATATTGAACTTATATATTGAATAGGCCTGGAATAGAAATGCGACGTTCTTCTTGGCAAGATGGGGTACTTGGTACTAATTGTCCCATTCCTCCGAACTGGAACTGGACATACCGATTTCAAGTTAAGGATCAGATCGGTAGCTACCATTATGTTCCTAGTACTAATTTTCCACAAGCAGCAGGCAGATTTGGTGGTTTTGTTATCACTAATTGGAAAGTTATTCAAATTCCTTTCAACAAGCCTGATGGAGATATAGTGATTACTATTGGCGATTGGTATACCAAAAACCACTCGGTTAGTATTTCATCATGGTAAACCAGTACCTTTATAGTATCTAATATATGGTTTTGTGCATAAAGGTACTAAGAGCATCTCTTGATGAAGGAAAAGAGCTAGGTATGCCAGATGGCGTTTGTTGTGTCAAGGATTAACACCTTCCGACTGGCGATCGCCTAGGAGGTCGGGCGACCAAGTCGCCGCGAAGGCCCGAGGAAGAGCCGCGACCGACTGTGCGACCTAGCCTTAGCCCGGCAGACAAGCATGAATCGCCACCAAGGTCCCAGGACAAGTCCTGCCGAGCGATCGACCTCGATACGATCGTCTCTCGGTACTCACGACCGACTCGCGACCGACTTATGGACGATCATCTCTCAGCGCTTTGCCGACCGACCCTTGGTGACCGACCATTGCCGACCTTCAGTGACTGGCCGAGAACGATCCTCGGTGTCCAGCTAGAGACGACCGCATCATGACGATCTGGGCCGATGGCCATCCAGTCGGCCAAGGCCGAGCAAACAGGACAGCACCCACGTGCAGATCCACAAAAGGCGCTGACAAACCTGTCACCTACCTCACCTACCAACAGGGCCCAGGCCTGCGAAAGGAGCTGACGGACAAGACTGGTGACCACAGCCTGTCACCTACCTTGCCTACTGACAAAGTCCGCCGAAAAGTAACAAAGTGGGATCTCCTGTGACAGTACTTCCGGACGCGTGACGGCTCCTCATTGGGCCACTCAGCTGGCTGCCGGCTGGATCTCTGGACTTTTGGCAGGCAGCCCATGTGACCTTTAGGACGATCGCCCCATTACATTAATGGCCGAAAGGCGATCGCCCACTAGGGGACAAGGCACCTCAACCCCTATATAAAGAGGGCAGCCTGCACTTGGATTTTGGGGCTGAGGACACTCTGCATTCTCGCATTTCACACCATACAGAAGCAAAATACACACACTTGGCTAACATCCAACTCTTGCCAACAGTTATCTTTCGGTCTTACTTCTCCCGGCCTATCTCATCCAGCAGATTATCGGCGGGGACGAAGAACACCGAGCTTCGCTCAAGAGCCGGATTAACTGAGTCTTTTTACACTCATTGTATTTAGATTTCTCTCATTAATACCTGTATCCATGAATATTCGTATTAATAACATCTCGCGAGAGCATTCAAGCCCGGGCCTAACAAACCCGGCAAATCTTGTATTATTTATCTACTCTCGGAAGTGCTCCCGCAATTGTTGTTTGTTGTCCGTCTTCCAGCAGTATTAATCTTCGGATAAGTATTTTGGGCAACAACAATTGGCGCTAGAGGAAGGGGATCCAACCCTCGATTTTTTATACCTACCGTCCCGAAGAACACTCAGTGTTCTCGGGGCAGAGACTTGAAGTGACACTTACTGCACTTCAAAGAAATCCTTCAGAAATCATGTATTCCGCCTCCGCGTCGAAGAAAGCCGACCACCACCGGCCGGACCCTGCTCCGTCCCGGGCCCGAGCCACGGCCGATGGTGGAGGGTAGCCGCCGCGGTCGAGACGCTCGATCCGTCCTCGGACGGCGGCCTGCCTCTCGCTCGATCGGTTCGAACCAAGGAACAGATCGAAGGGGCTTGGCCGTCCTACAGAGCGACGGAGTGCTCTCAACGCGCCTCCCGCTATCGCCTCGGCCGTCCGCCGAAGTCCAAGCGAAGCTCAAGGCGCCATCGCCGAGCGATCGCCAGAGGCTCCCGTCCGCAGAAGAGGCGCCGCCACCGGGGCACCTCTGTCTTCGATCGCCCGGGCGGTGACCCGACAGCTACGGGGCGCCGGCCCGGCTACGAGACGACGGAGTTTGAGTCCGTCACCGGGAGCTCGGCCTACCCGATTCCCGGAAGGCGCCCAGCTGCCCGCCCCCTCGCCGAATTGCCGAGGCCGGGCGGGCTGAGCCCGAGATCGGTACACGATCGCCTCGGCCTCGCTCCCAAAGCCGATCTCGCAAACGACCAAGCCACGGCAATGGCTGCGATGCAACGTCAACTCGACGACATGAAGGCGCTCTCGAATCTAGGGCAGCGCCAATAAGACGATCGCCGGCCAAGCGAGCCGCCACGATCGGCATCGAGCTCGCCTTCGTAAAGACAAGATCGCTCCCCGCAAACACCCGTACGAGGGGCGATCGGACCCAGTGCACCTAAGGAAGTTCAACATCTACATGACCGGTGTGGGGCATCCGACGCGACCGATGCCGAATGTTCCTCCGACGCCGGACGACCTCTCCCACCGGTGGTACACTTCATTGCCACCTCGGTCCATTGGCTCCTTTAACGAGCCGGGCGCACGTCTTCACGGAGTACTTCGCCACTGTGGTCGTCGGCCCGAAGGTCCCTCCGCATGATGCAAATCAAGCAGGAGAAGAAGAGTCCGACTCGAACTACATCGACCGGGTAGACGTAATCATCCTCAATGGCGAGCCCATAAGCGATGAGACCGCCTCTACGCGGTCCTAGGAGGATTTCAGGGTTTTCGCCTATGTTCAGCATCTCACGAAGACCCAACCTACGACCTACGCAGCCTTCCGGCTAGAGCCGCAGATTTTCCGCCGTGCAAAGGTTTCTTCTTAGCCCGTGAGCACGCGATCGGCACCCGACGACGATCTCCCGCCCGATCGCTAATATCGACCTACGAATAAAGCGATCGGCAATGAGCGACGATCGCCGCCTTCCGCCCGATCGCCGATCATCACGCTACATCATCCGCAACCCGAGGACGCGATCGCCATCTACATCCAAAGATATAACATGACGGACTAAGGCATAAGATCGCCTCCACCGCGCATCATAAAGCCATGATCCTGGCAGTCGATGGAACCGGCTGCTTCGGCCATGCAAGGTCCCTTTCGGCCGAGATCGCCCGCCCTTCGTTTAAATACGAGGCCGGCGTAGTCTGAGGGCTCTCCAACATTAATCAGTGGACACATGCCACAACCCCGTCTCAACGTACACCGTCGAGGTCGGCCATCTCCATGGCTGGCCGAGGTGGAAGCAGAGCTAACAAGCCGCGGGCGTGGAGTTGATTCATCCGACGCTGCCCCGCGCAAGGACTCCTCTAGACCAAGACCGCACGCCCTTCGTTTAAATACGAGGCGAGGCGCGGCTAACAGAGGACCCTCATAAAAAGTGAGTCACGAGACACTCATTGTCTTCGCGCACCAAGACACGGTCATGGAGTCGGTCCATCGATCTCCGCGATCGTGCACGATTCCTCAAACAAAGCGAAACCACCAAGTTTCCATGGGGATCGGCCAATGTTGTTTTTGCAGTACAAGACCGAAAGATGGCTAAGCCAATCGACCATGGTAGCCCAAGTCCGAAATCATAAGTCACCGGATCGCCCGTCCTCATCCTAACACGATCACCAGCAAGAACCACCTCGCCCCACGTCTTCAACATAGGAGCAAGCTGGGGGGCAATTGTTGTGTCAAGGATTAACACCTTCCGACTGGCGATCGCCTAGGAGGTCGGGCGACCAAGTCGCCGCGAGGCCCGAGGAAGAGTCGCCGACCAGCCGACTGTGCGACCTAGCCTTAGCCCTACAGACAAGCATGAATCGCCTAGAAGGTCCCAGGACAAGTCCCGGTGCCGAGCGATCGACCTCAGATACGATCGCCTCTCGGTACTCGGCGACCGACTTCTGGCGACCGACTTATGGACGATCATCTCTCAGCGCTTTGCCGACCGACCCTTGGTGACCGACCATTGCCGACCTTCGGTGACTGGCCGAGAACGATCCTCGGTGTCCAGCTAGAGACGACCGCATCATGACGATCTGGGCCGATGGCCATCCAGTCGGCCAAGGCCGAGCAAACAGGACAGCACCCACGTGCAGATCCACAAAAGGCGCTGACAAACCTGTCACCTACCTCACCTACCAACAGGGCCCAGGCCTGCGAAAGGAGCTGACGGACAAGACTGGTGACCACAGCCTGTCACCTACCTTTCCTACTGACAAAGTCCGCCGAAAAGTAACAAAGTGGGACCTCCTGTGACAGTACTTCCGGACGCGTGCCGGCTCCTCATTGGGCCACTCACCGGCCGCCACTGGATCTCTCGACTTTGGCAGCGGCCCATGTGACCTTTAGGACGATCGCCCCATTACATTAATGGCCGAAAGGCGATCGCCCACTAGGGGACAAGGCACCTCAACCCCTATATAAAGAGGGCAGCCTGCACTTGGATTTTGGGGCTGAGGACACTCTGCATTCTCGCATTTCACACCATACAGAAGCAAAATACACACACTTGGCTAACATCCAACTCTTGGCAACAGTTATCTTTCGGTCTTACTTCTCCCGGCCTATCTCATCCAGCAGATTATCGGCGGGGACGAAGAACACCGAGCTTCGCTCAAGAGCCGGATTAACAGAGTCTTTTTACACTCATTGTATTTAGATTTCTCTCATTAATACCTGTATCCACGAATATTCGTTTTAATAACATCTCGCGAGAGCATTCAAGCCCGGGCCTAACAAACCCGGCAAATCTTGTATTATTTATCTACTCTCGGAAGTGCTCCCGCAATTGTTGTTTGTTGTCCGTCTTCCAGCAGTATTAATCTTCGGATAAGTATTTTGGGCAACAACAGCGTTCTGATTAATGGCAAGGGACCTTATAAGTATAATTCGAGTATACCAGATGGCATCAATCATACAACAGTTGTGATAAATGTTGGAGTCTCAACTTGTTTGAATTTTCAGATTCAGAGACCACGGATTAAATCGAAGAATCACGAAGAAACCCCCAAAGATTACACAACTAGGGTTCTAAGAAAGAAAATACCTCGATCCAACAAAGAACAAGGATTTGATGATGATATAATCGACAAGTCTTCCAAAACGCCTAGAAATTGAGTGGAATCGACCAAAAACTCTACTTCCCGAACCTCCCGTCTGCCAGCCGCCAAAAGAAGTGAAAAATGAAGTGCAACAAGGTCCGCCCATCGCCAGGCCTATATAAGGCCGAGCGAGTTATGGCCGTAACCGGCAGTACAATACGGCCATAACTCGGTCAACCCCACTTACGTACGTATCGGTCGCTGCCTTACGTATGTATCGGGCAACCCTTACGGTCGTACTCGGCATAACCTTACGACCGTAACTGAGTTCCTAGGGCTACTGCCCAAAATCTGCTGGTGCGTTACGGCTGTAAGCAGCCCAAGCCTTGTGGCCATAACACAGCATTACGGCCGTAACAAGACACCCCTTATGGCCGTAACCGAGTCTCCCCAGGCGAGGATATGCGGGCGTCTTACGGCCGTAATCTGCCAAGCCTTACGGCCGTAACTCGGCCCAGCTAACCATCCGACTGTCCGGCTAGATGCTCGACGACGACTCAATCACACTAACGCACCGACTAAGATTCAAAATGACAACGATCAAGCTACGAAACCCAATGTACCACAGTACAAGCATACGATTCCAAAGATGCTGATGACAACAATTCACTCGACCGAAGAAAAGTTCAACGAAACCGAAATGAAGATCTCGGGTATCACAGCGTGAGGTGCAGTACCTGTACAACCCCCGTTGTTGTTTTGTGATGATGGTGTTTTTGATAATTGTGATATGTCTGGAATATCACAACGTTGTAATTCCTGATGTGAGATACGTCATATGTAAAGTCTTGGTACTTGGCTAGAATGGCATCAGTATAAGTGTCGTATATGATTCGTTTCTTGGTTGTGATGTTTTTGGCATAAGGACGCGGGCCCTGTGATTATTTCCGTGCATTGTGGTTTGATTGTGTATCGAGTTTGACCATTGGGTTATTCACTCGAGTATGTGATGTGGATGATTGGGTCGTGGACCCCGTGTTTTCTGACCGGATTTGCATTTAAAAAAAAACAATACTTGGGGTCGTGTCCCTATGTGGTTTTTGATAAGTTGAGGATTCATTAGTCCAAAAATGTCTTTCCAAAACTCCCGAGAATTTTTAAATGCTTTTCAAATTGTCTACTTGTCTCATTCCAACTTTTTACGGTTTGAACTGTTTTATCCAATGATCTCGGGAAGTCTTTTGTTGGGTTGAATTGTGGATTGAGACAAGGAAGAGCGAAACAAGCTTGTTTGTGCCAGTTCCCACGGATGGCGCCATGTTTGCGTATGGTATGTAAAATGTAACACCCCCAGATCAAACCGGGAATATTACACGTCGCAGACCCTCTCCGTGAGGATCCACCAGGCTAGACATCAAAACAACACAATACATTACATACCGATGAATCAAAATAACGAACCAATAGACCGATTTGGTCTTTCGTCACTGACTTACAAATCAAAATACATAAACTCATCCAGACTCATACCCACGCAAGGGTAAAATACTTGCAACGAACAATAAGACAGCGGAAAAGACATTTCAATGGACTTCGACTAACTTAACCCGAAACTGGCCTTCGTGTGATTAGTATCATTCGTCTTTCATCATCCCTCGTACCGATCCTGTGTCTTGCTCCCTAAAACCTGCATGTACCTGGACACAATACAGATATCCACCCCGACACTGGGGTTAGCAAAACTCCACTGTTTCGCTAGTGCAAGTATAAAGTGCAAAAACGAGCCATACACAACACATTCCGAGAATACAACGAAAGACTTCCCGAGATATATTTAGGTAAAAAAAATTCAAGTCTTGAAAGTAGAAACGAAGCAAGTAAGCACTTTGAAAACATTTCCAAATCTCGGGAGTTTTGAAAATATTAGAAATTGAAAAGTTCTTAATTCCTCGAAATCCATTTAGGGTCACTGCTCCAAAGTTCATTTTCCAAAATACAAATTCGTTAACAAAACACGGGGTCCACGGCCCGACCATTTCGATCACAAAACACAGGGCCTACGACCCGATCATCCACTGCAATTCACTTACAAGGACACATTACACATAACACGTTATTCTTATGCCATTCTAGCCAAACACTAAGACTCGATATATAATGTATCTCGACCCCGAGAGTAAAGCATTGTGATACTCCGGACATATCACAATTAATCATCAAAACATCAACATCAATATCACAGAAACCATACTTGGTAACCCGTGGCCGTACCCATTAGTATCGGCCCCCAGAGGCCCCGTCGGACCGTCCCCAGGTGGGAAACCACTTCCGCGGCCGTACCCATTAGTATCGGCCCCCAGAGGTCCCATCGAACCGTCCCCAGGTGGAAGAACATCAACACACGCACCCAAGTCCACTTCCGTGGCTGTACCCATTAGTATCGGCCCCCAGAGGCCACATGCCATCCCCAGGTGGAAGAGTAACAACTCACAGATTACAAAACCACAGCTCTCAAAGGTCAAACACACAAAATATATATAGTCGAGGTACCTTGCTAGAATGGCCATATTATCCAACACGTATTCACGACCCAGAACTATATCAATTCACAAGGGAGCAAAATATCTCAACAGCACCGAACGACACAACCAATATCACACAAACTCACATATTCATCCATAACCACGTGACTCCAAGCACATAATTTCACAAGAGAATTACACTGTACATTTACCGACGCCATAATCATACATAATGACATCACACGAAAGTAAGGTGATCCTATACTCGTCACTAACACACATATCCAACTAAACATATTAATTCCCAACACACACGGTTCACCTTTACGAAAACCATGATGGTAAATATACCGATTCTTTTGAAAAAATGGTTATAGATATTTATTTAGCACATATCGACACTTAGCAACCATTATATCCACAAAACACGTAATGTATGGGCAAGATACTTGCCTCAAAACCACGATCGCACAAGACGACGGATGAAATACGGTCAAACAGCCCCGAACCCCCGAACAATATCAAGAATGCAATAGCACCACGAGTACTACGAGAATAACACCACACGAACCATCAATCACCAAACGGGATTCAACATCGGAAATCCTCGAGCACCTATAATCCTCCGGAAGGAACAATAAAAGATGATTACGACGAGAATCAAGGCAAAAATGACGAAAATCCCAACAAACTATCGAAAGAAACTCATTGGGGCATTTAATCGAACACTAAATGTTCAATAATTCCCAAGAACACTCGAATCGTCAATCGAGTTAAACAAACTCGATATATGGATATACAATCCGTAGAACACGATTAATAACATCATACTATACCAACTGATGTATCAAAATCGGACTAGAATCGAAATCAAGAATAAATTCTCCAAAAAGTCAACTTGAAGGAAAATCAAGAAATATACCTTGATTCGACGAAACACATGGATTAGATGTTGATATAATCAACAAGGATCTTCCAAAACGCCTTGGAATCCATTAGAATCGACCAAGAACCCTATTTCTCATCGCACCCGTCCGATAGCCGCAAGAAAAGTGAAGAAATGAACAAAAACGGGCTGCGAGGCCTTATATAGCCGGACACTGCCGGACACATACGGCCGTAACCGGCAGTGCCTTACGGCCGTAACTCGGCCCATACGGTCGTACTCGGCAGGACCTTACGGCCGTAACCGACATTCGTCAAAAAAATCTGCCCAGCACCTGTCGGACACTTACAGCCGTAACCGGCCTTCGTCCGGAAGATGTCCAGCGCCCGTACGGCCGTACCCGATCATGCCTTACGGCCGTAATTGGCATTCGTCCCGCCAAGTCTGCCGAGCACGTACGGCCGTAACCGGCACCTTACGGCCGTAACTCGGCCAGGCCAGGCCCTGCTCCGGCCGTGACTCGGCCGTGGCCACTCCGACGGCTCGGACGACCCCGAAACCCGAACTTGAGTATGAATCGAAGATATGGTTACGAATTACTCGCAAAGACGAATCTAAGCGCTAAGAGAACACACGATTCCGACCACCCAAAGTGTCGAAATTCAACAACGGAAGTAATTATCCCAAACTTTGGGAAATTACGAAAATGGCCCAAAACGTCCGAAATCACGATACGTGATCGAATAACCAAACCGAAGTTCATAACACGTCTAACAAAGTTAAACGGACTTATGGAAAACTCGAAACAGCAGTTTCGAATGCGATTCGCAAGAATCGAACTCAAGTGCGGAAAAGTCGCTAAAAAGCACGGAACTCAACAAAACGACATCGAAATGAACTCGGATGACGAAAAGTGTAGAATTAATCATTCTCATAATGACGAAACGGTCATGGGAGAGTCGTCAAAATGGACCTCCGCTGAAAAAAAAGAAATTACCAGAAATCAAAATTACGGGTATTACATAAAACGGGTATAAGTTGGGTGAGGACCCATGGAGGTCGGATGTTCGGGTTTCCCGTGTTGTACGGTAAGGACCCCCTGAGAAAGAAGATGTTCCTGTAGTCGGAGTAACACTAACATCGACCGGGTACCTCTGTCTTACCTCGTTGGAGAGGGTGAAGTGAAGGGTTTTGTGGTACCTTCGTCTCCATATGGTTAGATAAGAGAGAAGGGTTTGGTGTATAGAGAGAGAAAGAAATGCACATGTTGGCTGCCTTGTACCAGTTATGAGAGCTTGTAAGCACTTACCCTAACTCCCTATATCATGTGGTATATATAGTGTGGAATTTGGGCAAGGGAGATAGGGGTCTTTGGGCCTGTATATGATATGGGTCATTATGTGAATAATGGGCTTTGTTTAAGCAACGGAACTTCATGTATGTGTTGTAATGTACATACGTCATCAGTCACTAAATACTTTTCATGATATTGTATGTGTACAATAGTCACAGAAATCTTGTGGTCCACATTACTGTTTACTCAAACCTATGATCTCACCAACTTTACGTTGATATTTTAGCATGTATTTCTCAGGTCCTTATACGCACTTGCATGGTTTGCATCTGGAGCATCATTACTAGGGTCACACTCTGCAGTCTCATCATTTCAAAGATTTCTTGCATTACGTTTAACATTTGGTTATGAACAAAAATCTTTTTTTGTTTATGATGTGTAATTTTGTTCTTTTATAAAGACTTTATTGATGTAGTCAAACATGTATTTTCAAATGAGTCATATAGAGGTCGTTCAAGGTAACTGTAACTTCGTTCCATGAAAGTCATGCCCCGATATCTTCCGCTGCAATATTTTGGGGGTGTGAGATTGGTATCAGAGCTCCAATTATAACGAACTAGGTTGCATTAGTAGGTCTAGACTATAGCCATTTCATGACAAACATTTCACGCACTGAACTGTTATGCATGCTCATTCATTTCAATGGTCTCTAAAACTTTCTCAAGACATTGTGAGTGATACAATGGTCTCATTAATTTTCAAGACATTGTGAGTGATACAATGGTCTCTAAAACTTGCCAGACATTGTGAGTGATACAATGGTCTCTAAAACTTTCCCAGACATTATGAGTGATACAATGGTCTCTAACACTTTTCCAGATATTGTGAGTGATACAATGGTCTCTAAAATTTTCCCAGACATTGTGAGTGATATAATGGCCTGCAAAACTTTTTCATAACCTTACATAATATCGTTTTATATGATATTGATCCATCACAGTCTATCGATCCCCCTGATTATCTTACTATCCGTCTCCGAAGACGAGTTTGAACACTCATCCCTTACTTTTTTAACACCTACATTGCCTCGTAATCCACCGCCTAGAAACATACCGATTGATTGATAAAAGGTTTAAGTGAGTATGAGTGTTTTGTCGGGAATTCTTAAGTAGGATGATTTATAATCTCCTTATTTAAATGGATTGGGACGCTTCTTCAATTAAATAAAAAAATTGTAAATCGCCGAACCATAAGTTTATAATTCCTTATTTACATAGATTGGGACACCTCTTTAAGTAAAAAAACGAATTATAAATGAGTGGGCTTATGTGTATCCGATATGACATGAGTACGAACTCGAGCCCAAGGACCACCCATCCAAAGAGGAACCTTCGGGACACGAACATGAGTAACCACTCCCTATCCATTCTTCCTACCCAATCAGAGCGAACCCCACCATTTTAGAGGTTCCAAAACCACCTCAAATGGGCACTTATGGCTTCGAATGCCACGGATGGACACTACCACTACTGCTGTTGACACTGCTAAACCCGCTGCTAAACCGTTGACTAAACTAACTCGGAAGAACCAAAAGTTTAATTGGGATGAAAAGCAAGAGTCAGCATTTCAACTAATGAAGCAGAAACTCTGTAGTGCACCAATTTTATCATTACCTGAGGGAACCGATTGTTTTGTAGATTACTGTGATGCCTCGCACAAAGGATTAGGCGTTATATTAATGCAGAAGGAGAAGGTCATAGCCTACACATCTCTCCAACTCAAGATTCACGAAGAGAATTATACTACTCGTGATTTGGGATTAGGAGCCGTAGTGTTTGCTTTCAAAGATTATGAGACAGTACTTCTATGGTACAAGGTGTATACGTAGACTATAGGAGCCTTCAACACATACGCGATTAGAAAGAGTTAAATATGAGGTAGCATCGATGGACCGAACTGCTCAGTAACTACGATTATGATATTCATTATTTCCCTAGGAAGGCGAATGTTGTAGCCGATGCCCTAAGCCGAAAGGAACGGGCTAAGCCGCTACGAGCTCGAGCCTTAGTCATGACGATACATGCGAACCTCCCCTCACAGATTTGCGATGCACAAGTCTAAGCATTCAAGGAAGATAATATAAAAGATTAAACCCTACGGGGTATGGACAAGGAGTTTAAAACCCGGTCAGATGGAACTCGGTGTTTTATGAACAAAAGTTGGTTACCACATTTTGGAGGATTGAGGGATTTAGTTATGCATGAGTCGCATAAGTCCAAGAATTCTATTCATCCAGGATCCGAAAATGTGTACCACGATATCAAAAAGTTGTATTGGTGGCTTAACATGAAGGCTGACATCGCCACTTATGTCAGCAAATGTTTGACGTACTCAAAAGTGAAGGCAGAATATTAGAAACCATCTGGGTTGCTGAAACAACCATAGATACCCCAATGGAAATGAGAACCGATAACAATGGACTTTATCACGAAACTACCTAAGACATGTCGATTTTGGAAATGGTTGGTGTAATATCCGCATTTTTTCTTTTCCAGTATTTTTATTTTTGGTAAATTTTTTCGTTTTTAGCAACTCGTTTGACCGTATTGATAATTCTAGAATATTTAATACTGGACTTTTTGTCATCCGAGCTTGTTTCAGACTTTTTTGACTCAATTCCGTGTTTAATGTCATTTCCGTCGCTATTTCGTTCGATTCTCGTAAACGTTGGTCGGAACCGCCATTTCGGGGTTGCCGCAAGTCCATCTCATGTTGTTATGCATATTGTGAGCTTTCGTTTGTTGTTTCGATCATGTATCGTGTGTTTCGGATATTTTGGGCCGTTTTATAATTTACCAAAGTTTTGGGTGATTACTAACGTTGTAGTTTTCCGTACCCTCGGGTAGTCGGAATCGTGTTTTCTTTTAGCGCTTTGGTTATGACTCAATCTTGTTGTTCGTGTGTCTCATTCGGTCCATTGTTTGGCGTAGGATGCGCGTTGTTTTCATCCGAGATGGAATTCGCTGTTGTCCATCCTTGAGTGCTATTTGTGCTGCTCTCTGTACTCGATAGTGCACGCTACTGTTGTTATGTAGTGCACGCTATCGTTGTTCTGTAGCGCACGCTACGACCGTTTAGTAACGCGCGCTAACGGCTCGAACACAGTAGTGACAGTGGGTTGTTTCTGCTCTCTTCTCTCTGGACGAGCAGCTTAGCGCATGCTACATTTATATATCAGCGCACGCTACGGTTTGGACTTAGCGCACGCTGGGTGACTAGTAGCATGCGCTAACTCGGCAGTCCAGACTGGGCAGAATGTTTCTGGACTCGGTTTGGTGCCCAGGTAGCGCACCCTATGGCCCGATAGCGCGCGCTATCGAGGGGCCGTTAGCGGACGCTATTCTCTAGTAGTGCACGCTAATGGGCCAGAACCGTAGGTTCTAGACTGGCTTTTGGCTGGGTAGCGCACGCTAACTTTTATCGTTAGCGAACGCTATAGCTCCCTGGTTATAAAAACCAGAGAGTTGACACAAATTCTTCATTTCTCACTCTCCTTCCGATCCGGGGTGATTCTTGGGCGATTTTAGAGCGATTCGAAGTCTTGTAACTTCAAGCTATCATTTTCCTTGAGATCTTGGTGTAGATTAACAACACCAACACTTGTTCTTCATCCTTAATCCAAGGTAATCTTCTAGAACCCTATTTTGGGAAATTTGGGGGTTTTTGAGTTTTCGTCCGATTTGTTCCGTATTGTTGATTAATCCATGATGTATGTGATTAATCTTGGTAGTATTCTTGTTTTCCTTACGTGTTCATGGTAAGTTTCGTGATATTTGTGGAATCGAGAGGGTTCGATTGCGATCCGTCCTCGTCGTTGTTTTCTACGAACTTACATGAATCGTAGGTGGGGTTTCAGATGTCTTCCGTTATCGATATTCTTGTCGAATTGGTTGTAATGGTGTTTGACGAATCGTCTAGGTTCGGTGTGTCCAATTTCTCGCAACCGCGATTGTTTCATTCCATCCTTTCGTCGTGATAATCGAGGCAAGTACTCTTATGAACTTACACTCTTAGCATGGTAGTATTGCATGAGTAACGTGTGTGTGTATGCTCACTACGGGTTAGATCCGACGGGATCTTGGTAGGGGTCCACAGAGGCGTGGATCGACGAGCTTTGCTTTTAACCACTACGGGTTAGATCCGACGGGGTCTCGATAGGGGTCCACAGAGACGTGGATCGATGGTTAATTATGGTGCATTTTATAAATGTGTTTTGGGTTATGGCGTTTCCGGAAATGTGTGTTTCAAACTAATGTTTTATCAGTTGCATGCTTTGACTATATGTGTAAGGTGTAAGTTGTTCATTTGGTTACTTATACTAGCATAATTGCTAACCCCTTTAGGGACCCGTTTTGGGGAAATTCTTGTTATGAATTTCAGGTCATGTTCAGCCGGACGATCAGGCACTGGGGCAGTACGAGGATGCTGGCCAGTGTTGATGACGTGTGCAACTGAGTCTCTTTATTTCTATTGTCCTTTTTAATGCGGATTGTTTTCTTTGAACTTGTGAACTTATAGAAAGTACTCGCGAGTACTTAGGAATTTCTACTGGGATTATGGTTTGTATTATTATACGTTATTTATGATTGTTAGTGATGTCTGTTTTGCCGGTTATATCGGGCGTTTCATTTATTTTCGCTCTGGTGATGTTGTGGTTTCTCGCTAACTAAGATAGTTAGACGAGTGATACTTCTTAATTAGCCTGGTAGGTCCCATGTAGGGGTCCACGACGCTGTAATATTCCCTGAATATCTTGGGGGTGTTACAGAAAATAGTATCGGAGCAACAAGGTTTATGGATACCTAGGCTTGTCGGTTAATTGGGTCTAGTTCTATTTTGTTTTGCACATTGTCACCCCGCTGCCATCATCTCTGTACTTCCAGTGCTCGTAAGTTATCCTTACTCAATTCCTTGTTTCCTTGTATCGTACTTTCGATTCTTGAATTGTGACTGTTTCTCCTCTCGTACTTATCATCGAATTGCAATTACTACCTCTTATCTTCAGTATGGATGCTGGGAGAGGCCGAGGTAGAGGTCGTGGTCGTGGACGCGGTCGGGGACGTGGGGCAACCAGTGAGGCGGCCATGTCACACAATTCTGGGGCTGGTAGTACTGATGGTCATCAGAGCCATAGTGCTACTCAAGAGGGCGCAATCGGTGGTGGCGCCGATCTTGGTGTTGCAGCTGTGATGCAACAAATGGTGAACCAAATGGCTGCGATAGCTCAGGTGGTTCAGAACCCTACTCTGGACCATGCTACTCGGGGCGGAGCAGACCGTTAGCTTCATGATGTCATCAAGATGCATCCTCCTCAGTTCTCGAGGGCTTCAGACCCGATTGGTTGGGAGGGGTGGATCAAGGAGATATCGAAGGTCTTTGTTGCCACCAACTGTTCCGAGGATCGCAAGGTCCCTATTGCCGAGTACTTTCTCACTGGGGATGCTACCGACTGTTGGGAGGCGGTTGAGCCTAAGGACCATGTTGCTTCGTGGGTCGAGTTCAAAGACCTGATGGAGACCGAGTATTGCCCATGGCCAGTTAAACAGGCTCAAGTCCATGCTTTCTATGATGCCCAGCCTCGGGATATTTCTGTTTCCCAGGCTATTGCTGACTACAACCGGGAGTTGGGCTTCGTGAAGGCCCAAGTTAGAGAGGAGAGCGACAAGATTTTCCACTTTTCCAAGCGGATGAAACTGAAGATTCGTGACTACATGTCTGGGCTCGCCTGCACTACATTGACGGATTTTCAGAGTAGAGCTCTTGCATACGATATGTCTCTGATGGCAGTGAGGCGGCTCATGAGAGCAAGAAACAGAAGTCCGTCAGAAACTTTTCGGGCCACAAAGGTGGAGGTCAGCAGAAATCTCAGTCTGCTAACTTTCCCGCTGGTGGTCCAGCTCGTTCTACTGGGGGTTTTCGCGGGGCTTCCAGTACTCCTTCCTGTGATGTGAAGTGTTTTAACTTTGGCCGACTGGGCCATGTCAGTCGTACTTGTCTGAGTCCTTTGCTGACATGTAATCGGTGTGGCCAGTCGGGCTACAAGGCTGCTTTCTGTGCTGAGAGAGAGAACTCTTGGTGCCCAGGCTTCCTTTCCAGCGCCTAGGGAACCGAGTATGAACCAGGGGTCGTTTGTTCCACAGCCTCCGCCGAGTGCCAGTCGAGGAAGAGTTCGGGTTCAGACCGCTAGAGGGGGAGCTTCCAGTGTCGGCTCCACTCATCCGCGAGTTTACGAGATAAGGAGGGCCGATGATCCAGCATCCACCGTGTCCACAGGTACCGTTCATATCCAGTCTCATCCTGTCAGTGTGTTTTTTGATTCGGGTGCTACAACTCATTCATCTCTCTGGAGTGTGTGCGCGTTTGAGTCTCGACAGTTTGACGCCTTGTGAGCCTTTCATCGTTAACCTTCCTAGCGGTGATAGTATCGTTGGTGATCAGGAGGTCCAAGACTGTTTTGTGTTTTTTGTGAGAGGGCTTGGCTCTCTAATCTTATTGTTGTGAGTATTGAGGGTGAGGATTTGATTCTCGGGGATGATTGGATCGAGCGGCATGGTGCAATCATGAACTACCGCACGAGAATCATCACCATGTTAGCCGAGGATAGTACCGAGCACTCTTTCGCGGGGTAAAATAGGGGAAACCAGAAGTTCGTGATTAACGCCTTGAAGGTTATGAGACTCCTGCAGAAGGGGTGTACTGGTTACTGGTGCTACACCTTGAAGGCGGAGGATGGTGGGGTCGAGTTTTCATCGATCCCAGTCGTCAGTGAGTTCCCTGATGTATTTCCTGACGAGTTATCGGGGTTACCACCGGACCGTGAGGTTGAGTTTGCTATTGAGTTAGAGCTAGGTGCGGCTCCGATTTCGAAGGCGCCGTATCGCATGGCACCTTCAGAGATGGCTGAGTTGAAAAAGTAGTTGAGTGAGCTTCTTGAGTCAGGGTATATTCGACCGAGCGCTTCACCTTGGGGCGCACCGGTTCGGTTTGTGTGGAAGAATGATGGTTCACTGCATTTATGTATCGACTACCGCGAGCTAAACAAGGTGACCATCAAGAACAAGTATCCCTTTCCGAGTATTGATGACTTGTTTGATCAGTTGCATGGAGCTGCGGTGTTCTCGAAGATCGACTTGAGATCGGGGTACTATCGGCTTCGGGTGAAGGAGTCCGATATTCCGAAAATAGCTTTCCGGAACAGATACGAACATTATGAGTTTGTGGTTATGCCCTTTGGGCTAACCAACGCACTGGCAGTGTTCATACAGTTGATGAAGAAAGTTTTCATAGAGTATTTGGATAAGTGTGTCGTCGTCTTCATTGACGACATCCTTATCTATTCGAGGAATGAGGAGGAGCATGCGCATCATCTGCGTATGGTGTTAGACATTTTGAGGACCGAGCGACTCTATGCGAAGTTCTCGAAATGTGAGTTCTGGCTGAAGGAGGTGATGTTTCTGGGTCACGTGATTTCAGCCGAGGGGGTCCGTGTAGATCCACAGAATATTGAGGCAGTGTTGGATTGGGCACCGCCTAAAAATGTGAAGGAGGTCTGTAGTTTATTGGGTTTGGCTGGATACTATCATAGGTTCGTCGGGGGTTCTCGAAACTGGATTGGCCACTTACGCAGTTGCTTCAGAAATCTGAGAAGTTCGTCTAGAACGACGAAAAATAGTCGAGTTTTGAGGAGCCGAAGAGGCATTTGACTTCAATTCTAGCGTTGCTATCTGGCAACGAGGGTTTTACTATTTATAGCGATGCCTCGGGCCAGGGTCTTGAGTGCGTGTTGATGCAGCACGGCAAGACTATCGTGTATCTGTCGAGATAGTTGAGGTCGTATGAGCTCAACTACCCTACCCACGATTTGGAGTTAGTGGCAGTTGTTTTTGCGCTAAAGATTTGGCGTCACTATCTTTTTGGCTCTGCATGTCATATTTTTACCGATCATAAAAATCAGAAGTACATATTCACTCAGCGGGAGTTGAATATGAGGCAGAGGAGGTGGTTGGAGTTGATTAAAGATTATGACCTCGAGATCCTTTATCATCCGGGCAAGGCGAACGTCGTGGCGGACGCCTTGAGTCGGAAATCGGTTGCATTGCGGACGCTTGAGATCCTTACGTCTCGATCTAAGCTTCAGCGGGATTTGATCGAGTTGAGTGTGGAGATTTTGTTGCCAGGAGCTGTCGTGCAACTTTGTACTTTAGAGGTTTCGTCGTCGCTTATCAATGAAATTAAACTAAAGCAGTTGAAGGATCCAATGATTGCTCAAATCCGAGAGAATGTTCTTAAGGGAAAGTCTCCTGGGTTTGTGATTCACGCGGATGGTGTGTTGAGATTTCAGAGTTGGCTTTATGTACCGAACGACTTGGAATTGAGGCAGAGTATTTTGCGTGAGGCTCATGCTACACCTTACTCAGTTCATCCTGGTTCGAGTAATATGTACAAGGACCTAAGGAGGAACTTTTGGTGGAACGACATGAATGAGGAGGTCGCACAGTTTGTAGCGAGATGTTTGACTTGTTAGCAGGTTAAAATCGAGCATCAACGACCGACCGGGTTATTGCAGTCGCTTCCCGTTCCAGAATGGAAATGGGAAGATGTTTCGATGGACTTCATCACGAGCTTGCCGAGATCGAAGTCTGGTATGAATATGGTTTGGGTGATTGTGGATCTTCTGACCAAGTCGGCACACTTTCAAGGCATCAAGGATACTTGGGGTCCGGATAAGTTGGCTCGTGTGTTTATTGCGCAGATTGTGAGGCTTCACGGTACTCCGAAGTCTATTGTTTCGGATCGTGATGGTTGTTTTGTATCACACTTTTGGCAGGCGGTACATAAGGCGTTGGGCACTCGTTTACGTCTGAGCACTTCTTTTCATCCTCAGACGGATGGGATGTCGGAGCGCACTATCCAGACATTTGAGGATATGTTGCGTGCTTATGCTCTCGATTGGAGCAGTGCTTGGGAGGAGCATTTGATGTTGATCAATTTCACGTACAACAATAGTTGGCATGCGTCGATTCGAATGGCACCGTATGAGGCGCTTTATGGGCGGCGATGTCGATCGCCGATTTGTTGGAACTAGGCATCCGATTTGGTTGGGACCAAACCGGATATCGCTATGGGGACGAGTTGGAAGGTGGAATTGATTCGGGAGAGGATGTTGACTGCTCAGAGTCGACAGAAGTCATATGCTGACGTCCGTCGTAGACCTTTGGAATTCGAGGTGGGAGACCATGTTTTGCTAAAGGTGTCGTCGACGAGGGGAGTTTTCCGCTTCGGCAAGAAGGGAAAGTTGAGTCCGAGATTTATTGGGCCTTTTGAGATTCTCGAGAGAGTCGGTGAGTTGGCATACCGTTTGGCGTTGCCTCCGGCCTTGAATCATGTTTATAGTGTTTTCTGTAACACCCCCAATCCGCTCGAGGATATTACACGCCATAGAACCCTTCCTCAAGGGTCTACCAGGCTGGTAAATACATCGAACAACTCAAAAATGCCTTTAAGGCTAAAATGACTTAGTAGACCAATTTGGTATTTCAATAAATACATACAACTCAAACACAAATACATGCCCACGCAGGGGTCGACTACAACACACTCCCGTACAATGGGGAAAGAATACCGCAGCAGAAATAAAATACAACTGAACCAATACAACAATGTACGGGTCCTCATGTGATTAGTATCGATCATCTTTCATCATCCTTCGTGCCGACCCTGTATTATGCTCCCAAACCTGAATGCAAAAACAGACATCCACCCCCCGAATACTCGGGGGTTAGCAAAACTCCACTGTTTTTCTAGTGCAAGAACAAAGTGCAAAAATACGAGCCATACAATTCACATTTCCACGAATAACGATAACCAGGAATCTTCAAAGATCCAAACGTAACGAAAAGTACTTCCCAAGGCAAGAGTTGGGTGAAACGTTCCAAAACCGAAATATCACAAATCAAGGGAAACGATTTATAAAACAGTTTAAAAATGCCATCGAGAGTTTTAATAGAAAACAATTTAGGGTTTCAGAATCCTTCTCTTTCCAAAATCAACAAGATCACATCCCAAAGGTTTTATTTTCGCAAATAGAAAACCGACAACAATTTACAGGGTTAAAACCCACGTCACGTGTCCTCGACGGACATAAAAATCAATATCAACTCATGAAGTTTTACTCGTGAATCCAGGGCTCACCCATTGGACTCCCGCCGTGGCCCCGTCGAACCAACCCACGGTGAGTAAAATACATTCACTAAATATACACCAACCTGTGAAGTTTTTACTCGTGAATCCAGGGCTCTACCATTGGACTCCCGCCGTGGCCCCGTCGAACCAACCCACGATGAGTAAAATACATTCACCACTCGTAAATCCAAGGCTCTACCATTGGACTCCCGCCGTGGCCCCTTCGAACCAACCCGCGGTGAGCGAAGCAATCATGCACAAATAACATATCACACCAAGGATATCCAAACAATTCACCCAGAGGCATCAAACACTTAGCAAAACACCACGTCAAACCACAATGAACCGAAATGAAACAATATACGTCCACACGCAAATACCTAGTGCATCATCAACACCAAACATATCCATAGGATTCACATAGTCATTCACAAGACACACCATTCACAATACACACGCGTTTTGAAAACAAGCCTTTAACAAGGCTAACCCGAATCTTTTGAAAGTTCAATGCAAACGACCAACAAACACATTTAGACGATCACTAATTATCATATCCACAAAACAAGAAAAGTATGGGCAATGTACTTGCCTCGAATAATCATAACGCAGAGAATCGACCGAAGTAGGTTGGCACGAACCTACTACGAACCCGCCGACTCCACCGAATGACAACCCGCGATAATAAACTACGAAAGAAAAAAATAACAACGAAAATAAATTTCAAAGTATGACCCAAAGCCAATGAATTCAAAGAACAATTGACGAAAGTTCAAGGGTTTCCCCCAAAACGGCCAAGAACACGATTCGTCCCGTCAAAACACGAAAATAGGATTCCAAACCGAAATATGGATATACAATCCATAGGTTTAACAACATCATTTAACAACAATCGATCCATCAAAAATGGATGGAAAACGAAATCAAGAACAAATCCCCCAAAAAGTCGATTTGAAGGAAATCAAAAATTATACCTTGATTCGACGAAGAACAATGGATTAAATGATGTTAAACACATGAATAATACTAAGATTAATCATACCCATCATGGATTAATCAACAATACGGGATGAATCGGACAAAAACTCAAAAACCCCAAAATTCAAGAAACTAGGGTTCTAAGTACCTTGATTCGCTGGATCAAATGATGATATAGGATGATCAATCGATGATATGAACTCAAGAAATTCGTGGATTTGTTGTTTAGCAACATGGATTCAAGATCCCCAAGGATCCAGCTGCGGAAGAGAAAGAGAGAAATGGGAAAAATGACCGAAACTTGACTGCTCTGTCACATTTATACTGGTGCAGCCTAGCGCGCGCTAGGCTGGCGAGCTAGCGTGCGCTATCGGCCCAGGCCGCAATCCAGAACCTCACTGCCCTACTGACTCGGCCAGATAGCGTGCGCAGCCTTCCGGCCATAGCGCGTGCTACCTGCCGGTCCTAGCGTTCGCAGTGCCCGACAGTAGCGTGCGCTACCTGCCGATCCACCCGAGTCCAGTACCCCACTGCCCTACTGCCTCGGCCGACTAGCGCGCGCAGCCAACCGGCCGTAGCGTGCGCTACCTTCCGGCAGTAGCGCGTGCTACCTTCTGGATGTAGCGTGCGCTACGCCGGTTCCTACCGCACCCATCCGGCCAGTGCCCGACCACCAGGACTCGACGACTCGATTATCTGAAAATGCACGGAACGAACACGACAAAATGCTCGTGGGCAACATCATCGACCCGAAATGAATTACCATGCAACAATTAATCACACGCGACCATTAAAAGGGTCAAGACAACAAATACGAATGCGGATACCCACAACTTTGGATAAATTACAAAATGGCCCAAAATACCCGAAAATCAAGATACGTGATCGAATAACCAAACCGAAGTTCACAACACGTATAAAAAAGTTAAACGGACTTACGGGAAACTCGAAACAGCAGTTTCGAACGAGATTCGCAAGAATCGAACTCAAGTGCGGAAAAGTCGTTAAGAAACACGGAACTCAACAAAACAACACCGAAACGAACTCGGATGACAAAAAGTGCAGAATTAATCATTCTCAGAATGATGAAACGGTCCCAAGCGCAAAATGGACTCTTGCCAAAAAAAAAGAAAATTACCGAAATCCGAAATTGCGGATATTACATTATCCATGTTTCCCAGTTGAGGAAATATGTTTCGGATCTTATTCACGTCATAGACTATGGTGAGATTGATGTTGCCGAGGATATTGCCTTCGAGGAGTGCCCCTTGAAGACTTTGGAGCACCGTGAGAAGCGACTAGGGCATAATACCATTCCTTTGATCAAGGTGCAGTGGTCGAGGCATGGTGTCGAGGAGGCAACTTTGGAAACCGAGGATAGCATGCGTGCTAGGTACCCCGAGTTGTTTGTTTCTTAGGACGAAACTTATTTTTAGAGGGGTAGAATGTAATGTCCGCATTTTTTCTTTCCCGATATTTTCATTTTTGGTATATTTTTTCGTTTCTGCGACTCGCTTGTAACCGTATTGATATTTCGAGAATATTTAATAATGGATTTTTTGTCATCTGAGCTTGTTTCGGACTTGTTTTACTCAATTCCATGTTTAATGTCATTTCCGTCGCTATTTCACTCGATTCTCATAACTGTTGTTCGGAACCGCCGTTTCGGGGTTGCTGCAGGTCTGTCTCATGTTGTTATGCATGTTGTGACCTTTTGTTTGTTGTTTCGATCATATATCATGTGTTTCGGATGTTTTTGGCCGTTTTGTAATTTCCCAAAGTTTTGGGGTGATTACTAACATTGTAGTTTTCCGTACCCTCGGGTAGTTGAAATTGTGTTTTATTTTAGCGCTTTGGTTATGACTCAATATTGTTGTTCGTGTGTCTTCGGTCCGTTGTTTGGCGTCGGATGCGCGTTCATCCGAGATGGAATTCGCTGTTTTCCATCCTTGAGTTCTATCTGTGCTGCTGTCTGCACTCGATAGCGCACACTACTATTGTTGTGTAGCGCACGCTATCGTTGTTTTGTAGCGCACGCTACGACCATTTAGTAGCGCGCGCTAACGGCTCGAACACAGTAGTGACAGTGGGTTGTTTCTGCTCTCTGCTCTATGGACGAGCAGCTTAGTGCACGCTACATTTGTATATTAGCGCACGCTACATTTATATATTAGCGCACACTACGGTTTGGACTTATTGCATGATGGGTGACCGGTAGCGTGCGGCAGTCCAGACTGGGTAGAATGTTTCTGGACTCGGTTTGGTGCCCAGGTAGCGCACGCTATGGCCCGATAGCACGCGCTATCGAGGGGCCGTTAGCGCACGCTATTCTCCAGCAGCGCACGCTTACGGTCCAGAACTGTAGGTTCTGGACTGGATTTTGGCTGGGTAGCGCACGCTAACTTTTATCGTTAGCGCACGATACAGCTCCCTGGTTATAAAAGCCAGATAGTTGACACAGATTCTTCATTTCTTCATTTCTCACTCTCCTTCCAATTTGGGGCGATTCTTAGACGATTTTCGAGTGATTCGAAGTCTTTTAACTTCAAGCTATCATTTTTCTTGAGATCTTGGTGTAGATTAACAACACCAATACTTGTTCTTCATCCTCAATCCGAGGTAATATTCTAGAACTCTATTTAGGGAAATTTGGGGGGTTTTGAGTTTTCGTCTGATTTATTCCGTATTGTTGATTAATCCATGATGTATATGATTAATCTTGGTAGTATTCTTGTTTTCCCTACGTGTTCATGGTAAGTTTCGTGATATTTATGGAATCGAGAGGGTTCGATTGCGATCCATCCTCGTCGTTGTTTTCTACAAACTTATATGAATCGTAGGTGGGGTTTCGGGTGTCTTCCGTTATCGTTATTTTTTTCGAATTGGTTGTAATGGTGTTTGACGAATCATCTAGGTTCGGTGTGTCCAATTTCTCGCAACCGCGATTGTTTCATTCCATCCTTTCATCGTGATAATCGAGGCAAATACTCTTATGAACTTACACTCTTAGCATGGTAGTATTGCATGAGTAACGTGTGTGTTTATGCTCACTACGGGTTAGATCCGATGGGGTCTCGTTAGGGGTCTACAGAGGCGTGGATCGACGAGCTTTGCTTTTAACCACTACGGGTTAGATCTGATGGGGTCTCGGTAGGGGTCCACAGAGACGTGGATCGATGGTTAATTATGGTGCATTTTATAAATGTGTTTTGGGTTTTGGCGTTTCCGGAAATGTGTGTTTCAAACTGATGTTTTATCATTTGCATGCTTTGACTATATGTGTAAGGTGTAAGTTGTTCATTTGGTTACTTGTACTAGCGTAATTGCTAACCCCTTTGGGGAAACTCTTGTTATGAATTTCAGGTCATGTTCAGTAGGACGATCGGGCACTAGGGCAGTACAAGGATGCTGGCCAGTGTTGATGATGTGTGCAACTGAGTCTCTTTATTTCTGTTGTCCATTTTAATGCGGATTGTTTTCTTTGAACTTGTGAACTTATAGAAAGTACTCGCGAGTACTTAGGCATTTCTACTGGGATTATGGTTTATATTATTATACGTTATTTATGATTGTCGGTAATGTCTGTTTTGTCGGTTATATCGGGCGTTTCATTTATTTTCGCTCTGGTGATGTGTGGTTTCTCGCTAACTAAGATAGCTAGACGAGTGGTACTTCTTAATTAGCCTAGTGGGTCCCATGTAGGGGTCCACGACGCTGTAATATTCCCTGAATATCTTGGGGGTGTTACAGTTGGGATAACCACTTGCCCACTAGTGGAATTTTCCTACAACAATAGTTACTATACCAGCATCAAGGTTGCTCTGTTTAAGGCACTATATGGACGAAAGTGCTGGTCACCCATCTGCTGGGCTGAGGTGGGAGATAGCCAATTCACTGATTCACGAAGCAACTGTGAAAATCGTATAGATAGGAAATAGGTTGCAGACAGCACGTGATCATCAGAAGAGTTATGCAAATGTAAGGCGTAAACCTTTAAAATTATCTTAGCAAGAATTGGCCAGGTAGTTTACCGACTTGAGATGCCACAAGAACTCAGTGGTGTTCATAACACGTTTCATGTCTCGAATCTTAAGAAATGCTTATCGAATGAAACACTCGTTATTTCGCTGAAGGAAATTCATATTGATGACAAACTGCACTCGTCGAGGAACCGATGGAAATTATGGATCGGGAAGTCAAACAGTTGAAACAAAGTCGTATTACGATCATTAAGGTTCGATGGAATTCTAGAAGAGGTCTTGAATTCACTTGGTAGCGTGAAGATCTGATCCATCACAAGTACCCTCACCTAGGGGTGGCAAAATATACCGAAATGCCGAAATACCGTATTTACCGTACCAAAAAATTACCGAAAATACCAAAAAATTCGGTATAGCGAATTTTCGGTACGGTAACGGTATGAAACTTTTTTATTTTTGGTATTTCGGTATATACCGAAATATCAAAAAAAATCGGTATTTCTATATATATATATCGGTATATCGACATTTTTGGTATTTTATTTGTTTGGTAATACAAAAAAAATCGGTATTTCAATATATATATCGGTATATCGATATTTTTGGTATTTTATTTGTTCGGTATTTCGGTATATATCGGTATATCAAGATTTTTTTGATATTTTGGTAATTCGGTATTTTGGATAAGTTCGGTATATACCGATACTGAAATAAAATTCTGTATACTGAAATTTCGGTACGGTATCGGTATGAATTTTATTGTACCGAAAATTTCGGTACGGTATACGGTATTGGCAAAATAATTCGGTACGATACGGTATACCACCCCTACCCTCACCTATTCTCAAACACCTCACCATCGGATAACACACACCGAATTTCGAGACGGAATTCTCTTAAGACGTGGAGAATGTGACAACCAATAATTTTACGTTAACATTTATTCTTAAACATAAACGTTTTATCCTAAACATGTAAACTATGAACTTTACTCATAACCGTTAGGTTATCTCGCGCGTAACGAAAACCATCTTTGGACGTTTTACGTCACAACTAGACTAATGTTTAGTCTACTATAAGCAAGTACATGGCATACTCGTAATCATTTAGATGGTCATTTACATCCATATGCATAGTTTTCTTGTAACTTTCATTCTAAGTGTTTTAACTTGCGCACATGCGCATAACATACCCAATACCCTCACCACCTTTCTACTAACACTTTAAACACTTATATACATTTAAAATCAACTCATTTCCCTTCCATAAATACCAAAAAAATCACCCCCCTTTTATAAATATGCAAAACATCATAAAAGTCCTACCACTTGAATTTCACAAATCTTTGATTATCTAGGGTTCATGAATTACATTGAAGATGATAAATTGGGGATTTTTGATAGTTCTTAATGCTTTATGATTAAATTACTCAATTGGAAATTCTTGTGGTTAATGGATGTTTTCCATGATGAAGATAATGATTTCTAGAGGATTCAAACAATAAATTTTACTTGGGAGTTGTTTTGATCAATAATGATTATATTGGGGGTTATTCCATTGTTTGTTATAAGTTTGGGGGAGAAATGCATTATTAGTCCTTGAATAAATGATAAATTGAAAATATTTGCAGAAAATGGCTCGAGGACGTGGACGAGGAAACTCTCAGCGGGGAAGGGGTAGGAACGCCGGAGAATAAATGCAACCGGCACGAGTGGCAATCCTAGGGGCTGTCGAAACCCCCAAATCTTACGGAATTGATCTCCCCGAATCACGACAAGCGAGGTGGGAGACGCTAGCCCTGAAAAAATGCTTCCTACGCGATGGCCCGATAATGAATGTATGACCGCAATGGGCATACAAGATGACATCATGAAATTCTTAGAAAGAGTGAATTGGGCCTGGATGATGACGCAACAATGGCCAACTTATAGGTGTCTCACGATGGAGTTTCTTAGCACTCTTGCCATCAGAAGAGATCCGGTGACTCGTGAACCAACCGAAATAATATTCCGGCTCAACAATAATGACGAGAGGCTAACCATCAACTAGTTGGAAGACATTTATCATGCGAGACACAACGGACACTACCAAATAAACCGATTCGTATGTGAAACCTATTGGAGAGCTATGGTGGAATACCCGGGGAGCGAGGCACGGCATTACGTTACAAAATCGGCTAAAGGATCGAATCTTCGCAATCTAATACTCTGATACCTACACAAGGTGATTGCGAATACTATTTATGGCCGAAAGGAGACCGGACCTATTTCACTCCGAGAATTATACATCCTGACCCACATGCTCGATAACACAATTCCAGCCACCGGGGCAATGATAGCCGAACATTTTGAGGATATTACGTTGAAGCCGAAAGGGGAGATATGGATAGGGGGTTTGATTACCCCTATCGCACTTCACTATGAGATTTCCTTAGCTCAGAGGACTCCCCTACCAGGAAACAAGCTGCTCTCTATCTCTGTGATGAAAGTTATGAACATCCTGGATTACGAATCGCGCACAGTCTTCCTCCAGATCGACAATGACTATTTACTTCTCCCGAATACGCCTCTGACGACCATAAATAATATTCGGGACATAGGAAATCTGTAGATGGCTACGGAAGCGCACCGACGAGCGCGGATGGCAGCTGGATTGGCTCCCTCAGGTCACAGCCCTCTTGACCGAAATGTTCGACCTCGGCGAATTATGGATGAAGACAGAGCTGAGAGGATGAAAGAGGAAGAGGCTTATGAAAGAGGCCTGGATGAAGATGAAGGAGAGGAGGACGAAGAAGAAAAACAAGAAGAAAGCCCCATAGATCGTGTTGCTACCCAAAATATTATCCGGAGATAGATATTGCTGGAATGGATAGATAGCAAACAAATGCGAGAACACTTCCGTGAGAAAGATAAATAACACAAGATTTTCCGGGGTTGTTAGTCTCGAGCTTGAATGCTCTCGCGAGATATTATTAATACTAATATTCAGGGATACAAGTACTAATGTAAGAATACAATTACAATGAGTGTAAATATTCTTGTTATCTTAGCTAGTGAGCGTGTAGATTGCCGGAAGAACCAGATGTGATGCTCTGTGAGTTCTTGTAACAACGGGGATGAATTGTGGCGGTGGTGAGAGATCGACCGTCTCTCACGGCGTATCTTAGCAGTATGCTCGAGCTCATGGGCTTATGAATCTCTTGGAATCTGCCTTGTGGAGACTTCTTGCCTCTGCCGATCGTCTTCTGGATGAGAGATTCGGAGAGAGAAATCCTGAGATGGATTCCGGCGAGAAAGCTGGGAGCTTGATGGTATGTATGTTCTTCTGTATTTCCGTGAATGAATTCGGTATGTAAGTGAATGAGTTGGGAACCTTTTTCCAGTAGGAGGAGGTTCTCTATTTATAGGACTTGGATATGCCGGGCGATCGCCTTTGCTGTATTATAATAATCGGGCGATCGTCTTTTAGCATATGGGCTTGTTCCCTTAAAGTCCACGGCTGCTGCTGGCAGCCAGCTGTACGGTCCAATGGGGAGCCTGCACGCGTCCTAAGTCGCTGTCACGGGCGGTCCCACTTCGTTACTTTCGGCGGACTTGTCAGTAGGTGAGGTAGGTGACAGGCTGGAGTCAAAGGTCTTGTCTGTCAGCGCCTTTTGTGGATCTGCACGTGGGTGCTGTTTTGAGATACAGTCTTCGATGACTTTGATGGACGATCATCTCTGTTCGGGGCATAGGCCGGTTGTCCTTAGCCGGGCACTAGAGTCGATCGCCGGATGCCAAAGGGCGATCGCCTTAGGAGTCGATCGCTAGGTACCTGACGGTGGTCTGGTACTTTCGTTTAGGCGAGTTAGCCAAAGTTTGATTGGTGTGGACTCGGTCGCTCGGCCTTGTAGTCGATCGCCTGTCGAGGTGGATAAATCTCGATATAACAATTGCCCCCCAGTTCGCTCCTATGTTGGAAACGTGGGGTGAGGTGGTTCTGCTGGCGATCGCTAGACTTCGAGGAGCGACCCTGCGTTTCACTGAACTGGCGATTGTCTTTGAGCTGATAGATTCTGAATTTAGACGACCTGGTAGGTCGCTGAAATGAGCGGGAAATTGCAGCGGATGCGGAATAGTTTCTGGGACACGTGTCGGGTTCCTATTGGGGTAGACCGACGGTCATTAATGACTCCTCGACTGACGCGTCCTTGAAAAGACGCGTACGCGGGTTTCAAGGGAGTCTTAATTGCGACGTTTGAGATCCGACCCCTGAGATTCTCCCTTATTGCAAACGAGTCCCTTCCATCTCCTATAAAAGGGTGCAGTGTTGCAGTCTTCATTCTCACGCACACTTACTGGAGAAAGAAGGACTTGCTGAAGATTTTTCTGAATATCTTAGTGCCGATCATCGTTCGATTTCATCTTTGGGTAAGATGAACATTCCTTTCCTCCTCTTTTCTTCAAAAATGGCTGGAACATCTTCTTCATACGGAGTAGGCACTTCCTCCGCCGCTGGGACTTCTGATGTCCGGGGAGGATCCACCGCTGGATTTCATCTGGAGATGGTCGTTGAGGCTATTCGGGCCGGAATTGACCCTGCGGAGGTGAAGGTGCTGTTCAACGAGGCTGACGTGGCTAAGGAAGCGGCCGTTGAACATAGGCGCTCACAGATGGAGAGAGATCTTGCGGTCAGGGCCTACTGGGAGCGGCACGGTGCCTTTGGCTGGGATTATCAGGCATTTGCTGAGATTATGGAGGGGTTGGCCGGTCCGTCTCCAAGATTTGATTTCAGGGAGTATTCGATCTCTCACCCTTATCAACCTCCCAAGCGATCACTATTTCGGGCTGCTCAGCGATCTCTGTGGTCGCTTGGCTAAATCAGGAGTTCGGCAACCAGGAAGGATCTGGCCGTCTGGAGGACGAGGTTTCATATCCCCTCAGATATGGATCTCTTCGTGCCGGCCAAGAATGAGAGAGCCGATTAGCCTCCGGAGGGGATGGTCGCTGTGAATGAAGCGATCATGGAGGCAGGGTTGCGATTCCCCTTGTCGTTCGCTGTCTCCCATCTGTTGGCTGCCTGGAACGTGGCGCCTCTCCAGCTGACGCAAAATGCGTGGCTCGAGATAATGTGTACCCTCACCTTGTTCAGCGGTCACCGACTATACCGCCTTCCTTCGCCGTCGGAGATGAACCACCTGTTCAAGCTGACAGTTCAGAAAGGGTCGGTCGGAGGCTATCATATACAAGGTCGATCCGGTCGGGTGATCCTTGGAGTCCCGAACAAGGCGCGGGGCGATCCGGCAAAGTGGTTCTGGGTCGCCGGTGCCTGGAAGGCCTCCGCGAGCGACAATCCCACTGGCGAGCTGGAGATTCCCACTGGTTTTCGGGAGAGACATCCCGGTAAGGGTTCAGACTCTCCCTTAGTTCAGATATGTTCTGAACTGATCTAATTTGAATTTGTTTTTGCAGGTTTCCACATTCCGGCGATCGAGGAGCTACCTTTTGATTTCCTGGTCGTCTGGGAGCGGATACGAAGCTTGCCAGATGACGAATTGGATGCTAACCGGCTCAACAAGGAGAGTCGTCGGTTGTCCGCTCGCATACTCCATTTTCCGAGACATCTTTCGATCTCAGGTACGAATTTCTACGATCTCCATTTGCTAGGTGATCGTCCTTTCGGAGGAATGTGACTAACTGTGGCTTGATTGTTCTTATCGCAGAGGTTCGCTTTTCTCGCTTTGTGGAGCCCCCAACGGAGATTGCCATGTCGAACCCCGGAGTTTTGGGTCACCTCCGCCAGACGAAGTCATCGCGGGCTCCTCCTGTGGCGGTACCTATCATCCCAAAGGCGGAGCCTTGCGTGGAGCCGATCGTGGCCGAGGAGGAAGTTCGGGAGGAGGGACTTCGGACAAATCGCAAACGGCAGAGGTCGGGAGAAACTCCAGTTTCTGCCCCTGCCAGTGAGGTGCCGATCGCCGCGCCTGCAATCACCGTTGTTCCTCCGGAGAAAGAGCCTACTCCCTCTGCGGCTTTCCTGCGGGAGATGGCGATCGCCGAAGCTGAGACCCCTCGAGGGAAGCCATACTTCGGTCGCGATCCTGAGAGAGCCGAGAGGTAGACTGCTTACTGAGTTAAAACTTTTCATTTGCGTAGGAGTTGTGCTAATTTTGTTGTTTTGATGCAGGATCCGTCGCACAGATCCATCTTGCCCGCCGATGGTGTTGGATTTCTTAGCTAGCCGATCTCCTCGCCAGTCCTGTGACATCCCGCAATACGTCAGCAAGGATGTTTCTGCTCTACCGAAGGCCTGGACGACCGATCTAGATGCGATCGCTCGTCAGCGATCTGGGAGTACGATGCAGGCTGTTCTCACCCTTTCTCTCCAGACGGCGACCATGGCTGTCCAGGCTGCGCAGGAGTTTGAGGGGCGACCTTCCACTATTCGCCTGCAGGCGGATCTCGAGGCGTCTCGGAAAGAGAATGCCGAGTTCGCCGACAAGATCGCGGCAATGGAGAAGGACTCTTTGGAGGCAGCCAAGCGGGCGATCCAAGAGCTTGAGCTGGCGAGGAAGGAAGCCGAGATGTCTCGGTTGGCGGTTGACCGATTCCGGGACAGGATGATGAATGCCGTCCGGGCGCAGAAGGTTGCTGAGACGGAAGCCGATTGTCAGAAGGTGACGATTGCTCGGTTGACTAGCGATCTGGCGGAGTCTAGGGAGAAGATAGCTGCGAGGGAGGCCGAGCTCCAGGGATCGCAACAAGAGATGGCGGAGCTGAAAGGGGAGGTAGAGGCGACCAAAGCCAATCCCTTCCTTAACTTGGAGTTTGTCAACGAGTTTGCCTATTATATGGCGTTCGCTGACTCGATCCGAGCCGCCAAGAAGGGAGGGCTGGAGGTCGGACCTCTTGCTGAGAATTTCAAGGCGTATGCGCTGGAGCATCCTCTTCATCCTGCTTTCTCCTTGCCGATTTTGGATCTCTCGGAGCTTGGCGTGGATTTGAGCTGGTATCCGACTCCGGCGAACCTCATTCATCCTGACGCTCCGGAGGATGGGGAGGCCATTCCGGGAACTGGGAAAGGGTCGCAGGTCGCACCGGCGGTTGAAGGCGAAGGCCAGGCGGGGGCCTGAGGCACTTCGTTTTATATGTTCTAGCTTATTGCCTTGTAGCTTTGTAGTTTTCTCTTTGTAGCATTTTGGCCTTCGGGCGACCATGTATTTTGATCCTTCAAGCAAGTAAATGAATGTTTGATTTTCTGATTTATCACTTGAATGATTGCTATTTTTGAGTCTTTGTTTGACTTTGTACAAATGTGTGAGGAGAGATCGTTGCGAGGGTAGTTTCAAATGAATTGATAAACTCATAAAGATAACTTCTACAATAAATTCGATCACTGCACAATATCTGAAAAATGGCGATCTCCGTATGTGGTTGAATAGGGACGATCATCGTTTAGGTAGTCCGCACTCTTCCCCCTTGTTTTTATTCACTTAGTGAAAGTAAGGGGATGAAAATAATTCGTCGAGTGAGCGGTATTCAATTTTGTCGAATCCTCGAGGGCGGTCGTCCGTCTTGAGAAACCGTGCACGATCGCGGAGTTCGATGGACCAACTCCATGACCATGTCTTTTGCGCGAATGACATTGTCTGTCTCGTGACTCATTTTATTGTGAGGGTCCTCTGTTAGGCTGCGCCTCGCCTCGTATTTAAACGAAGGGTGTGCGGTCTTGGTCTAGAGGAGTCCTTGCGCGGAGCGTCGTCGGATTAATCAACTCCACTTCCGCGGCTTATTAGCTCTGCTTCCACCTCGGGTCGCCATGACAATGGCGACCCTCGACGGTGTACGTTGAGACGGGGGTAGTGGCACGTCGCATTGACCGGGTTCACCATGTTAGATGATGAACCTTTGAGGGCGGGCGATCGTGTCCACTGATTAGTTTTGGAGGGCCCTCAGACTACGCCAGCCTCGTATTCAAACGAAGGGCGGGCGATCTTGGCCCAAAGGGACCTTGCATGGCCTAAGCAGTCGGTTCCATCGACCACCAGGACCATGGCTGCACTCTTCTACCTCGGATCGTCATGTAGATGCCGACCTTCGACGGTGTACGTTGTGTGGGTGAGGCGATCTCATGCCTTAGTCCATCACGTTAGATGGTGAACTGTAGATGGCGAACGAGTCCTCCAGTTTCTTCAATGAGGAGGGAGATCGGGGAGAGACTTCCGAGGTTCCCTTCTCCTGATTGAAGCATGTAGAGACGATCACCGAGGTTGATCTAGGGGTCGGCTCGTATGATCTTCCCAACCTGTTTGTGTTCGACTCGGACGATCATGTATAGAGATTGATAGGGGCTTCGGCTAAGCCAATAAGCTGTCCAACTTGCCCTCCTCGAACAATCTCCAGAGCTGTTTGAGGAGGTTGCGGCATTGGTTGGTGCTGTGGCCGGGACTCTTATGGTAGGCACAATATTGATTGTTGTCCAGGTGATCGTGGTCCCTTATCGCCTTTGGCTTGTTTAGCGGTTCGTTCCCCTTGATGGCATAGAAAATGTGCGCCAGAGTTCGGTTAAACGTATGGAGGATATGGGCCTCCATGTCCTCGAAGGCCTTGAGATCTCCGGCTGGCTTGGCGATCGCCTTATTTGTTTTGGCGATCGCCATCTTTCGGGCAGGAGGTGGCATTTTCTCGCCTAGGTGGAGGGTGAGTAGCCTTTGCCTGGCCAGAAAGTCGACAGCCTTAGCGCAGAAGATCGCGTAGGTTGGGGGAATATCCTTGGTGAGATGTCTAAACATGGGTGAATGACCGTAGAATCCCCCCAGGACCAAATAGAGAGTGAGCTCGTCACTGACGGGTTCGCCGGTGAGGATGATTTCGTCTACTCGGTCGATGTAATCTGCGTCGGTTTCGTCTTTCCCCTGCCTGATTTTCATCACGCGGTGGGGGCCTTCTGGTCTGGCGACCTTGGTGGCGAAATATGATGTGAAGTCATTCGCCAGTTTCTCAAAGGAGATGATCGATCGTGGTGGTAGTGAGGCGTACCACCTATGGGCCAGCTCGCCCAATGTTAACGGGAAGATCCGGCACTTGGTTGCATCAGATGCCCCACACCCAGTCATGTAGATTTGGAATTTACTCAGGTGGGTTTCGGGGTCCGATCTCCCTTCATACAGAGGTGTTTTGGGAGGAGCGATCGTTGGTTGCACGGGGGCAAGCTCGATGTGGACCGCGAGTGGCCTTGGCCGCCTTGATCTTTCACGGGCGCTTGCCCCAGTGTCCAAGTGTGCTTTCATCTCGTCGAGCTGGCGTTGCATAGCGGCCATCGTCGTGGCCTGGATGCTCGCGGCTCGGCGCTCGGAGCGGGAGCCGAGGCGATCGAGTACTGATCCCCTGGCGATCGGGGTGGGAGTCAGACGGCTGACCTGCGTTCGGCTGTGAGTTGGGTAGGCTGAACTCCTGGTGATGGATTCGGATTCCGTCTATTCGTGGTTGGAAACAGAATACCCCGGTCGCCAGGATGGGTCGCGCCCCAAGCGATTGAATATGGATCTGTCCGGTCGTGCGAGAGCCCTTTCTCGCGAATTGGGGCTTTCTGATGATCGCTCGCCCAGTAGCCCATTGAATTTCCATTTTCCCATGCGGTGGACGATCGAGGGAGTTATTGCGGGCGACGCGCATGCTCTCTGTCGCTCCTCTAGGATGGCCATAGCCTCCTCGATCTGTTCCTCGGTTTGGAACTGGTCGAGTGAGAGGTTGGGGCCATCTCTCAGGTGCGGGATCGAGAGTCTCGCGTTGCCGCGGCTTCCCCCGGTCGTCGGCTGGGGTTCGGATTGAGCCCGGATATGGTGTCCGGCGGTTCGGAGAGCGGCTCTCTTCGATGTACCGGTGGATGTCATGATTCTGAAGGTTTTCTTTGAAGCGCAGTGAGTGTCACTTCAAGTATATGCCCCGAGAACAGTGAGTGTTCTTCGGGACGGTAGGAATGAAAAATGAAGGTATAGATCCCCTTCCTCTAGCGCCAATTGTTGCTACCCAAAATATTATCCGGAGATAGATATTGCTGGAATGGATGGATAGCAAACAAATGCGAGAATACTTCCGTGAGAAAGATAAATAACACAAGATTTGCCGGGGTTGTTAGTCCCGGGCTTGAATGCTCTCGCGAGATATTATTAATACTAATATTCGGGGATACAAGTAATAATGTAAGAATACAATTACAATGAGTGTAAAGATTCTTGTTATCTTAGCTAGTGAGCGTGTAGATTGCCGGAAGAACCAGATGTGATGCTCTGTGAGTTCTTGCAACAACGGGGATGAACTGTGGCGGCGGTGAGAGATCCACCGTCTCTCACGGCGTATCTTAGCAGTATGCTCGAGCTCCTGGGCTTATGAATCTCTTGGAATCTGCCTTGTGGAGACTTCTTGCCTCTGCCGATCGTCTTCTGGATGAGAGATTCGGAAATCCTGAGATGGATTCCGGCGAGAAAGCCGGGAGCTTGATGGTATGTATGTTCTTCTGTATTTCCGTGAATGAATTCGGAATGTAAGTGAATGAGTTGGGAACCTTTTTCCAGTAGGAGGAGGTTCTCTATTTATAGGACTTGGATATGCCGGGCGATCGCCTTTGCTATATTATAATAATCGAGCGATCGTCTTTTAGCACATGGGCCTGTTCCCTTAAAGTCCGCGGCTGCTGCTGGCAGCCAGCTGTACGGTCCAATGGGGAGCCTGCACGCGTCCTGAGTCGCTGTCACGGGCGGTCCCACTTCGTTACTTTCGTCGGACTTGTCAGTAGGTGAGGTAGGTGACAGGCTGGAATCAAAGGTCTTGTCTGTCAGCGCCTTTTGTGGATCTGCACGTGGGTGCTGTTCTGAGATCCAGTCTTCGATGACTTTGACGGACGATCGTCTCTGTTCGGGGCATAGGCCGGTTGTCCTTAGCCGGGCACTAGAGTCGATCGCCGGATGCCAATGGGCGATCGCCTTGGGAGTCGATCGCTAGGTACCTGACGGTGGTCTGGTACTTTCGTTTAGGAGAGTTAGCCAAAGTTTGATTGGTGTGGACTCGGTCGCTCGGCCTTGTAGTCGATCGCCTGTCGAGGTGGATAAATCTCGATACAACAGATCGGACCGCGACGTCAAGGTAGACCGAAACTAGACATGCCCCCTCGCATCCAACATTAAGGGAGGAGTTCGTAGCCTTCCGAGAGGAGTTCGTCTCCTTCCGAGAGGAGACTAGATAGAGGCGAGAGGAGGCTAGACAGGAGCGGAACGAGATGTTGTCTCTTTTGAGATAAATGCACGAGTGGCATGTCCAGCAAGACCACTTCCCTCCGCCCCACCAGTAAAACCGGTCGTAAGTATTTCTTCACCAATGAAATTCTTTTATTTAAATATTATACCCCCTTCGTGCGTATACTCTTTAATTCAAGTTTGGGGGGTTTGGTCAAGAAATACTTCGTTACTTTTATTTTATTTGTTTTTGGATATTATTATGCTTGTTTGTTTATTTTTGCTTGTTTTTTTCGGAAGACTTCTTTTTGGTGTGTTTTTATAAACATTTGGTGTGTTTTGAGCATCTTGAAATTTTGATAAAAACTTTGAAGTATGAACTCTTTTCTTGGATGCCTCGGGATTTATTTTGTTGGTTTGATTTACAAATCGAGGATAATTTGAAGAGAAAAAATTGTTGATAATCGAAACGGGTGTGAAATTGAATAAGTAGTTTAATATCTTGGAGGTATGAACAAATCTACTTGTGAGCTTTTGAGCCTTCGTGCATTTTCAAATATGCAAGTTTTATTGTCGAGTGTTTCATTCGTGATTTAAGACTCTAGAACTTGTCTTGGTATCTTGTTCAAAACTACTAGTGTGTGTGTGCAATTGAGTGAAAATGATTTTAGGCGCCTTTGATCTTAACCCTTCGATTTTGGTCAACCCGACATTTGATTATTCCTTAAATAAACCCAATCGAGCTCATTGTCTATTTTATTGTCAAACCACATATCGAACTTTCCATTGCTATAATCCTTTGACCCATACTTGAGTGATTATAAATTATTTTTGACGAGGCTACATATATCGTGGTGACATTGGGTGATATACATATTGTTGGGAGTGTTGAAATGGAGAAAATAATTACTCCGCTATTTTTGGGAACTTAGTAACCGGGTGTATTCATGTGACCCATGTTTACATTCGCGTAAAATAGTTACCTTAGATATGAGTATGCTTGGAAACAATTGTGTATGTTTTGATCCTAGTAACCGGGTGTATTCATGTGACCCATCATTTACATTCGTGTAAAACATATCCTAAAACAACCAAAAAAAAATCGGAGCAATAAGGAGGGCTTAAGGCTGCGTTTCTCACTTTCAAAAGTGCTTGTTGCGAATGTTACATAGTTAAGGGGTTGAAAGAAGCAAACTTCAAAAATCTTGAGCTTCTAAGCGATTATGGTGGTTTAGTTCTAAATTGCTCAAGTCAAGTTATTTTAGCCATATTTATCCCACCCCGACCCAAGCCTACATTACAGCCGAGTAAAGTCCTTTTTGATTCACAATTTTGCATACACAAAACAGTGGTAGATATATAGACGATTGGCAAGCCTATGGGGTTTCTTATTTCATTGAACGAGTTCCGAGTATATACTTATCCCTATATCACTTTGAGAGTAAGTGAATACACTTGACCAGTGAGGTTTATATTCGCCAAGTATTGACTATGATGTTAAGGAAGCACCTCGGAGATTTGAAAACTTTGAAGAACTCAACTTATTTTACTTGAAGTGTATTGAAGAAATTTTCGAAAAGGTCCTTTGAGGTATGTTGAGAGTGGAGTTCCCCTTGTGAGTGATTATTTTAAAGTGCATTGCTCGGGACGATCAAAGTTTAAGTTTGGGGGGATTTGATGAGTCGATTCTTGATCGACTCATCCTATTCTTTTTAGTCGTATTTTTGTTTGCTTTTTAGTATTTTGTTCTCTTTTATGCGTGGTATGTTGTGTTTTTAATTTATAGGTAGCCAAGCGAAGATTGTGGTGAAATATGTGCTTTCATAGCCAATATTGGAGTTTATGATGATCAAGAGCTAAAACGGGGCCTAAAACGATAAAAGATTGAAGCAATATCGGTCCTATTTTCTAAATCCCAGAATCATCACTCCGAATTAAGATGTGTTCTCCTTTGATATAAATTCCTCGTGAAATAGCTTCTAAACGGTATATCATACGGTAAATTTTGAGGTGTATTGATACAAGAACGAAGGATCAAGTCGAAGAAGACAAAAAACCAGAATCAAAACAAGAAGAAGCAACTCGACCGTGTCATCGGACACGGTTGGGTCTCGTTCCAGTGAGAATTTCAGTTTCTGGAAGAGTACAACACGGCTGTGTCATAGGACACGGCCGAGTCACGATCCAGTCTAATCTGCATTTCTAGCGCAGTATGACACGACCGTGTCATATGACACGGCCGGGTCCGGCGGACAGAACACTTTGCAATTTCCAGGATAGTACGACACGGGCCGTGTCACTTTTCGGTGCAAGTCCATTTCTTTGACATTTTACACGATTTGGATGGATTTTTTGGCACTTTTGGCTTTATAAAAAGGTATTGGAGACCCTTAGGATGGAGATTCAGATTTTGTGTGAGATGTTGTGTGGAAAAACACAAGATTAGGGAGAGAAACACCAAAATAGGGAGAAATGAGAGATTTTTCATCATTTTCTTTGTATGCTTGTCTGGAAGAAAAATACATTTGTGAGTAAATAAAAAATCCTTGTATCATTTTGTTGTGAGTTATTGAAGGAAGATCATCAAACCTTCATCGGGAATTCGATTTCGGCTTTTACAAGGGAAGTTTCTACCATGTTTTATTTTACAATTTTCATTATTATTGTTGAAATAATCATGTGTAGCTAATCTTTTCATATGGGTTTTTAGATTGAGCCACATACATGTTATCCATTGTTAGTTCCTATTGATTTTCCGGGTAAAGTTGGGATTATTCCTCCTTGTTTGTTCTTCGCATAAGAACTTTTGATTTAGATCATCAAACCTATTTCATAGTTGTTATTATTATAAAATCGAGGGTTTTTGTCGGTGTTCGCCATCAAACGACCCGATAGAAGTGATTGTGAATGTTCTAAACCTTTTTCCGTGATCTTTTAGCGAATTACCCCATCAAAGGTATTATCTAGTCGATTGTTAGTAGAGATTCGTCCCCATCAAAGGACTATCTCTTATTTTCGATAAGAACAATCGTGATTTTTAGGATTACCGCAATTAAATGGGTTTCTTTTAATCATGAGCAATCGATAACTCCAAACCTTAATTCTTTGTGTATCGGAACTAATAATTGATTACGTGTGTGTCGGTGATTCTAAACTCCCATATCATTATCATAATTGTAATATCTCAATTATCCAACCTTTAATTCGGTGTTATTAACATTTCGTTTATTTTAATTTCTCGCATTGTGATTGTTATCCTATCAAATCTTTGGTGTATTTTACTTTACTTTACTTTTGTTTATTCGACTATTTGCCGAACATTATCAAACTTCAAACCGTTTCCAACTCCTTATGAGATCGACCTCGCAGTTACTTGTCGCTACCTACAAAAGCGATTCGTATACTTGCGAGTATATAATTTGTTCATCAGTTAGTTAATAATATTACGAACATAATAGATATTAAATAATACCTTATTTATTTTTATGAAGTAAAATCAACATTTCTGCTTCATTACGTGATATGTTACGCTCGTTTCTTTCCATCTATAAAGTTGTTCTATTTCTTCTACAGGGAGATCTAGATGCTAATTAATTACTTTCCATCTATACAATCGTTCTATTTCTTCTGTTGGCAGATCTAGATGCAAATCACTGGAACCAGGATAATATTACTGCCAGAGAGTTCTACTGCTACCTATTTCAAAGTCGAGCCACCGATACTACAAATATACTTCGGGCAGGCAGGCTTGTGCAGCAATATCAAATTGATTGTTACGTAAAGATTGAAACTCAGCGACTGGATTATTTTAGGAGTGAACAATTGCAACATGATATATGTTGAATCATTCGAAGGAATTATCAAAAGCATGGCATGCGAGGGTAATTTGAGCGGCAACAAAATCGGCCAAAAAATTGTACTCCCTTCGTCACACATCGGCAGTCCCAGAGACATGCAGCGGCGGTATCTAAATGCATTAGCTTTGGTGAGCAAATATAGAAAGCCAGATTTCTTCATAAAAATCACGTGCAACCCTAACTGGCCTGAAATACGTGCGGGTTTATTGCCTGGTGATAAGGCCCAGAATAGATCTGACCTCGTCGCAAGAGTTTTCAGAGCAAGAAATAAGGAATTCAAGAATGACATTGTCAAAAACAAATTACTGGGTGAGGTTGCAGCATATCTTTATGTTATAGAGTTCCAAAAAAGAGGCCTTCCTCATGCTCATTGGATCCTTATTTTAAAGCCAAATTATAAAATAGTCTCCTCAGCTGCATATGATCGTTTTGTTAGTGCAGAGCTGCCTCATATTGATTTACAACCACACCTTCATGCGTGTGTTGTCAGACATATGATGCACGGCCCTTGTGGACTACTGAATCCCTCAAATATATGCATGCGAGAAAGAAAGTGCAAGAATAGGTATCCTAAAGAGTATGTGGAAAGTACCTCTCAGTACGATGACTCTTATCCAATGTACAGGAGGAGAAATGATGGCAGAACTGCACATGTTCGGTGTCAAATCCTTGACAACAGGTGGGTTGTTCCATACAATCCTTACTTGCTGGCAAAATTCGACTGCCATATTAATGTCGAAATCTGTGTTGGAGTAAGGCTCATCAAATATTTGTACAAGTACGTTTGCAAGGGCACCAATAAGATTACATTTAATGTCGTTCCACATTTAGATATTTCAAGCCCTTATGAGATTACAGCATTCCAATCAGCTCGCTGGTTGTGGGCTCCTGAGGCCATGTGGAGAATTTACGCTTTCATATTAAGTGAAATATATCCAGCTGTAATGCAACTTCATGTTCATCTGCCAAACAAACAACATGTTCTATTCTGTCCCTCCCGCTATTTACCTGAAGTGATAGCAAATCCAAATGCATCTAAAACACAATTAACTGAGTTATTCAGAATGAACGCACAATCAGCCACAGTTTCGCAGATGAATTTACTATACAAAGATTTCCCTCGTTTCTTTGTTTGGGATGCATAAAAAAACGTGGCACCGACGCCTTAAAGGAACCTGCATTGGCCATTTGGTTACCGCCAGTCCACTTGATGGTGAAAGATATTATTTACGGTTGCTTCTAAACCATGTTCGAGCCCCAACCTCTTTCGACTATTTAAAAATGTATGCTGGCATACTAAACCCCACATTTCGAGCAGCTGCTCTAGCACGTGGTATGTTAGAATCAGATATAGATGTTACAAGTTCTATAGCTGAGGCATGTTCTTATCAAATGCCCTGCTCATTGCGCCGTCTCTTTGCAATCATTCTGTTGTATAATACTCCATCCAATCCGCGAGCGTTAGGGGATGTTTTCAAATTTTTCCTCGCAGATGATTACATTGCTCTGAAAAAATTTACTAACGAACAAGCTTTCTTAAAATCACTTCAATCGATGGATATGTTCTTACAATCTATGGGTCGAACAATTGATGATTTTGGTTTGGTCGACTATAATGTGGGAGCATCAAGAAAGCAAGTGCAAGACCAAGATTTTGAACAAGAGCTGAACTATAGTCTCTGACTCAGATCTGCAATCATGCACGCTATTGAATTCAATACAGAATCAGGCTTTTAAAGAAATCATGCAAACCATCGATAGTAATGGTCCAGCAGTTTTCTTTGTCGATGGACCAACTGATTCTGAAAAAACTTTTCTCTACCGAGCTCTTCTGGCGGCTGTTCGTTCCAAACACCTCATTGCATTGGCAGTGGCCACTTCAGGAGTAGCAGCATCCCTACTGCCCGGTGGCCGCACAGCACATTCACAGTTCAAACTTCCTGCAATTGTCGAAGATGAATCATGCACAATCAGCAAACAGAGTGTACATGCTCGTCTCATAATTGCAGCCAAACTTATTATTTGGGATGAGGCTTCGATGGAACACCGCAAGAGTGTTGAGGCATTTGACACTTTGCTACGTGCTCATGGAGACCCACATTTCTTTTGGCGGCAAAACCATTGTTTTCGGGGCCAATTTCAGGCAACCATTCCGATAATTCCTGGCGGTACTCGTGATGATGCTATTGCACCCTACCTAATTAATTATCCTCTTTGACTCTCAATGCGAAAAATCCACCTGACCCAAAATATGCGCGCAAAGATGATCCTACTTTTAAGGAATTTCTGCTCCGAGTTGGTAATGGCACCGAGCCTTGTAATCAATACGGCGAGATTAAACCGCCCTCAAATATGTGCCTGCCTTATAAACACAATGATGCTCCTTTAACTGAGTTGCTCTTTCAAATTTTCCCACACTTCAATATTTCTCCTCTCAATCCCACCATACTCATTGATCGCGCAATTCTGACTCCAAAGAATGACAGCGTCGACGAAATTAATGATCTTTTGATAAATAAATTTCCTGGTTGCGCCGTGGATTATTATAGCACCGATCTCACCAACGATCCATTTCAACAGTCTTACTATCAAGATTATCTGAACTCAATTCATATTCCAGGATTACCCTCACACTTGCTTCGGCTCAAAATAAACTGCCCAATAATGCTACTACATAATATAAACCCCTCAGAAGGCTTGTGCAGTGGTACTCGTCTTATATGCCGCCATCTGGGGAAAAATGTCCTCCCTGCAGACATTGCCTCAGGCCAACATGCAGGAGATTCGGTCTTCATACCATGTATACCTCTCGAACCATCTGACAAATAAAAATACCCTATTCCATTTAAACGACATCAATTTCCAGTGCGCCTCTGTTTTGTAATGACATTTAACAAGTCCCAGGGATAGACATTAGATAAAGTTGGCATGTATCTGCCCGAGCCAGTCTTCTCTCACGGCCAGCTCTATGTTGCCCTCTCTCGAGCAAGAAAGGCAGATGATATTAGAATACTAATTCGACCCCCCACTATTGATGCCATCCGTGATGATCTCACCAAAATTGTGTACAGAGATATTATCAATGCAACAGTCTTATAAATCTATTAACAACCTTCATATAATCAGATAACTTTCTAATGTGTATTAATGATAGAATGAGACAAATTTTCTTTTTTGCCGAGGAATTTTTCTATGGCTCTTTTATTTGAGTACAACCTGCAATTTTTCTTGTAATTTGTATGCAGCCAATAGAGCCCAAAATATATTCTATCAACAACATCACTCCTGATAAAAAAATGTGCAGCAAAAGTTTGCGTTGTCAATAAAACAAGTCCCCGAACATCATCACAAACTACTCCTGTTAGATTCCAAAAATTGCTCCTCGCAGATGAACAGGTCAGCCCTTTCTCACATTTGTCCATTATTATTTTTGTGTGGACTACTAGGTATATCTTGACAGTTTTTTCCACCTATACGTACAATATCAGACATTACTTCTGCGTAAAATATTAGACATTCACCACAGTTTTTCTATATCGTCCTACTAACTATTGCTTAAAATTTTTGCCACGATCGCTGTTGGATAAATATTTAGTCATATCGAAACCTGCTCTTTTGTCAAATTTTTTCATATCTTGTAATCTTATACGCCTACAACATGTTTAAAACATGGAAATAGAGTTGAGGCAATGCTATACAGATCCGATGTCGAGCTGCTGAAAAATTGTTTCAACGTTGATGAAACTTATCTTATATCGAATGCATTGGTGTGGCCTGTCAAACGAGGATTCAAAAATCCTCTGGTGAATAACAGCTACCAATGGATAATTGGTTCGAAAACAGAAATTCTGCCAACTGAAAAGAAAGCGTTTGTTTCTTCTTCTGGCTCCTGTATTTACACATTACGATCATTTCCATAGGTTAATAAGAACCAGAACACTTATAAGTAAGTCACTACTCAGGCCTATTATTGCACCTATATTTCAGCCTCTGCCTTCAAATATTTATACAATAATAAATTAGCCAAGTAGGTCATTCAAATTTTTCCCACAACTGACAGGTACTGTTGCTGTTATAATTAGCAAGCACGAACCCAGATCCGTATCATCAAGAGGCAGAGAAAACACATTGCGTGAATATATCGCAATAGACGAAGCGTACGAACTATTCATCCACCCCTTAGTATATACCTAATATCAGATCGAAAACTAATATATAATAATTCCAATGCAAAAAATTATTTTAGTTTCAGGCCTTTCGTTATTACTTTTTGGAACGATGCTATTCCAGATGATGTGTACACTCTGCTCGACTCCGTTCAGGATCATCATGTTATAGCTGTGCTCAATTTTAATGTTACCAAATACGATAGTAATATTATTTCTCATATATATATATATATATTTGTTCTTCATTTAGTTCATAGTCATTGATGATTATTACTTTTTATTTACAATTTCTGAACTCCTGGTGTGTTTTTTAGGCCTTTTATTTTCATTATTGTGTATGTTTCTGGAGTGCTGTGCCGCATTTCTGTGGTCTGAGGCCAATTTCCTCTGTTTTCAGTATCCTAATCCCCTATCAAATTAGGTACCATTCGAAAAAAGACTGAAAGAAATATTTGGGTCCAACCATAGCTTCACTTCCAAGAATTTACTTTCATCGTTGTGTATAAATTACATGATATAATATTTGGATTTATTTAAATTGGGTTTCCTTTTTATCGGATTATATACCTCAATTACGTTATTCTGCCAAAACACGCTGTCTACTAATTATTTCCTTCATTAAATTATTATTCCGCAGATGTCTCGCTCAGCTCAACATCCTCTTCACTCGTCCTCCTTCAATTTAAAGACAAACGTTTCGAGGAACTTCATAAATGGTAACCTCACATCTACCCACATAAAATTTGAAGAATAATATTTTTTTGTGAATATTATTTGCAAAACACCTGACGCAAAATCCCGAATTAAATCAATTGAATTTTTCATTTTTCTTCCGTACAACATGAATAGTGTATTGATAAACGTGTATCTATATTATTGTTAATATCGGATCCATACTGGTGTCGCCTTGTTTAACGTAATAGTTATACTGCAACTACCGTCTCTCATAGAACGCTCATGCATTTTATATTTGTATAATTATTATTTTTATACTTCCAGGCAGGCTCTAAATATAAAACGGATCGTTGGCCTCTTGGACCAAGACAGCTTACTCGAAAGAGCACATACAAATTTCAATGTGAATACTCGGGATAAAATGTCCGTACACACCATACTTACAGCAGCTGAGGTGAACATAGTTCAAATTTTTAATAAATAAGTAATCTCGCACAACCTGAACATTTTCCCTTAAACAGCCTGGCAGGTTTGATACCGTTGTTCGAGCAAAGATAATACGAACTAATTAAAAGTTTATCTACCTATGCTGCGACCGCTACCACTATTTGACGTCGGCAGAATATGGCTCACTCTTTGAATGCCGATCCTGCCACATCAACAAAATAGCAACTCCAAGGTATTCAGACCACCATTGCTTTATTTTTTCCCAAATTACTCTGACATTTTATCCAAGCCTGATACAAAATTACATGTATCTACAGATACAGATTCTCTCTTTTGCTTTTGATGACACCGACGGAATAGAGGTTGCAGTGTTTGGAAATGAAGGTGAAAAACTTCTGAATATTTCAGCCGACGATTTCTAGCAAAAATATAATGACGTACACCTCCTCACAGAATCACTACTCTAGCTACACTACATTTATAACTAGAAATACTACATGTGATAAATTAAAAATATCTAACATGCAGGATGCCTCTTCTATACTATCCTTTCTCAACTCCAACCTTGAAAAGCTGGTGCTAAAAATGAAGCTTTAATCTAAAATTTTTAAGAAACAGGATGACGCTGCTATATTATCATATACCGTTCAATCATTAGAATGTGAAAATACAACATCAGTCCCTGCCTCAACAAATGAATCTCCTGCACCACCCTCTTCCTCTCCAGGTACCTTTTCATGCACTTCCAATCTAAAATACTAAAAATGTTAGGTAACATTTCACTCTTTCCTTGCCTCAATCTGTAAAGTATCTCTTTTCCTCTATCACAGGCATTACGTACCCTGCAACCGATGAAATCAACAGGCCAACTGAAAATCTGAATCCCTCCACTCAAACTCTAGCAGGTTCAATATACTACATTCACAAATATTTTCAAATTCATTCAATATTTACACATAATAAACCGCTAAGCTACAAAAAAATAAACAGATATGCTACATGCTGCCAAATCCAGACTTCCCAAAAAAAAAGGCCTGGAATTCAAGTACAAGACAACACACATACGGCTAACACACCACTATCCAAGAGATCCAACAATGCGAGGCACCGCATGTTTCACAACAACCCTCCCTGCATCATCACAATACAGTTCATATTCTTTACTAACCAAATCGTATTATGTTTGCCAAATTGCAGCACCTCCACAGAGAAGCACAGACAAACCCAAATCATCGTGAGGCCGCACATTGAGAGCCAAAAAGTTCGACTGAATAAATACGCAGTCACACTTCTGTGAAAATAACAATGTTGTAAAATATTTGTAAATTAGTTTAACAGCAAACCTTTCGTAAAAGTGATTGTGTATCGAGGGTACACATGATTGAGATATAGGTTGTTCGTTGTAATTTGGTTATTATTTATATGTAGTTTGACCTTGCTGATCACTTGTATATTGAGTCGTACTGTATATTTCCTGGTAGATCCTCGCAAGAAGAGTCTATAACGTAGTAATATTCCCAATCGAGTCAGGGGTGTTACAGACACTACATGGACAATAATACGATGCTACACGAAAGAACCATAAGAATACACTAAATATGTGAACAATAAGTAGACAATACGTGAGAGAATGATAACAAAGACGATACACAAGTGAACCATAAGAAGATAGGAGAACCATAAGCTAGACGAAAGAACCATAATAGGATGTTACACACGAGAACCACAAGAAGTTCTCAACAGGAGAATGATAATAAAATATTACATGGTATAAAATTGTTCTATATCTATATGAATAATCTATATATCAATGTAGACAAAGTTTTTTTTATAAGATATATCAAATAAAATTGCAGTTACTATGAAAACTTAAGAAAAAGAATCTTAGATCGATTTAGGTAATACAATTTATAATTGATATCAACAATTTACCACATTGAATATATAAGATGTTATAGGGATAACCATATAAGAAGTTGATGATGCATGAAAAACTGATAAGAAGATGTTATAGGGGAGAGCCATAAGAATGGGCTAGACGGGAGGGCCATAAGAAGAGTTACATGGAAGAAACATAAGAAAATGCTAAACGGGAGAAAAATAAGAATATATTACATAGGAGAATCATAAGAATGTTGAAACACGAGAGAATGGTGAGAATATGCTATACGGGAGAATCATAAGAAGATGTTACACATTATAACCATAAGAAGATATTGAAGTGAAGAGCAATAAGAAAATATTACACGAGATAACCACGAGATAACCGTGAGATAATGTTATGGGAGAACCATGAGGTGTTACACGGAAGAACCATAAAAAACGATATATGTGGGAACGACAAAAATTATGCTTGTGGAAGAACTATATAGTAGTAATCTACGTATTAATATATTTATATTATTTAATAAAATCTAACAAAAATACAGATATCATATATTTTTTGAAAATCTTGTACTGATTTAGGAAAATCATATAGTGTATAGTCGATCAAACACATAATTAGACGACTGGTGTGATTGAAAAAAGTTTTCAACAACCCATGAGTCATTTTGGAAGTTAAACATTGTTGTTAGATAATATACCTTATATTTTCATAATATACTTTAACTTTACAATTTACTTCAAAAAAAAAGTTAAGTGTGCAAATTATTGTTATATTATTTTTGGTGCTTATAATTAGAGTTGAGCATCGGGACTGATCCGGCCCGAATCGACCCGGTCCGGAATGAACCGGAATATAAACGGTCGAACTTTATCGACCTGAAGTCCGGACCTGTTCGGAATGGGTTCAACCCGGCTCGAACCCGGTAAAACCGGGTCAGTCCGGACTGGACCAGTTCTACCCTGATTTAGTTAAAAAAATCTTGTTGTATATTAAGTATCTTGTTATAACATCCAAAATGCTTTCTTATTTATATAGCCCTGCAACATCCCAGAAAATGCAGTTATCAATCTTAATACTTTATTCAGTCACCAAACTCTCAAGTTCAACAAATTTTAGGGTAAACAAACTTAACTAGAATAATGTGCAATCATAAGCCATTAATCATCATTATTTCATCACCGCCGAGGGTAAATTAGAATAAAAAAATATTTTTTATGTATTTTTATTTTCACCTGGTTGTTCCGGGCTAGACCCGAATTTTTCGAGTTTTGACCGGTCCGGCCCGCAACTCAAATTTTATAAAAATGGAAACCCGAGGCCCGGACCCGATTAACAGGTTCAGTTCGGGTCCGAATAAAAATTGGGTCCGGTCCATTTGTGCTCAGCCCTACTTATAATATTTTGTTAATATCTCAAATTCTGCACTCCATGCGGGGATAATCATTTATGTGTAGTAACTTTAGACTTTAAAAATTTATGTGTGATATAACATTATTATTATTATTATTATTATTATTATTATTATCATCATCATCAATATGCATTTATTGTGTCCAATTTGATTTAAAGTTATGTATTTACTAGTCATTCAGACCCGTGCGTTGCACACGGGCTCTATCTAATTGGTCATAGTGTAATGTGTGATATTTATTTTCGTCATTAGGTTTGTAAGTTGTGATGGTATCACAACTTTTGTAAGCATCACATGAGTTTAAGATGAATGAGTTTAATTAGTTGTTTGGTGACTTTTATATTTAGACCGAGTCATTCAGACCCGTGCGATGTATACGGACTTAATCTAAATGTTCATAGTGTATTGTTCAACACTAATGTTCGTCATTACATGGGCTGTATATAAGTGTTCATAGCGTAATATTTGGCACTTATTTTCGTCATTATATATCTAAGTTGTGATGGTATCACACCTTTTCTAAGCATGACACACATTTAAAATAGTTTATTGGCATTAAAAGAGTATATGTGAAGAGATTTTTTTCAAGATGCTACATTTAAAAGAGTCTCTTCACATGTAACTTTTTAATATGTATAAGTTACATACTAAATGTCAAATGGAGGTTAAACGCATACGGTTCTTCAAAATAAATGTAACCCTTATATAAAATCGTAACAAAATGGATATTCGCTATATTTTGAGATCTAGCTTGTGACAATTAATTATCCTTTTGATTTATCATATCAAATACGGTAGTTCCACATTACTACGCTTAATTAATCGAACTTTATTTTATGCACAAAAACCATTTAAGTTTCAATATTTTTTATTGTTGTGAAAATCGGTCCAATATTGTTAGTATATTTAATTTGTACTGTGTTGCATATATAAATATATTTGAAGACATCAATCTCAACATATAATTTTTCTACTCTTAATAACTAATATAACAATTTCATTTTGCCAAATTTGTTTGTCATTCTACGATGAAACTAAAATTATATTAAGATAATCAATTAATCTCCATAGTGATATTACTTATTGAGTAAGATTTAAATTTAATTTATAATAGATTATATAAATGGTATATCTATATTGTTTAAACTACATAAATCGTCAAAATGATATTATTTATTATGTAAGATTTAAACTACAGTAAAATTATATAAATGATAAATTCTCAAAATAACATAATCACTTAATTGCCGATACTAATTGTGGATATGATTACCCGAATCATTAATACGTATTTGTTTTATCTATAGTCCATTGCTTTGCACCATTTATGGATAAAGATGATAGTGTGAAGATATTTTTATTATATACTACTATTTTCAATATGTAACATCGACATAACTTACATAACCATATCAAGTATCAAAGTCACGCAATATTTCAAGACGTTTAATTAAGAAATTGACATTAACACACCGCAAGACAAAAAACTAAATTAAGAGCAAAAATATTAAAATGCACCAACAAAGTGTAGTAATAATTATTGACTAATAATTGAACTCGTCACATTATTTTCAATAAACTTACTTGTTAACGAATCAATAGTATTAGCCCATTTATCGGTATTACATGAAGCAAAATATTGCATGTTTAATTTGTAACATATATTAATATGAATGCTAAGTATTCATCCCACCGATGGCCATGGCGTCGTTCTTGTTTTTGTTGTTGTTCTTGTTGTTGTTGTCTTTGTTGTTGTTGTTCATCGACCTTTTCATGTTTTGTTCTTGATACAATTTTTGTGACTTCTCGATATCTTTCTTTAATGCTTCTTGACGCGCTACAAAAACAATTAGATATAGTTGATCGTTAGTAACTTAAATACGCTTAATCAATATATTGCATTTTCGATCAAAGTAAAAATGTTCGTGCATGTACATAATTGATAAGACAACGATGTGTAGGATCTCTTAAACCATTAGAGAAGATGACGTTACTACCAAATCTCCTAAGACCATCTTTATGTCCTACATTGTTACACACACAAAACACACGTGAAATTTACATAAAACAATATAAATCAATATGCTAATTAAGCTAGACGATATGATGCTTACTTTACCACCATAATAAGTTGTAGAATTGTAAACGCGCATGTGGAGGAAGTTGTGTTTTGTTGTGTGTGATTTTTGACACATTATATAGTTGATAAAATATTCAGAACTCATGACGGGAAGGTAAAAAGACTAACACTAATTGGTGTGTTTAATTTATCGATTCATGGCACCAAACACTTCATCTCTACATTTCACTTTCAATTCGTGAGTTATTTATTATAACCACTTTACATTTATAATCGACAAATCTTCATGTACTTAACATATAAATGGTCATTATGTGAATATTCATCAGACACTTAACGAAAGTTGCCGTACGCCCTAAATCAATGTGGAATAACAAATATGATACAATCAATTCATCAAGCATTAATCATGACCACTTACATTTATAAGACTTCTTAAATTTTGATACAATCAATTCATCAAGTATTAATTATGACCACTTACATTTATAAGACTTCTTAAGCTTTATATATATAAGATTTGTCCCATCAAAAATCGAGAGATCATACCCTAATTTCTTTTGTGTTTGAGTTTTAAGTGGCACATTATTTTTGACATCCACCAGGAAAGTTTCAAAATTCAAACAAACACCACATATTCGCTACACAATTGACCAGTTCCATGATTTTTTTTTTTTTAGACCAGGTTTATCAAGGGAATGATCAACTACATAATACATACCGTGTAAGGTCCTATTCCTGCACCTATTTTATCTGAGTTGACTAAAACCTGTTTCCAACAATTATTCATACCCCAATTTTATATTTATAATTAATCTTATTTTTCTAATATATAATTAATATTATACAATATTTATAAAATTAAAGTTTTCGTTATCTAGATTACAATATTCATTTATTGAGAAAATAAAAAAATAAGTAAAAACAAATGATTTAAAACGACTTTGTACTCACTAAAGTGACTACAACAACATCTAAGTCTTAGTCCCAAAATGATTTGGGATCGACTGACATGAATCAAACTTTGTACTCACGTGACTAAATTGAAAAAAAAAAACTCCCTCCCTCTTGAGGCAAAACTTTTGGATACGAGATCTAAGAAGAGTTAAAGTAATATAAACCAATGTGGGTATAGGTCCTTGTGGGCACCAGGCACTGTTCCTCCTACCTAGTGGGTCGTTGAGTTACCATGATTTAATTCCTCCACCAATCTCTGTCAGGCCGGGGGTGGGAGCCCTGGGGGCGAGGGATTTCGCCTTTATGCTACAAGTTAAAGTAATATAAAGTAGTGATATGAATATATATTACTCCTTTCGTCTCATCTGAAGTGCAACATTTGATTTAAAAACATACCTTAAAAGTGTACTCCCACATCAATACTTTTTATCTTTTAATATACACCACACACTCACCATCAATACTTACAAAACTTGCATATCTATCACATCCAATCACTATTAAAATATATCAAAAAATATTGCGCTTGGACCGAGACGAAGGGAGTATATAAAATTGTGCGAGTAATAAATATGTCATAAAAAAAAAAAATAACTCAAATTTTGTATAACTGAAAAAGAAATACGACTCAAATTTTATGGGAACAAGCCAAATGCAGTAATACCTCAATGGCATGCTTGGTAAGGGGTTATGGGGGTGAGGAATGGGAAAAATAATGAAAAAAAAATACTTGATAAAATATAATGCATTGATTCATTACCCAATAGTAATAGTGAGTAATGAGACATTACCCAATAAATTGGAGGAATGTTTTTCTTTGTCTTTCCCCACCACAAGCACACCCTAAATTGAAGAATATGTAAGGGTATATAATAGTAACACTTAATTCTAATACATTAAACCATAAAAAAAATAATCTGTCACATGTAAAATGTTACATTAAAAATATTTGCTAGAAATTACTAAAGTAAAATTTATTTCCTCTAATTTCATTCTCAGTTCGTCGTCGTCATCATCATCAGCTATAACCAAGTTTCAGAAATCCTTGAGCAATTTCCGTACCTGTTCCAGTGTGACAAAGAGCACCACTGTAAATGGTCCTTGCCTAGAGATCGTCGGTATAAACCCCTTGTAGAGCGCCATCGGCCCCTCGGCCTTGATCGTCTTCATCGCGCAATCGACGGCGCCGGAGTACGGCGGCGCCACACCGGGCTCGACCTTCATGTTCATTACCCGCGTCTTGATCACGTCCACCGGATTCGACGCCACCGACGCCACGAACCCGGCAGCGAAGCTGGCCGTCACGTGGGTCCCGAGCCCGTCCTTCATCACACCATTCCCTAATATCATCTCCTTGAACTGGTCGTACGACGCCAGTTGCGAGGCGGTGACAAGCATGGCGCGGTTCACTGTGAGGGACGAGCCGCGCCACAGGCTGACAACGCCCTCGCTCCTGCTCATCTGGGAGATCGCGTCCACCACGCTTTTGTAGTTGCGCCGCTGCGCCGGAGGGAGGCGTCCGTCGGCCTGCATACGAACCATGGCCACGTCGGCGGGGTTTCCGACAGCGGCCCCGACGCCTCCGGCTATCAGTCCGGCAACGATCTTCCTCGTCAGGGTCATGTTGCTGGTGTTGGGATCTGTCCATTTCTTCTTCAGCACGTCGTATAGGCCCATCCTGGTGGTGGAGTAGAGCGTCTGTCGGAGGACGGTGGCGGAGACGCCGGAGAATAAGGCGGCGGCGCCGTCGAGCTGGACGATCCGTAGCCCGACGGAAATGGGTCCCACCCGCGGAGGAGGAGGGACGCGAATGCTGTCGTGCTGGTGGGGGTGGAAGGCAAGAGCCGGCCGGAGATTCTGCACCGGCGCCGGCATCTCTCCCTGAAGCTGCATACGCACCTTAATCAGATCGAGAGGGTGCGTACTACAACCAGCGATGATGGAAGCAATACCACCTTCAACAAATCCCTTGAAACCCATGATCGGAGAAAATACAACTCAGAAGATTTTAATTTCCAAATAAATAAATTAATTAAAAAAAATGGAGAGACCCTTAATCCCAAGAAAGGGATTTATTAAAGAATAAAGTAAAGATCTAATTAAAAGGAAGACCAATTGGAACTACAGTTCATCTCACTGGAAACCAGGAGATGGGAATGTATGGCGAAAGCTATGGAGGAAAAGTGGGGAATATTAGGCCTTTGAGACATATGCTGTAAAAAAAATGGTGTGCGTGTTTTTTTTAGTGGTCATGGCGGAGGAAATTTTATAGCGAGTTGGGGGGTGGGGGGTGGGGGTGGGGGTGGCGGAAAACGAAAGGAAAGGGCACAAACATGACTAGGTTTTTTCACGCGGAGTGCAGAAGAGAGGACCTAAATGGCGGAAAAGGAAAATAAGAATATATTCCTAAATTTTGTAATTATAGAAAGGTAATTTCCATAGGTTCCTAGGTTTACCATTTACCCGGATGGGTTTGGTGGGGGAGGTAAAAAAAGGGGCTGCGTGGCAATTGGGGGCTGAGCACCGGCTTGACCCGGCCCCGATAGACCCGGTCTGGAATGGACCGGAATATAAATGGCCGAACTTTATCGACCGGAAGCCCGAACTTATTCAGAATCGGGCCACCCCGATCCGGACCCGGTAAAACCTGGTCGGCCCAAATTTTCTGGGTTTTTGACCCGGTCGGGCCCGAAACCAAATTTTCGTAAAAATGCAATCCCCGGACTCGGACCTGATTAACAGATCCGGTCCGAGTCCGGGTAAAATCCGTATTTAGCCTTGAATCGGTATTTCTTGCAAATGGGAATGTGTTACATTTAACGAAATATGTTTACGGTGAAAAAAACTCACATTTTTTCGATTGCGTTTCCCTATTTATGTGGTCAGTCGTTTGCATGCCTATTCTTGCTGTTCAAATTTAATGTAACTTGATTGTTCAAACGAGAAATTCACATTATTACGAATGAAATTTAATATTTGGAACTTTAGATATTGATACTAAGATTACTATTAATGTGGTGTGACTCGTTTAATGGTCTTTATACAAGTGATATTATAAAATATATGTTTTTAGTATTATTTTGTTAATTTTGAATTATACTGTTTATGAAATTTGCTTATAACACAAATAAATATTCGGGAATTGGTTGGTGGTCCCGTGGTAGGACGCCTACACTTAAGACACTCCTTTGGGAAATGTCTTTGGTTCAATTCTCACCAAGGAGGTGAAAGAGAAGATTTTTCCTCTTTATGATCCTCTAACTCCCCGAGACTGCTCGAGGGACCGCTAATCAATGTTTAATCTCGCGTCAAGCGGCAGTATGAGAGTATTTCTTTGCTGGGAACCCGGAGGTGCTGACCAATCAGTGGCTGTTCTCCCGAGAACTGTGCTGCGAATCTAAGGCGCTGTTAATCAATTAAGGGCTTCTCCTTGTACGCAGAAGTATACAGAAAAGACATTGGGAACCTTGGAATTGCTCAAACGACTCGCGATTTACTTCTCTCAATGGGTTAGGAGTGAGTTCATTGAGGAATTATGATTAGTCCGGCTAAACTGGGATCACATAGTTATCAAAAAAAAACACAAATAAACATCAGGGGTTAGCTGAATTAGGGGCTGTTTACCAAACTTGTCTGTCTGGGTAAATTGTGTCTGTCTGGTTAAATTTGTCTGTCTGGGTAAATTGATGTTGTTGTTTACTTTTTTCATCTGAATAAACTGTCTGAATAACAGAAATGACCGATTTACCCCTGAATATGAATTATAAACTGTTTTATAAATTGTTGTTTATTTTTTAAGCAATATAAATGATATAATTCAAAAATCAAAACATAAATTCATAAAGTACTTAAAAATCTAATTTCAAACACAAAGAAGTCAAGTTCAATCACAAAGTAACCAAAGTCAAACACAAAGTAGACAAATTTAAATATTATTGAAAAATCAAGTTTGACTCATCTTCTAGATATATATTATTTAAATGTAAACAAAATATTATACATAAATGATTCAATTTTGTATGTAAGTAATATATAAAATATTTAATACGTATATAAATAATACGTATAATTTACAATATATATTTATATATAGAAATATATTTTAAATATATAAGAACATATATAATAAATATTATACATATGAATAAATGTTAATATATAAGTAATATATAATATTTATTTATATATTCATAATATATATGATATTTTGTAGATACAAAAGTTTATTTATACAATAACATATAGTAACAAATATTATATATAAATTAATAATGTATATTTTATTTATATATGAATAATATATATTACATTCATTTATATTAAGACCTAAATTTTTATATTGTATATATAAATGAGTATATATAATGGGAACATGAGAGTCATTTTTTTGTCCTAAATTATTTATATTGTATATATAAATGTGTGGTTTTCAATTAGGGGTAGGTGAGTCATTTTTTGTCTTAATGGGGAAAACACCTCTTTTCATGCTTAATGAATAAGCCATTTTTGTCTTCCCGGATAAGCCATTAAGCCACAAGTAAACACCTCCAAACGTCTGAGCGAATAAGACATTTTACCCATTAAGCCAGCCCCTTAGTGTAATGGAATTTCTACTCACTAATGCCAATTTTTAGCCACTTAAATTTATCAAAATACTTTTTTTTTACCAGAAGTTAAGAAAACATATATTCTAGCCAATTAAAAGTATATAAAGATTAAAATACCAATTCTGTGACCTACTTGTGCTTACAAACAAGAAAAAAAAAAAAAAAAAAAAAAAAACTTTTTTCTCTCTTTCCCTTCTCTTTCTCGAAAGAACTTACCTTTCCACGTAAATTAGAGTAGAAATCCTAGTATATCAAACAATAAAAAAAAAATTAATCTTCAAGAAATAAGTAATATCAAAGTTTGCCCAACAAATATGGGCGATATATTTGTGAAAATCAGTAAAAACTCGAGTCATAATGTAAGTTGGGATTTTCTTGGAATAGGTAGACATTGTACTACCTGTATGCAGGTAAATATTAGGATTGTAGTGAATAAATATATAAAATATAAATTTAAAATTATTTAAGTACAAAAATAACCTTAGAAAATAAATAAATAAATAAATGAGTAGAAAATTTCTCTTCTTTTATTTTTACAATATAAATTACACAAAAAAATCATCTGAATTGTAAAATTATTTTCAAAAATTATAATAAAATTTATATGAATTCTAAAATTCACAAATAAATATAAGAAACTACAAAATAAATTCAATCGAGTATAATAATATTTGAGACAATACAAACAAATTTTAAAAAATAAAAATAAATGTTAAAAATATAAAAAATAAATTCTAAAATAATAATTAGTTAAAAATTACAAAAAAATCATAAAAATAGATCCATATTAATAATATAAATCAAGTAAATCTGTAAAATAAAAATATTGTACAAATAAATTCATAAAATGCAAATAAATAAGAATATCCTGACATTATAAATAGGTTTATCGAATTAAATAAGATACAAATATTTATTATTGATTTTAATAAATTTGTAATAATATAAATAAATCCTATAAAACAAATAATATAAATAAATAAATAAAGAAAAAGTACAAATAAATGCCAAAAAATATGTAAAAATTCTAAAAAAAATAAGAATTAATACTACATTTCATAAGTAAATCCTAAAAATTAGAAATAAATGATAATATTAATACAAATTCTCAAAAAATTAATATTAATTCTTTAAAATATATTTATTTTAATAGATCTAGAGACATACAAATAAAGTGAAGAATAAAATTAGAAAATTACAATAAATTATAAAAAATATAATTAAAAAATATTGAAAAATATAATTGTACCATTCAAATAAAATATTTTATCAGTAAATCCAAAAAAAATACAGTGTGGATCGTGCATCCTATATTATTTGACCATCATGGGTAAAATTAAGTTAAATGAAGGTAAACATTGAATACAAAAATGGATAAGAACAACTATTTCAAACATTAAGCACATACTCAAATTTAAAATATATATTATATTTAAAAGCACAACAGATTACAAGTAACTTCTAAAATTATATATACAACAACAACATCTAAGCCTTAGTCCCAAAATGATTTGGGGTCGGCTAACATGATTATATATAATCAAAAAAAATATTCCAGAAAATACCAATAAATTTTAAAAAATTAAAAAGATTCTAAAAACCAAATTTCAATCTAAAACTAAAAATTACATTTAAAAATTATAAACAAATCTTAGTATATTATTAATTTTAAAATTGCTAATATTTCAGCTTTTTTCATATTCTAGTCTATATAAATATTTTTTAATTTTTATTTTGTTTTTAATATTTATCTTTAATATTTCAGAATTTATTATTTTTTTTGGAATTTAACTATATTTTATATATATTTTTGTGATTTGTATTTTTAATTTATTTTAGGATTAATTTTTAAAATTTAAAATTAATTTGTATTTTTACAGTTATTTTTTTTAGCATTTTCAGTTTCTCAGAATTTATTTATATACAACTTTTCTAATTATTAATGTTTTTTGAATTCTAAAATAATTTTAATTTATCTGATAATTGTTGTTACCAGCAATATTATCCGGAGATAATATTGATGGAATGATCGCGTAACAAACAAATGCGAGAACACTTCCGTGGAAAAATAAATAACACAAGATTTGTCGGGGTTGTTAATCCCGGGCTTGAATGCTCTCGCGAGATGTTATTAATATGGATACTTTGGAGTACAAATATTAATGTTAGAATCTATTACAATGAGTGTAAAGACTTCTAGTTATCTAAGCTGTAGAGCGTGTAGATTGCCGGAAGAACCAGATATGAAGCTCTGTGAGTTCTTGCTTTTGATGTTCTGTAAGTGTGTATGAATATCACTATGAATGTGTAAGTAATTGCCAGATGAGTCTTTATTCTCTCTCTGTATGTTTCTCACTGTATTCACGATGATCCTTCAGCCACTGTTGTAAGCCTCCTATTTATAGGAGACAAGGTTGCTGGGTCCTCTCCGGTGATCGCGGGCGACCACCGTATTCTATATTAGAATAAGGTGGGCGATCGTCCCGTCACGTGGGGTTGTTCCCTTAAAGTCCGAGGCTGTTGCTGGCAGCCAGCTGTGCGAGCCAATGGGAAGCCTGCACGCGTCCTGAGTCGCTGTCTGGGAGGTCCCACTTTGTACCTTTCGGCGGGTCTGTCGGTAGGTGAGGTAGGTGACAGGCTGGGGTCAAAGGCCTTATCTTACGGCGCCTTTTGTGGATCTGCACGTGGGTCTCCGTCCAAGGTTCGGTCTTCAACGACTTTGACGGGTGTTGGATTCATACGTGGCACGAGACGATCGTCTATTGTCGGACATAATAGACGATCGCCAGATACCAAAAGACGATCGCCGTGGGTGCCGACTGCTGCCCAGCGTATGTCTTCTATGGTTGGCTCTCAGACCATTATGCCGATCGCCATGAAGGCGTATAAATCTCCGCACAATAATTGCCCCCCAGCTCGCCTCGATTTTGAAAACACGGGGTGAGGTGGCACTGTTGGCGATCGCCAGTGTTTAGACGATTGGCTCGTTTGTTCATGACAAGGACGATCGTCAGGACGATCTGATTTCAAATTTGTACGATCTCCTTTTGCGCTGGGATCAGCGGGAAATGAAGGCGGGCTCTCGAAACGTTGCAAGGACACGCGTCGCGATACCATTGGGGGAGTCCGACGGTTTGTCAGTCTTGTCGCCTGGCATGCCCTCGAAAAGACGCGTACGCGGGTTTCGAGGGCTGCATTTAATGTGTCCCCCCCAACGGTTGCACTCCAGCCCTCGGGATTTCGCCTATTTGCACAGGGCCCCCTGCTCCTGCCTATAAAAGGGGCTATGGCTTCTTCATTTCTACTCTTCACGCACCCTTGCTTTCTAGCCGAGACTCTGCAGAATTTTTCTGACGATCCTTGTGCCGACCGTCCTTCCTTTTAGGTAAGAACACAAATCTTCTCTCCCTCTTTATTTTTAAGAACATGTCTGGACGATCTAAAACCTTCGAGGCCGGAAGCTCCTCCGCCGCCGCGGCTTCGCCTGACCGGGAGGAAATTCCCGTGGGACTTCATATGGAAACGGCTGTTGAGGCCATTCGTGCGGGGATTGCACCCGCAGAACTTGAAGAGCTCTTCAACGAGGCCGAAGTGGCGAGATCCGCGGCGGCGGCGGAGCAGGGGGGCTCGCCGGTGGATGAAGATGAAATGGTACTTTTGTCTTGGGAAAAGAATAGCGAATTTGGCCCCGCTTATTTACATTTTGCCAAGCTTATGGAGCGGATCGCCGGACCCTGTCCAGAATTTGATTTCGAAGCGTATTCCGCCGCTCATCCCTACGAACATGTGAAGCGGACGTCGTTTCGGGCCGCCGACCCGTCTCGGTGGACTCTTGGTCAGATCCGGAGTTCGGTGACCCGGAAAGACTTGAGCCGCTGGAGGGCGAAATATCATATTCCTTCTGATGTTTCACTGCACGTGCCCTCCGAGAACGAACGTGCCGACCAGCCTCCCGAGGGTATGGTCGCTGTCAATGAAATGACCCTGGCGGCCGGATTGCGGTTTCCCTTGCCGTTCGCCGTGTTGTATTTGCTCATCGCCTGGATTGTGGCACCGCTCCAGTTGACGTCGAACGCCTGGCTGCAGATTATCAGTACATTGACATTGTTCGGTGGTCATCGGCTGTTTCGCATGCCTTCTGCACTGGAAATGAATTATCTTTTCAAGCTGACCGCGCAGAAGGGATCGGTCGGAGGCCACCATATCCAGGGTCGCATGGGTAGGGTGGTCCTTGGGGTGCCGAACAAGGTTCGGGGCGATCTGGCAAAGTGGTGCTGGGTCGGCGGAGCATGGAGGTCGGCGTCGAGCGATAATCCGGAGGAAGAGTTGGATATCCCCACCAATTTTCGGGAGAGGAATCTAAGGGTTTTAACTCTCCCTTTATTTGGATACTCCTTGAACTGATCTAATTTGGTTTTCTTTTTGCAGGATTTCCTATTCCAGCGATCGGCGATCTCCCCTTTGATTTCTTGATCGTCTGGGAGTGAATTCGCGCCTTGTCGGACTCCTACATTGACGTTCACTCAGTCAGCCACGAACTTCACCGGTTGGGAGCTCGACTGTTTCGCTACCCTCGCCACCTGAAGGCCCCGGGTATGAATTTTTACTTCTTCTTTCCTGCATGACGATCGTCTGTTTGAAGTAGATGTCTAATTTGCTCGAGTTTCTTCTTTTGACAGAGATCCATTTTCCCTGCTACGCCGAGCCACCGCAAGTGATCGCAATGTCTAACCCTGGTCTCATCGGTCGTCTTCACCAGGGAAAGAAGACGGGTCGCATTCCTGCGACGACGTCTCGCCCCGTCCCTGTGGTGAGGCCCGCTGTGGTGCCGGTCGCCGAGCCAGAAATTCAGGAGGAGGAACAACTCCAACGCAACCGCAAGAGGCGGAGGCCGGAGGGGTCCCTGCCGACAGCTGAGGCGGACATAACTATCTTGGAGCCGCCAGTTGCCGCTCTACCTATCTCTGTCGTTCCGATGGTGGAGGGGTCTGGCTCCAGGCCCTCAGCCGGCTTCTTGAAGGCTGCGGCGATCGCCGAAGCTGAAACTCCTCGGGGCAAGCCCTATTTTGGCCGTGACCCCGAGTTGGTCAACAGATAAGACCGGTTTGATCTTTCCGAGTTAGGAAATTTGTGTAAGGCATATACTAACTTCTTTGTTACTTTTTGTTTGTGTTGCAGGGTCCGTCTTGTTGATCCGGACGTCTCGCCGATGGTGCTGGATTTCCTGGCGAGCAAGCCTCCGCAGAAGTCCCTCGATGTCCCTTCTTACGTCTCCAAGGCCATCACCTCTCTGCCTAAGGTTTGGACGACCGATCTCGACGCGATCACTCGTCGGCGGTCTGGAGATGCCATGCAGGCGACGTTCGCCCTGACTCTCCAGGCGGCGGCGATGGCCGCCCAGGCCGTTAAGGATTAGGGGCGACCCTCTAACGCTCGCCTCCATCAAGATCTCGAGGCCGCTCGGAACAAGAACGTCGATTTCGCCAACCGGATCTAGGCCATGGAGAAGGAGACCTTAGAGACGGCCAAACGAGCCAAGCAGGACCTCGATCGAATGAAGCAGGAGCTGAGCCGCTCCAAGGAAGTGTCTGATCGGTTCCGCGACTAGGTGACGGAAGCTCGCCGGATGCATTCGGCCTCGCAAGAGGAGGCGACCGGGCTGAAGGCGACAGTAGATCGGCTCAACAGCGAGCTGGAGGAGGCAAAAGGAGAGCTGGAGAAAGCAAAGGGAGAACTGGCCGCCAAGGTCGTCAAGCTGGCGGATGCTGAGAAGACGACTTCGGATCTGAAGGGGCAGATCAAGGCAATCGAGACCGACCCCTACCTCAATGTGGCACTCATCGGCGAGTTCGCCTACTATATGGCCTACGTCGACGCTGTCCGAGCCGCCAAGAAGGTAGGGATCGAGGTCGGTCCTTTGATGGAGAGCTTCAAGGCCTACGCACTCGAGCACCCTTTGCATCCGGAATTTTCCCTTCCGATCCTCGACCTCACCGACTTGGTAATCGATTTGAGTTGGTATCCTTATCCGGATAAGCTTATCTATCCCGAAGCTGATGAGGGAGCACGTGCCGATCCGTCACCTGGGGGCGAAGACCAGCCGGGGGGAGTCTGAGTGATTCTTTTGTCTTCCTTTACTTGTAGTTTTCTGCTTTTTCTTCTACTGCCTTCGGGCTTTGTATTTGTACGAACTTCTTGATAATGAATAAAATACTCCTTTTTCGCACCTGATTCTTTACATGTACGATCGCCTTTGAATGTTTGCATGTGAATTTATACAAGTGTGTATATAATTGCTTCTGATGCCTTGTTCGCCTGATCGATTGTTTGAATGTTGAATGTATTGACATGCTTGGAAATTCTTACTTGTAAATATTGTCGAACAAAACCGATCGTCCCACGTGTGTTTGAACGAAGCCGATCGGATACGGTCCCTTCCTTCCGATCGCATTTAGGACTAGCTCCACTTCTTTGCCCCTTGTTTTGTTTACTTATTGTAAGTAAGGGAACAAAAATAGTATGTTTGGTGAGCTATCTTCAGTTTTTCCGACTCTGGGGAACCGTGAACGGTCGCGGAGTTCGATGGTCCGACCTCCATAGCCGTGTCTTTATGTGCGAGGGACTGTCCCGCGACTTACTTTTTTGTTAGGGTCCTTCGTTAGGCTGCGCCTGCCTTGTATTTAAACGAAAGGCGAGCGGTCTTGGTCTGGAGGAGTCCTTGCACGGGGTGTCGTCGGTTTACTCGACTCCACGTTCGTGGCTTGTTAGCACTTTTCTACCTCGGGTCGGCATGTTAGATGGCGACCCTCGACGGTATACGTTGTGATGGGGTAGGGACGCGCCGCCTTGTCCGGGTACATCATGTTAGATGATGTACTCTGAGGGCGTGCGAACGTGTCCACAGATTAGTTTGGAGGGTCCTTCGGCTACGCCCGCCTCGTATTTAAACGAAAGGCGAGCGATCGCAGCCCAAAGAAACCTTGCATGGGCGAAGCTGTCGGTTCCATCGACCTCCAGGACCATGGCTGCACTGTTTTTACCTTGGATTGCCATGTTGAACGACTATCCTCGATGGTATACGATGTGCCTGGTGGGGCGATCGCTCGAATAGATGGGATAGAAAAAAATCTCATTATATTCTTTGTACATTGGATAGTTGAAACTGAATACAAAGTTTTCACTGGTAGTATTTCTTCAAATGTATGGCGTTCCAGGGATATTGGTCCGGAGTACCGTCAGGGTGTTCAAGTTCGTAGGCTCCCTTAGTTATCCACTTAGAAATCCTGAAGGGGCCTTCCCAATTCGGGCCAAAAACTCCTGTGTGGGTTTGGACCTTTTTGAGGACTAGGTCGCCTACTTGGAACCTTCTTTCCTTGACCTTCGAATTGAAGAACTTCTCGGATCTCCTTTTGTGGATAGTGTTCTTCATTTCTGAGGTCAGTCATCGTTCTTCGAGCATGTCAAGGTCGATCCGTCGGGCCACATCATTGTCTGTCGTCATCTCTTGTTCGGTTCGGTGGCTGAGGACGGCGATCTCCGAGGGGATCACCGCTTCTGTTCCGAAGGCGAGGGTGAATGGGGTTTCGCCAGTTGAATTTCAGGTCGTCGTTCGATAAGACAACAAAACGTCTGGGAGCTCGCTCGCCCATCGCCCTTGCCTAGACTCGAGTCGTGCTTTAATCGTGTGTTTGAGGATTTTGTTTACGGCTTCTACCTGCCCGTTCGTCTAAGGGTGATAGGGTGCAGATAACAACTTTTTGATTCCCCACTTCTCGCAGAATTGCATGACTTCTAAGCTGTCGAACTGCTTTCCGTTGTCGGAGATGATGGCCTGGGGCAGACCGAATCGGCAAATGATGTTTTTCCAGATGAACTTGATTACTTGCTCTTGGCCGATCTTGTTGAGTGGCTCGGCCTCAGCCCATTTTGTGAAATAATCGACGCCTACGATGGCAAACTTACAGCCCCCTAGCGCTGTCGGCAAGGGACCTATAAGGTCGATGCCCCATTGGGCGAAAGGCCATGGGCTGTACATTGAAGTGAGCTGCTCGGGGGAGAGCTTGATGTTTGGACCCATTACTTGACACCTGTGACATGATCTGGCATAGGCGATCGCATCCTTCTGAAGTGAAGGCCATAAAAATCCTTGCCTGGTTGTTTTATGGATGGGAGCTCATCCGCCAGCATGGTTTCCACAGATCCCGTCATGGATCTCGGCTAAAACGAGCCGACCTTCCTCCGGTGTAATGCACTTGAGGAAGGGAAGGCTGAAAGCTCGCTTGTAAAGCCGGTCGTCCAAAAGGGTGTATCTGGTCGCACGGAGCTGGAGTCGGCGAGCTTTGATACGGTCGTCAGGGACTGTTCCGTCCTTTAAGTATTTGATGAACGGAGTCATCTAGTTCTCCTCGGCAACGGCAACTGTGGTAACCAGGTTTCTGTCGATCGCCGGCCTTGCTGATTTTGTGATTTGGATATTAGAGAAATCGGCTGCCCCATCTGACGACGCTTGCTTGGATAGGGCATCGGCCTGGGAGTTGTGCTCTCTCGGGACTTGTTCGATTAGCACTTCCACAAATTTCGTGCACATTTCGGCGACCAATTCTTGGTATTTGACCATCTGTTCGCCGCACGCCTCATATTCTCCCTTGACTTGGTTCACGACCAAGAGGGAGTCCATGAAGATATGGAGGCGACGAACATCTAGGGTGAGGGCTAGATCGAGCCCGCCTACCAAAGCTTTGTACTCGGCTTCATTGTTGGTCGCACGAAACTCGAAACGCACAGCATTTGTGAAACTTTGCCCATCGGGGCTGATGAGGACAATCCCTGCCCCTGCCCGCGAGTTGGTCGCCGAGCCATCCACGTATAGCTTCCAGGCAGGGCGGCCGATCTGGGTCGGACTGTGGGGGAATGTTAATTCCACCACGAAGTCTGCGAGAGCTTGGCCTTTGATCGTTGTGCGAGGAGCGTACATGATACCGTATTGGGCGATCTCCAGTGACCACTTGAGGAGTCGCCCATTAGTGTCTGGCCGGTGTAGAACTTGCCTTAGAGGTAGAGTCGTCAGAACCTCCACTTGATGTTCGAAGAAGTAAGCCCGTAGCTTGCGAACACTCATGATTAGAGCGTAGGCGATCTTCTCCAATGGTGTATAACGTGTTTCCGCGTCATGGAGCGCTTGACTAACATAGTAGATCGGCAAGTGGGTCTGCCCCTCGGCTAGTACTAAAACAGCACTCAGTGCGACCTCCGAGGCTTGCCAGGTAGAGGAATATCTTTTCGCCGGGGATCGGCTTTGCTAAGATCTGAGGGTTAGATAGATACTCCTTGATTTTGGCGAACGCCATTTGACTCTCCTTAGTCCATGCGAACTTCTTATTCTTTATGGTCGCGAAGAAAGGCTTGCTTTTATCGCCGAGCCGAGATATGAAACGGTTGAGGGCGGCTAGACAACCTGTGAGGCGTTGCACCTACTTGACATTCCGTGGCTCCTGCATGTCGAGGATCGCCTGAATCTTGGTGGGGTTCACCTCAATCCACCTTTGGCTCACGATGTGCTCCAGGAATTTTCCGGAGCTTACCCCGATGTTGCATTTCTTGGGGTTCAATTTCATGTTGAACTTCTCGAGGATGGCGAACGTCTCGGCAAGGTCATTGAGGTGGTTGTTATTGCCCAAAATATTTATCCGAAGATTAAATACTGCTGGAATGTACGGACAACAAACAACAATTTGCGGGAGCACTTCCGAGAGAATATGAATAAACACAAGATTTGTCGGGTTTGTTAGGCCCGGGCTTGAATGCTCTCGCAAGATGTTATTAATACAAATATTCGTGGATACAAGTATTAATGTGAGAAATCTAAATACAATTAGTGTAAAAAGACTCTGTTAATCCGGCTCTTGAGCGAAGCTCGGTGTTCTTCGTCCCTGCCGATCATCTTCTTGTATGAGAGAGGCCGAGAGAAGAAGTACCGAAAGATAGCTGTTGCCAAGAGTTGGAGAAAGCCAAGTGCTGTGTGAAATCTTGTGGGAATGCAGAGAATGCTTGTTCAGTCAGCAAAAATCCGAGAATGCCAGAGAGAAAATCCAAGTGCAGGCTGGCTGCTATATATAGGGGCTGAGGAGCCTTGTTTCCTAGCGGGCGATCGTCTTCTGGCCATTATAATAATGGGGCGATCGTCCTAAAGGTCACATGAGCAGTCTGCCTAAAGTCCAAGGCTACAGCCGGCAGCCAGCTGTGCGGTCAAATGAGGAGCCAGCACGCGTCCGGAGTCACTGTCACATGTGGTCCTACTGACAACTTTCGGCGGGCCTGTCGGCTGGTGGACGGATGCTAACAGGTTGTGGTCAATTATCCGTGATATGCGGATCTTGTCTCGGCGCTGCACGTGAGGTCTGTCCTGAGGCTCGGCCTTTGCCGACTGGATGGCCATCGGCTCTGATCGGCATGAGGCGGTCGTCTCTAGCTGGTCACCCGAGGCCGGCATCGGCCAGTTGCTGAGGGTCGGCATCGGTTGGTCACCAAGGGTCGGTCGGCAGGTATGAGAGATGATCGTCTGGTCATCGGCCATAGGAGTCGATCGCCAAGTGCCGAGAGACGATCGGCTTAGATGTTGATCGCTCGGCACCGGGACTTGTCCTGTGACCTTCGGTTGGCCGATACATCTTGTCTGCGGGGCTGAGACTAGGCCGCCTGGTCGCTGATCGGCAGTTCTGCCTCGGATGCTCGGCAGTGGCTAGGTTGCCCGATCTCCGAGGCGATCGCCGGTCGGAGAGTATAATTCTCGACACAACAGTGGTCTTCCTTCTTGAGGCTTTTGACCACGATGTCGTCAATGTATACTTCCATGGTCTTGCCGATCTGATTGGCGAACATTCCGTTGACTAGACGCTGGTAGGTTGCCCCCGCATTCTTCAAACCGAACGGCATTCGGACCCAAAAGTATATGTCTTTTTCCGTGTGGAAAGATGTGTGCTTTATGTCTTTCTCCGCCATTGGGATTTGATGGTACCCGACGAAGGCATCCATGAACGACATCAGTTCGCAACCTGCTGTACTATCGACCAGGTGATCGATATGAGGCATCGAAAAGTGATCTTTTGGACACGCCGCGTTGAGGTCGGTGAAATTGATGCATAACCTCCCGGAGCTGTTTGGCTTTTTGACGAGCACCGCGTTGGCGACCCACTGTGGTTCGTCTGTAGCTACTCCGATAAGTTTGTTATCGAGCAGCTTTTTGACTTCTATGTCGAGCGCTGCGTATTTCTCAGGACCGAATTTCCTTTGTTTCTGGTGAACAGGCTTCCTTGCCGGGTCGATCTTGAGATAGTGGCAAGCGTGTTCGGGACTTATGCCAACCATATCTTGATGTGACCAGGCAAAGACTCCGATGTTCTTACGTAGTAAGTCGATCAGATCCTCTTTTAACTCAAGACCAACGCTTGCGCTGACCTGTACTTCCCCTTCTGGACGAGCCGGGTCTATCGTCACACTTTCTAACTCTTCAATGGGGATGATCGCTTCTCGTTTGGAACGATTTCCGGACTCGATCCTTGGATCGATGCCGAGGCTTGGCTCGAAACCGATCCTTGGCTCGATGTCGTCCGTTAATCGATGTGAGATAGCGTCCTCTGAATTGGGTTGGTACGATGTGCTTGGCTCGTCGATCTCCATTGGTTGATTGTCGATCGTCTCGACGTTACAAATAGCATGGGAAGAATTGAAAGAAGTTATGACACAGGAGTAATTCAAACATTTCTTTGCCATTAGCTGATCTCCTTTTACAGTACCGACCGTCCCATCGGCAGTGGGGAATTTGATACAGTAAAAGAAAGAAGAGGCGACCGCCTCAAAGGTTTCTAGAAACGGACGACCTAGGAACCCATTATAGATGCTGGGCCTATCTATGATTACAAAATTTAGGTTCCTAGTAATCCTAACCTTGGGATCGTAAAAGCATATTAGCTCGACAGAGAGCTTGATCCTTCCGTAGGATCGATCAGGCTTTGTCGCCGAACCCTTGAAGCACGGTGTCGAACGGCTTGATGAACTTGGTCAGGTTGCCGAGCTGGTCAAGAGCGGACTTGAATATGATATTGCAGAAGCTCCCATTTTCAACCAGCACGCGATCGACCATTTTCCCAAGGATACATGCAGAGATCACCAATGCATCCTCTTTGGGGCACTGCACTCCCTCCCTATCCTTGTTGGAGAAAGTGATGAGCGCGTCTTTGGAGATGGTCGGCTCTGGGGGTACCACGACATGGACCCCGGCGAACGCCCTCAGTTCGTCCTTTCGCTTTCTATTCGACATGGTGGAAACCGGGGAAAGGCCCCCGAGGTTTCCACCTCCCGCCTGAAGCATATTGATCCGGCCGCCGGGGTTGATCGGAGGAATTGATTCGCCGGAATACTCCAGCTCGTTTTGCTCGATCCTGGCGACTGGATTGGGAGGGATTCCATCGTTCAGTCGGCGCTCGCGCCCTCCGGTCCTCTCTGTTCGAGTTTCTGGCTTGGTGACCAAGTTGTCCAATTTGCCTTCCTCAAACAGTCGCCAGAGTTGTCTGAGGAGGTCGCGGTATTGGCTGGTGTTGTGGTCGGGACTCTTGTGGTAAGCACAGAATTTGCTGCGGTCTAGATGACGGTGGTCCCTTATCGGCTTTGGTTTGTTAAGCCACTCGTGCCCCTTGATGGCGTTAAAAATGTGGGCCGGAGATAAGTTGAGGTTGTGGAGGAGGTGAACCTCCACATCTTCGAAGGCTTTGAACTCACCAGGCGGCTTTGCGACCGCCTTTCTGGGCTTGGCGACCGCCTTCTTCTGGACGTGGGATGACGCCTTCCCTTCTCCGGCATATCCCTCGCCTAAGCGGAGGGTGTGCATCCTCTGTCTGGCCAGGAAATCGGAGGCCCTGACGCGGAAGACCGAGTAGGTCGGGGGAATGTCCTTTGTAAGGTGCCTGAACATGGGTGAGTGGCCGTAGAATCCCCCCAGGACTGAATAGAGAGCGAGCTCGTCGCTAATGGGCTCACCGGTGAGGACTATCTCGTCTACCCAATCGATGTAATCTTCATCGGGCTCGTCCTTCCCCTGCCTGATTTTCATCATTCGGTGGGGGCCTTCTGGGCGAGCAACTTTGGCGGCAAAGTACAACGTGAAGTCGTTCGCCAGCTTCTCAAAGCAATTGATTGAGCGAGGTGGTAGTGAGATGTACCACCTGTGGGCAAGGTCGCCCAGAGTTAATGGGAACATTCGACACTTCATCGCATCTGATGCTCCGCATCCGGTCATGTAAATCCGGAATTTGCTCAAGTGGGTCTTCGGATCCGATCTCCCTTCATATAGAAGTGTCTGTGGGGGAGCGATCTTTGGTTGAACTGGGGCGAGCTCGATCTGGACCACGAGTGGCTCACTCGGTCCAGCGATCGATCTCCTGGCGCCTGCCCCAGTTTCTAGGAGCGCCTTCATTTCGTCGAGATGGCGCTGCATGGCGGCCATCGCCGTAGCCTGACTGCTTGCTGATTGGCTCCCGGAGCGCGAGCCAAGGCGATCATGCACTGATCCCCTGGCCCCATGGTGAATGATGAGTTCTCTGCCAGCAGGCTCATTTCTTGGGCGAGTGGGGGGCCGCTGAGCGGCTTGTCTTCTGGGAGTCGGATATGTCGAACTCCTGGTAACGGATTCGGACTCCAATGTCTCCCGGATGGGGCTCGAGTGCCCGGGTCGCCATGAGGGATCGCTCCCCAGGCGCCTGAAGATGGAATCATCCCGCCTTACGAGAGCCTTCTCTTGCGGCTCGGGGCTTTCTGTCGATTTCTCAACATATATCCCCTTGAGCTTCTGCTTGCCTGCTCGGCGGATGGTTGACGGAGTGATGGTGGGCAAGTCGCATGCCCTCCGTCGCTCCCTGAGGATGGCTATAGCCTCCTCAATTTGTTCCGCGGTCTGGAACTGATCGAGTGAGAGGCTAGGACCGTCCCTCGGGGGCGGGAGTGAGAGCCTAGCGTCGCCGCGGTCACCTTCCGCCATGGGCTGTGATTCGGTCCGGGCCGGAATGAGATTTCCGGCAGATCGCAGGGTGGCTCTTTTGGAGGTCGTGGCAGATGTCATGTTTCTGAAGGCTTTTCTTTGAAGAACAGTGAGTGTTTCTTCAAGTATATGTCCGGAGAACAGTGAGTGTTCTTCGAGACGGTTGGGATAAAAATGAAGGTTTAGATGTGCCCTTCCTCTAGCGCTAATTGTTGTTACCCAAAATATTATCCGGAGATAATATTGCTGGAATGATCGAGTAACAAACAAATGCGAGAACACTTCCGTGGCAAAATAAATAACACAAGATTTGCCGGGGTTGTTAATCCCGGGCTTGAATGCTCTCGCGAGATGTTATTAATATGGATACTTTGGAGTACAAATATTAATGTTAGAATCTATTACAATGAGTGTAAAGACTTCTAGTTATCTAAGCTGTAGAGCGTGTAGATTGCCGGAAGAACCATATATGAAGCTCTGTGAGTTCTTGCTTTTGATGTTCTGTAAGTGTGTATGAATATCACTATGAATGTGTAAGTAATTCCAGATAAGTCTTTATTCTCTCTCTGTATGTTTCTCACTGTATTCACGATGATCCTTCAGCCAATGTTGTAAGCCCCCTATTTATAGGAGACAAGGTTGCTGGGTCCTCTCCGGCGATCGCGGGCGACCGTCGTATTCTATATTAGAATAAGGTGGGCGATCGTCCCGTCACGTGGGGCTGTTCCCTTAAAGTCCGAGGTCAGCCGGCACCAGTGCGACCAATGGGAAGCCTGCACGCGTCCTGAGTCGCTGTCCGGGGAGGTCCCACTTTGTACCTTTCGGCGGGCCTGTCGGTAGGTGAGGTAGGTGACAGGCTGGGGTCAAAGGCCTTATCTTACGGCGCCTTTTGTGGATCTGCACGTGGGTCTCCGTCCAAGGTTCGGTCTTCGACGACTTTGACGGATGTTGGATTCATACGTGGCACGAGACGATCGTCTATTGTCGGACATAATAGACGATCGCCAGATACCAAAAGACGATCGATGTGGGTGCCGACTGCTGGGTGTTTGCCCAGCGTATGTCTTCTATGGTTGGCTCTCAGACCATTATGTCGATCGCCATGAAGGCGTATAAATCGCCGCACAACAATAATTTAGTTAATCTATTTTGAAGTTGATTTTTTAAGTATAATATTAATAATTATATAATAATATGATTATGTCATAAAAAATTACTTTAGAGAGTCAGATAAATTAATAATAGATTTGTGACTTTTTAAGAGTATTACGGGAATTTCATATTTAGCTGTTTCTTTTTTCAAAATTATAAACAAACAATAAAAACTGCTACATAATTTTGATAACACTACAACATATAGATTGTAGTTTTAATGATCAATGATCATGATTAATTTTGATGTGATACATGTATACAGATACTACATCTCCTACCTATTTTAAGAAAGACCCATGTAAGTTTCTCATTTTTTGGTTTGAATTTCATCATTTCTTTATACATTCAAACACTTTAGTTTAAGTTGATCGTGAAAACTGATACTGTTGCGATTTGGTATAAATATGATTTGCCTATATCGGCCCAAATCGACTACTAGTGAAATGAACATATCGAGTCAAATATTTTGAACAAGTCAAATATTGCATAACGACTCCGATCAAAAAGTACACATATCAGGATGCAAATATTACATATCAAGTCAACTCAAAAGCACATATCTCGCGCCAAATATTAAAACATATCAAGTCAAATATTACTTACCGAGTCAAATATTATGGATATTGACCAAAAATATGTGTTGTGAATATATCGAGTCAAATGCTACATATTTTTTCAAATCGAAGCACATATATCACGTCAAGTATTATGAATATCGAGTCAAATATTTTATGAGTCGGCCCAAAATTTTAATATTATAAATATATCAAGTCAAATTGAACCACATATCGTGCCGAGTATTTTGAACATATCGAATCAAATGTTGCATATCAAGACAGATTACCCAATTTGGCTTTTTATGTTTAATTGAGATAGCTCGAGCAAAATTTAATATAATGTTCTATATGTATATACACAATAATATTCTATACATTATTTTAGAAAAAGCAGTAAATAAGCAATAGAAAGCAAAAGATGTAGACCATTGTATTGATAACATTGCTAATGGTGCCTTTATATAAAGCTTTACAATGAGACTCCTTCCATACATAGGGTTCGTTACAAGAAAAGACATCAAGTAGAATCCCACTACCTTTAGAAGTATCTAGAATCCATATCATCTATGATACATCGTCTAATCACTATTAGGTAAGACACATCACATGAATAATAATTTCTGGAGCACTCCCCACATGTCGACCACTAATATAATAATGGTGCATAAGTTGTTGCCTTGATAAAAATCTATCCAAGTCAAAATATAACCCCATGCGAAAAATAAAGGATTGATGAGCAAAAAGATTGCAATGTACACAACGACTCCCCTGATGGGTACCTCAAATATAGAAGTCAGATGCCGAGTTGCCCTAACAACTTTTCCAAGGAAAAACCCAGTGGAAAAAATACATCTTGATCTAAGTTGAACAGAAGTACAACGCGTTATTGTATGGATGTTCTCAAAAACCTTACCAAATGAAAACCCAATGGGAATAACAAAACCTTGGTCTAAAGTGTAATACTCGAGATTTTTGTTTTCGTTTTTTTGTCGTTTTGTGCCGGTTATTTTGTTTCGATGATGATTATTTAGAATTATCTATATGTTGTGTACGGTATAGTGTACCGTGTTGTGGTGTTCGTCGGGTACGACTTGTCGTTGTGTAAGTCGTGCAGATCGTGTATATGCGTGCGTGACACGACATGTTGTATTCTGATTGTCGTTTTGCCTCTTAGAAGGTGTTGTGGACACGATTCTAGCTCTTGTTTGTAGCACACGAGCAAGCCACACGAGCAGAAGCTCGTGTGCCTAACTCGTGTGGCACCCAAGCACCGGCCAATGATCTATGGCCAGGGAGAGGGACGCACGACCAAGCCACACGAGTAGGTACTCGTGCATACTGCTCGTACGTGATAGCAGCAGTTGGGCAGTGGTTTAGCGCACGACCAAACGCACGAGCATTTGGTCGTGTGTGTGGTCGTGCGTATCTGGAAGTATATAAGCGGACATTCGCGTTTTTCACCTCATTTCTCCCTTCTTCTTTTCTTCTCGCGGTGGACATACAGTTTCAACTAGGGTTTGGATCCTTGATCGATTTTGCCAATTCAATGGTTTTTTGGAAGGTTTAGGGTGATCATAACAACCTCTAATCCTTGTTCTTCATCCGATCGAGGTATTTTCTTGTTTTTTCCTAAAGTTGACATTTTGGGGATTTTGTTCTTGATCTCGTTTCTAATCCGTTTTTATGAATCGGTCATTGTTAAACATTGTTATTGATCATGTACTAGAGATTGTATATCCATATCTTCGATTCATTCAACCAGATTCATGATTATTGGGTTCTTAAGAAACCGTGAACATTTAATGTTCGATTACATGTTCAAATGAGTTTCCTTCGGTTGTTGGTTGTGTTTTCCATTGTTATTGGTCTTTGTTCTTGTGGTGATTGTGTTGTTGTTTCTCGTGGAGATTGTAGGTATTTGGGGCTCTCCGTCTGAGCCGTGTTCATAGGAGTATCAGGGTGTCGGTTATCGAGGCAAGTCTCTTGCTTATACCATTTGAATCTTGTAAATAGTGATTATGTGTTGGGTTGTGATGATTGGTTTATCTTCGTAAACATAGTCTGTATGAGTTGCTTATGAATTACTTGTATGAATGCTTGGTGATGTTTGTGTTATTTTGGTATGTGTAATATTGTGGAACTGTGTTGGATTGTGATAATTGTGTTGGATTGGTAGTGCACACGGTTGTGTATCGTGTTATGTATTGATCATGAGATATGTTGGCTGTGTCGTTGATGATAGATGGTTGGATTGTTGAGATTGTGTCATGTGTGTTGGATGTGTAATGTTGTGGTGATCAATGTGGTTGATTGACCATGTCTATTGTTTAAGAAATGTGAACGTTAATGTTGTATGTTGCAATGCTAACTTCACTCGTGTGGGTTCGATGGGGCCTACGAGGATTCATGATAGTGGACTATGGAATTGGAGCTTAGTATGTAGTGTTGTGGCCCAATCGTACGGGTCTGACGAGGCCTATGATGGCACCTGATAGAAGATCATGAGGTCAGGGCACAGTACGTCCAACCGTGTGGGTTCGAGGGGGCCTATGGTGACTCGTGATAGTGGATCGTGGAGTCAGGATCGAGATCGTGATGTTGTGTTTGGTTAAGACCGTGTGGATTGTTGAGCCTGTAATACCCACAATTTCGAATTTCGGTGATTTTCTTTTTTCGGCGGGAGCCCGTTTTGATGACTCGCTCGTGATCGTTTCGTCATTATGAGAATGATTAATTCTGCACTTTTTGTTATCCGAGTTCGTTTCGGTATCTTTTTCTTGAATTCAGCGTTCTTAAGCGGCTTTTCCGCACTTGAGTTTGATTCTTGCGAATCTCGTCCGAAACTATTGTTTCGAGTTTCTCATAAGTTCATTTAATGTGATTATTCATGTTGCAAGCTTTGGTTTGGTGTTTCGATCGTGTATCGTGTGTTCCGTACATTTTGGGCCGTTTTCATAATTTCCCAAAGTTTGGGGTAATTACTTCCATTGTCGAATTTTGAGCCCTCGGGTGGTCGGAATCGTGTGTTCTCTTAGTGCTTAGATTCGTCTTTGTGGTACTTCGTAACCGTATCTTCGGATTATATTCAGGTCTGGGTTTCGGGATTTTTCGGACCGTCGGATCGACCGAGTCCTGGCTGGCAAGGCCTGGCCGAGTAACGGCCGTAATGTCCCGGCAGTTACGGCCGTAAGGCCTGCTACGTACGTAAGCCTTGTCCTGTCACGTACGTAGCGCTGCCGGCAGTGTTGGGCAAAGGACTCGGCCATGGCCGGTTACGGCCGTAAGCCATGGCCGATTACGTACGTAATGCGGCCGGCAGCGGCCTATATAAGACCCAGCAGACGGGTTTTTCATCATTTTTCTCACCCATTTCATCCTCTTCCGCGGATGGAGCTTGGTTAATCATGGAGGCATGTTGTTAGACAATGAATCCATGAAGTTTTGAGATTCATATCATCAATCATCCGTCCTATAACATCCTTTGATCGAGCGAATCAGGTCAGATTTCCTAGAAATCCTAGTTTGGGTAAATTGGGGGTTTTGTTCGTTTTCGTCCGATTTAACCGTAATAACTTAGAATTGTGATGGATTGATGATTATTTAGGTGTATTCTATCATTTCCATTGTTATTCCACGGTTGGATTGTATTGATTCATCGTTTTGGTCGAGTTCTTAGTCGACGCCTTGAAGGTGTCCGACAAAAGGTCTTAGAGGGGGGATTGGGCGTTGTGTGATTATTATCCATCGTACGATTGTTGATTTATGATTGGTATGACTTAGGGATGAAATTCTTGTGAAGAACTCGAGTCGGAACCCTTCCGTTCGTTGTCTTCTTCGGGGTCCAAGCTTCCCGGTCGAACCGTGTTCTTTGGAGTATTCGGTGGCGGTTATTAAGGCAAGTATTTTACTATACGAATTGTGTCTTGTGAATAGGGACGTCGTGTTATGGTTATGATGAATTGATTTATCTTAGCGAATATGCTTCGTATGAATTGATTATTATGAACGATTGATGGTAACGATAATACCTTCACTTAGTTAACATCGTGGAATTGTGTTGGATGTGCAAATCATCTAAGTTTGTGCCGGGCGTGGTTGGTCATTGTTGAGTTGTTGTGATGATTATGATAATTGTGTTGTTTTGGTTTACATACTTGATTATACATTTCGGTATAATGTGGAATGGGTTGACATTTGATGATTATGAGTTGTGTCGTGTCGATGTGTGTGTGTGTGTGTTCCAGGTAGGGTCTGACGAGTCCTCTGGAGTTCGGTACATGATGTGTACGAACAAGGTGTGTGATCCAGGTAGGGTCTGACGAGGCCTCTGGAGTTCGGTACATGATGTGTACGAACAAGGTGTGTGATCTAGGTAGGGTCTGACGAGGCCTCTGGAGTTCGGTACATGATGTGTACGAACAAGGTGTGTGATCCAGGTAGAGTCTGACGAGGCCTCTGGAGTTCGGTACATGATGTGTACGAACGATGTTTGTGGCCGGGTAGGGTCCGTCGATGTAATACCCACATTTTTTTCTTCTTCTCGTTTCCGTTTCGTTCGACCGTATTGAGGCGATTGTGTTCGTTAATGCTTCTGACCTTGTATTGTTCCTCACATTTGTCGTTCGAGCGGGTTCTGATATTGTTCTGAATTGATGTGTATATCGTTGCGATCTTTCCAAAGTTCGGATCGATTTCTTGTGAACCGTGTTCGAAATTAACACCTCGTGATTCCTACAAGTTTATTGATGTCTTGATTTGAGGTGTGAACTTCATAGTTGATCGTTGTTGTTCGATCATTGCTATTTGTTCGTCATTGTACAATCATTATTGTTTGATCTCGTAGTTGTGAATATTGTACATCTGGGCCATTTTGCGATTTCCATAAGTGTTGGGAAATTGTCTTCGTATTTGATCTTCCAAATCTGTGAGTTACTGGAATTTCATACCTTTCAGCGTTGGAATCGTGACTTGATTTTTGTATTGCTCGGTTTTATCAACCGCAGCGATTCATGCTCGTTGCTTTTCGTAAGCATTCTTGCGTATTGAATCGGATCGTAGTGGCTTTATACTGCATGGAGTTCTGGTGTGTTGTCGAGAGTCGCCTTGCTTTTGTTTTAAGTTTCGGGGACGAAACTTCTTTTAAGAGGGGTAGAATGTAATACCCGAGAATTTTGTTCCGGGTTCGTTGAGTTTTCGGGGCTTTATCGAATTGTTATTGCCCCCATCGTTGGAATTTTGTGCCATGTTTGGGTGTGCCTTGTTGGGACATGTGTTTGGAGACGTTTTGGATCACTAGGTGAGTTTTGGGTCTTTGTAGTGTAGCGCACGCTAATGCTTGTGGCATAGCGCACGCTACGGCGTTGTGGTTAGCGCACACTACCGAATGTGTAGCGCACGCTAACTGGCCGTCTGGAGAGTCCAGGGGCCGCTGGACTGGGACTGGAGTCTCATTAGCGCACGCTAAGATTCGTTTCTAGCGCACGCTATCGACTTCTTAGCGCACGCCATTTCTTCTTCCTAGCGCACGCTACCGGGTAGGTGCAGGTCTGTCCAGGAGCTACTGGGTTGTATCCGTGGCTCGTTAGCGTGCACTAATGCTGTCTAGTTAGCGCACGCTAATAACTGTCCAGTATAAATACTGGATAGCAGCGTTTAATCATCATTTCTCACCTTTTCTTCGTTTTTGTGGCGGCTGGCGAAGGGAGAAGACGGGGAGCGACGTCTTTGGCCTACTCTACTCTTTTCCAAGGTGGTTTGGAAGATCCTTGTCAATTATATCATCATCCAATCCTTGTTCTTCGTCGGATCGAGCGATCGTGAGGTTGTCGAATTCTTGGTCGTTTTCGGAAGTTCGAGGGCTATCCGACCGTGTTCGTTCGTTGTTCCGTTGCTCGCGGTACCGAGGCAAGTATCTTGCCCATGCATTACGTGTTTTGTGAATATAATGGTTGGAAATTGACGAGATGTGCTAAATGAATATTTACAACCTTTTTTCAAAAGAATCGGTATATTTGCAATCATAGTTTTCTTAAAGGACGAATCTTGTGTTCGAGACTTAACGTGCTTATTTTACTATGTGTGTTAGTGTTGAGTATAGGAACTCCCTACCTTCGGATGATGCCATTATGTGTGATTTTGTTGTTGGTAAGTTAAAGTTCAATTATTTTGTTAAGATTTCGTGTGGAGTCATGCGGATGTGTGTGAATATGTGAACTTGTGTGATATTGGTTGTGTCGTCTGGTGCTGTTTAGATGGTGTGCTTCTTTCTTAATTGTATAATCTTTGGGTCGTGAGTGTGTGTTGGACATTTGGCCATTCTAGCAAAATACCTCGACTATATATATTGTGATTGACTCTTGAGGATTTCGGTTTTGGAATTTGTGAATTGATGAGAGTTGTAAGTTTTTCTCGGGTACTCTCACTCGGGAATTGACTCGACGGGGTCACACGGGGACCTAGTGGCTTAGCGGCTGGACCGGGTCGCGAGGGTTACTTTGAGTGGGCATTCTCACCTGGGGATTGCTCGACGGGGCACACAGGGACTTGGTGGCTTGTGGGCCGGACCGGGTCGCGAGAATTGCCAGAATATTTATACTGATGATTAATTGTGATATGTCCGGAGTATCACAATGATTGGTGCCCGGGTTCGAGAGACATTATATATCGAGTCTTGGTGTTTGGCTAAAATGGCATAAAAATAATGTGTTATGTGTAATGTGTTTTTGGAAGTGAATTGAAGTGAATGAACGGGTCGTGGACCCTGTGTTTGGTGATCGGAATGATCGGGTCGTGGACCCTGTGTTTGGTGATCGAAATGATCGGGTCGTGGACCCCGTGTTTTGTTAACATATTTGTATTTTGGAAAATGAACTTTGGGGTTGTGACCCTAAGTGGCTTTCGAAGAATTAAGAAGCTTACAATCGCAAATGTTTTCAAAATTCCCGAGATTCGGAAATGTTTTCAAAGTGCTTTCTTATTTTGTTTCTACTTTCAAGACTTGAACTATTTTTAAATCAAATATCTCGGGAAGTCCTTTGTTGTATTCTCGGAATGTGTTATGTATGGCTCGTATTTGCACTTTATATTTGTACTAGCAAAACAGTGGAGTTTTGCTAACCTCCGAGTATTCGGGGGTGGATGTTTGTTTTTGCATCCAGGTACATGCAGGTTTGGGAGTAAAACACAGGATCGCCGCGAAGGATGATGGAAGGCGAATGATACTAATCACACGAAGGCCAGTGTTGGATGCAGTCAGTCGGAGTTTGTGTATGGTCTTTCTTCTGTCGTACTTTTGGTTTGAGTGTATTTTACCCTTGCATGGGTATGAGTCGAGATAGAAATGTGCATTTTGACTTGTATTTGTGATGAAAGACCAAGTTAGTATGTTGATTTGGTACTTTATCATGTCGGTATGTAATGAGTTGTATTATTTGGATGTCTAGCCTGGTGGATCCTCACGGAGAGGGTCTGCGGTGTGTAATATTCCCGGTTTGATTCTGGGGGTGTTACAGTCGAGGCCTCCGGAGTTCAGTACATGATGTGTACGAACAGTGTGTGTGGTCCGAGTAAGGTCCATCGAGGCCTCTGGAGTTCGGTACATGATGTGTACGAACAACGATCGTATAACAGTGATTGTTTGGATAACATTTTAAATATGGGTCTCGGACTCATAATGATATCTTATCTAGTGTGTTTTGAAACGAGAATCTGGCTATGGCCCTAATGTTTACGAAACAGTTTTGTAAATTGGGACTCGAGGTCCAAAAGAATTTCTACTTCAAAAATCCCCGAGATGATGAGTTCCTTTTCAAATATCTCTTGCTTGAGTTCGAAATTTTAAAACTTCTCGGGAACATTTGGTAATTGATTTCCGTATTAAATTCGTAGTTGTTATTTACTTGTTGCATTTCGTATCGTATTATACTTGCACTAGTAAAACAGTGGAGTTTTACTAACCCCCGAGTAATCGGGGGGTGGATGTCTATTTTGCGTCCAGGTACATGCAGGTTCAGGGGAGCAGTCATAGGATTGGCATAAGAGGATGACGAGCTGCGATACTAATCAAGAGTTGAGAGTTGGTAGAGTTTGGTTGTATTGTTAGAGTTGATTTCAATCTTCCGCTGTGTTGTGTTTCGACCCCTGTGTGGGTAAAGTTGTTTTAGTCAGTTCGGTTGATGGAGTTGTGTGACCTCATCGGTCTGTGTATTCATGTGTAAGTGACCTTAACGGTCTGTATTATTATATTGTTTGACCCTGGCCGGGCAAGCATTTGGTTGTTTATGGATGTTTAGCCTGGTAGATCCTTGTGGAAAGGGTCTACGGCGTGTAATATTCCCATACGGTTTTGGGGGGTGTTACATTTTTGGTATCGTAGCTTAGGTTGCGGAAACCTAGACTGTCGGGTCGAGTCGACTCGTGATTTGTCGAGTAATGTGTTGTCTTGTCGTTCGAGTCGTCAGGTGACCAGTTGAGTAGTGCGTAGTCACAACGTGTCGGATATGTTGTCGGATGAGATTAGTATCGTGGACAACCGTCATCTCTGTGCGACCTGTGGACGTAAGACTCCTCTTTTATGCGAGGTACCCGTGTATCATGATTTTATCTTAGTGAGTTAATTGCGGTGCATAATTTTATTTACACGGTGTTGTGTAATATAGTTGTATATAATACTTGTGACACATATTATATGTATAAAAACTGGGTGTATTGTTGTTTTACCTTTGAACCACCGTATGGGGTGGTATGGTGTGAAAAATTGAGAACCTTGATTGGTTTCGAATAAGGTATCGACGATTGAGTTCGTGAGATACTCCGAGGAATGGTTTTGTTGTATGTTTAAACTTGATGCTGTGAGATGTATTCAATTGGATTGGCGATCCTATTTGCCGTTTGGGCATGTGATTTTTAGTTTGATTGTTTTTAGATTGTTATGTTTATGCCGTTACGGGTAGGTTTTAGAATGTTCTTCCTGGAGGACTTTACGAGTTTGAACATTTTTGTGGGAATCGGTTGCTATTGTTTAAAATATTTTGATGGTGCGGTTAAAACCACGGTTTATATAGATTTTAAAATCGGTAAAATTTTGATAAATTGGTCGTGTATTTTCAAATGACACCATCAACTGGAAAATATGTTTTCAAGTATTTCGGACATTGTAAAATACTACCATCGTTTTTTGTTATGAACGAAAGGATTTTGGAAAAATTTTATTTTGCAAAACGATTTTTTGGTTTTTCGGAATTTTAAACTTCATATGTTCACGTGTTGGGGATAAGTGGTTGCGTTAAGTTTGTGGTGTTGTGCTCTCAGAGAATGTTTCAGTATTTTCTAAATGTTGGGATACGTTGATAGGTATCGTTCCCCAACTCTCGGAGCCGTGTTGGGGGCTGCTGTGACAATTCTGCAGTCCTGCAGCTAGTTGTTACGGCCGTAAGATGTTTTCCATTACAGCCGTGAGCTCAGAGTTGTTACGGCCGTAAACTGCATGTTGTTACGACCGTAAACTTTTGACTGATCCGGTAGTAATTTGTTGTTAAAGTTGTATTTGTGCCCCTTTTACTGATTATTTAATTTCTGTTAATATATTCGTGATGGATGGCATGGTAACATGTTGTTACCCTGTATATCTCTAGTAATGGTAATGACATATATATATATATATATATATATATATAAGATCACTTTAATGATATTGTCTATCGAGTAGGTTGGTGTTTCAAAGTGTTATTTTGCAAGTGATCTCGAATCAAAACAGTTTTGATAATGAGATACATGGTTTTGATTAAACGACCGAGGTATTAATAGTGTTTTCAAAAATTTCATTTCACCAAATTTTTCAAACTTGAGAATTTTAAAATTTTATCATTTGAACAATACCCCGGAAACATTTTATTTTTGTTGCTAGTGCTTGATCCCTACGATACGTGTGTGGTTTTGACCGTGTTTGATTTGGTAAAATCCAAACATCTCTGTTGATGTGACTGTGTGAATTACTTTTGATTTAAGTTCCAACATTATGGTGTTAGTTCGTGCACTTGTGTGATGACTTGGGGTTGATGTTATATCGTCCTGCTATTTATTGTCCTACGTTGGCGTTGTGATATTTGTTTTGTTGTGTTATTCTGATTAGTCGTCCGTTCAGTATGCCGAGAGGCCGAAGACGTGGTCGTAGTCGTGGTCGTGATCAGGAGCGTGACAAGGTGACTCGTTCGTTGTCGAGTGCCAATCAGCTCAGTACGGACGGTCATGATGACCAATCACGTGATCAACAGTAATCATCCAGAGGTAATGATGACATTGGCGGCGCCACCATCCTTCGTCAGATGGTTGACCAATTGGCGCAGATGAATCAGAACGTGCATTGAGACGGGATTCCGGATGAGGATAACGGAGCTAGTAAATGGTTATGAGTTGTGATGAGAATGCACCCGCCCCGTTTCTTAGGTTCTTCGGACTCGTTAGGCTGGGAGAACTGGCTCTTCCAGTTGGACAGAACATTTGATGTTGTAGCTTGCCCCGATGAGAGAAGAGTACCCATCGCCCAATACCTGCTTGACAGGGAAGCTGCACACTGGTGGGAGGCCGTAGCGCCTAGTGATCGTACAACTACTTGGGCCGAATTCAAGATTTCCATGGAGGCCGAGTATTGTCCGCTGCCTGTTAAAGAGCGCAGGATTGTCGAGTTTTTCTCGGCTATGCCCCGAGACATGTCGGTGTCTCAAGCAATAGTCGATTACAATCGACAGCTGTGTTATGTTCGGGATCAGGTGAAAAGTGAGGTAGATAAAGTTCGTTATTTCGTTATGTGTATGAAACCTCAGGTTCGGCAGTGTATGGCTCCTTTTATGTGTACAACCTTGAAAGACTATCAGGATCGAGCCTTGGCATTTGAGATGGTTATAATGTCTACCGAGTCTGTATCGGTAGCGAAGAAGCAGAAGATCTCCGATGACGCATCGGGAAGTGAGGGAATTGGGATTCCCACACCTCAATCCTTGTATCAGTCGAGTATGGGACCTGTTCGGTCAACTGTGGGACCTAAAAGACCCAAGCCGGTGTCTTTGAGTTTTGGTAATGCTCCTAGGTGTTTCAACCGTAATGTCCTGGGCCATGAACGCGCGTATTGTAAGAAACCGCAAGTGACTTGTTATAATTGTGGACACGAGGGGAATCGAGTTCAGTACTGCGAGATTGTTGCCGATATGATAGGGGACCGGAGTTCCATTCCTACTTCCGGAAGGGCCAATGATGTCCAGTGATGGTGTTTTTGGTACTCGTTGCGCGGATTGTTTCTCGTGTAGAGATGTATTTTGTGACGCTTTTATGTTTGGAACTCGTTGAATGATATTTTGTTTTGAATGAGTTCCTGTATAGTTGTTGAACCTACGGAGACGTGTCAGTGGACCGCGGGGTCATGATTATGGTATTTTATTATGTGTCGTTATGTTCTGTTTCGTATCACTGTGGTGACCTTAGTTTAAGTTTCGGGACGAAACTTATTTTTTAGTAGGACAGAATGTAATATCCGGTATTCTCATTTTCCGTTATCTTGAATTGTTTGTGTTTTATCATCAGACATTTTCTTGTTGATGGGAATCGGAGTGATTTCTATCATGATACTCTATTTGTTTCTATCGCATAGCCGTTTTAGTAGGTGCGACTTGTTGTCGCGTACGTTTCTTTGATTAGTTGTGTGCATGTGATGTGTCGTTAATTGCTCGTTATTGTTTTGAATCATAGTCGGTGGCGTTGTGTTGGCCGTCGTGGGGCGTGTTTTCACGCCGTATATTCCTTTGCGTTGCTTGTAGCGTTTCGCCAATGGGCGAAAGTTACGCGTTTCCTGTGTATCTCAGTGAAATATTCATGGTGGTATATTGCTTCTCCCTACTTGTTTTAGGTTTCGGGACGAAACTTCTTTTAAGGAGGGTAGAATGTAATACCCGCAATTTCGAATTTCGGTGATTTTCTTTTTTCGGCGGGAGCCCATTTTGACGACTCGCTCATGATCGTTTCATCATTCTGAGAATGATTAATTCTGCACTTTTTGTCATCCGAGTTCGTTTCGGTCTCTTTTTGTTGAATTCAGCGTTCTTAAGCGGCTTTTCCGCACTTGAGTTCGATTCTTGCGAATCTCGTCCGAAACTGTTGTTTCGAGTTTCTCCTAAGTTCATTTAATGTTATTATTCATGTTGCAAGCTTTGGTTTGGTGTTTCGATCGTGTATCGTGTATTCCGGACGTTTTGGGCCGTTTTCGTAATTTCCCAAAGTTTGGGGTAATTACTTCCGTTGTCGAATTTCAAGCCCTGGGGTGGTCGGAATCGTGTGTTCTCTTAGTGCTTAGATTCGTCTTTGCGAGTGCTTCGTAACCGTATCTTCGGATTATATTCAGGTCTGGGTTCCGGGATTTTCCGGACCGTCGGATCGACCGAGTCCTGGCTGGCAAGGCCTGGCCGAGTAACGGCCGTAATGTCCTGTCAGTTAAGGCCGTAAGGCCTGCTACGTGTGTAAGCCTTGTCCGGTCACGTACGTAGATCTACCGGCAATGTTGGGCAGAGGACTCGGCCGATTACGTACGTAATGCGGCCGGCGGCGGCCTATATAAGACCCAGCAGACGGGTTTTTCATCATTTTTCTCACCCATTTCATCCTCTTCCGCGGCTGGAGCTTGGTTAATCATGGAGACATGTTGTTAGACAATGAATCCATGAAGTTTTGAGGTTCATATCATCAATCATTCTACCTATAACATCCTTTGATCGAGCGAATCAGGTCAGATTTCCTGGAAATCATAGTTTGGGTGAATTGGGGGTTTTGTTCGTTTTCGTCCAATTTAACCGTAATAACTTAGAATTGTGATGGATTGGTGATTATTTAGGTGTATTCTATCATTTTCATTGTTATTCCACGGTTGGATTGTATTGATTCGTCGTTTTGGTCGAGTTCTTAGTCGACGCCTTGAAGGTATCCGACAAAAGGTCTTAGAGGGAGGATTTGGCGTTGTGTGATTATTATCCATCGTACGATTGTTGATTTATCATTGGTATGACTTAGGGACGAAATTCTTGTGAAGAACTCAAGTCGGAACCCTTCCGTTCGTTGTCTTCTTCGGGGTCGAGCTTCCCGGTCGAACCGTGTTCTTCGGAGTATTCGGTGGCGGTTATTAAGGCAAGTATTTTACTATACGAATTGTGTCTTGTGAATAGGGACGTCGTGTTATGGTTATGATGAATTGATTTATCTTAGCAAATATGCTTCGTATGAATTGATTATTATGAACGATTGATGGTAACGATAATACCTTCACTTAGTTAACATCGTGGAATTGTGTTGAATGTGCAAATCATCTAAGTTTGTGCCGGGCGTGGTTGGTCATTGTTGAGTTGTTGTGATGATTATGATAATTGTGTTGTTTTGGTTTACATACTTGATTATACATTTCGGTGTAATGTGGAATGGGTTGACATTTGATGATTATGAGTTGTGTCGTGTCGATGTGTGTGTGTGTGCGTGTTCCAGGTAGAGTCTGAAGAGTCCTCTGGAGTTCGGTACATGATGTGTACGAACAAGGTGTGTGATCCAGGTAGGGTCTGACGAGGCCTCTGGAGTTCGGTACATGATGTGTACGAACAAGGTGTGCGATCCAGGTAGGGTCTGACGAGGCCTCTGGAGTTCGGTACATGATGTGTACGAACAAGGTGTGTGATCCAGGTAGGGTCTGACGAGGCCTCTGGAGTTAGGTACATGATGTGTACGAACGATGTTTGTGGCCGGGTAGGGTCCGTCGAGGCCTCCGGAGTTCGGTACATGATGTCTACGAACAATGTGTGTTGTCCGGGTAAGGTCCGTCGAGGCCTCCGGAGTTCGGTACATGATGTGTACCAACAACGATCGTATAACAGTGATTGTTTGGATAAAATTTTAAATATGGGTCTCGGACTCATAATGATATCTTATCTAGTGTGTTTTGAAACGAGAATCGGGCTAAGGCCCTAATGTTTACGAAACAGTTTTGTAAATTGGGACTCGAGGTCCAAAAGAATTTCTACTTCAAAAATCCCCAAGATGATGAGTTCCTTTTCAAATATCTCTTGCTTGAGTTCGAAATTTTAAAACTTCTCGGGAACATTTGATAATTGATTTCCGTATTAAATTCGTAGTTGTTATTTACTTGTTGCATTTCGTATCATATTATACTTGCACCAGTAAAACAGTGGAGTTTTACTAACCCCCGAGTAATCGGGGGGTGGATGTCTGTTTTGCGTCCAGGTACATGCAGGTTCAGGGGAGCAGTCACAGGATTGGCAAAAGAGGATGACGAGCTACGATACTAATCAAGAGTCGAGAGTTGGTAGAGTTTGGTTGTATTGTCAGAGTTGATTTCAGTCTTCCGCTGTATTGTGTTTCGACCCCTGTGTGGGTAATGTTGTTTTAATTAGTTCTGTTGATGGAGTTGTGTGACCTCATCGGTCTGTGTATTCATGTGTAAGTGACCTTAACGGTCTGTATTATTATATTGTTTGACCCTGGCCGGGCAAGCATTTTGTTGTTTATGGATGTTTAGCCTGGTAGATCCTTGTGGAAAGGGTCTACGGCGTGTAATATTCCCATACGGTTTTGGGGGGTGTTACAGAGCCTACCGTGACTCATGACAGTGGATCGAGATTGATTGTGACTGTTGTGTTTGGTTAAGACCATGTGTGTTGTTGTACCTACGGTGACTCGTGACAGCGGATCACGGAGTCGAGATTGATATTTGTGATTGTTGTGTTTGGTTAAGACCGTGTGGGTTAATGAACCTACAGTGACCCGTGACAGTAGATCACAGAGTCGAGAATTTGTTTTGATGAACAAAGTTTTTGAAAGAAAAGTTTTACGAAAGTGTAATGATTGGGCTGAGACCCAAGCGATTTGTGGAAATATTTTTGTATTGTAAAACTATTGAGATTGAAATAAGATTTGGGTTAAGACCCTAACATTTTGAAATGACTATAACTTAGGACCCGATGTTCTAAAGGTTTTGTATTTCTAAAATTCCCGAGATGATGATTCAATTTTCAAATGCTTCAAGTGCTTTATTTTTCTAAACACCAAAATCTCTCGGGAATAATTATTAGATGGTTGTCTTTTTCTGATCCGTGATTGTTGTTTGCTTACTACATTTCTTATGGTTATGATACTTGTACTGGCAAATTCCAATTGCTAACCCCTTAAATGGGTGAAATGCGTTTCATGCATTTCAGGTATGCTTGGTTCGTGGGAGCAGTCACTGGATCGACATGGATGATGATGGGTTGCGATACTAATCAAGAGTTTAGGTGTTCAGTTTGATGTTGTATTATTGAATTTTTCTCAATCTTCCGCTGTGCTATATCGTTTTGTATTTGGACCACTGTGTGGGTATGTGTTGTAAGGAATTTATCTTAGTTTGATTTAGTTGTGTGACCTCATCGGTCCGTGACGTTATCCTGTTTGACCCCGGCCAGTCAAACAGTTGGTTGTTTTGTAGTTTTTAGCCAGGTAGAACCTTGTGAGAAGGGTTTACGACGTGTGATATTCCCGGATGATTTTTTGGGGTGTTACATTTATGGTATCGGAGCTTAGGTTGTAGAAACCTAGGCTGTCGGGTCGAGATGAGTCGTGTTTCATCGTGTCATTCGAGTTGCCGGGTGACAACTTGATTTGTTCGTTGTCACGTCATACCGTCTGTGCTGTCATCATAATCCTATACTTCTTTGGCCATAAAGCACATATAAGCTTTATCCACTATCTCATCATCGGAGGAGTCACTGTCAGTGATCGCCTGTAGCACTCCTCGATCTTATTTGATGCGGCGAGGCCTCTGATTCTCCAATCAGGGCCTTGAGCTTGTTTCTCCAGGCATGCCTCTTCTCATCCTTTTCTTGTTGCTCGGCTTTGGGCAACTTTTTCACTTTTGGATGAGGACACTTATTTACATAATATCCTGACTTCCTACAATTATAACACCAGTTAAAATCCCCAGATGCAGGGGATTCACTTACCCTGTTGAATGGCTTGGGCCTGTATGGGGCCTTTCCAGACTGTTTGATGAAGTTCTTGAATTTGTGCATGAGCAGAGCCATCTCGTCTTGTGACAGTATGTCATCATCGTTGTCAGCTGCCTTGCATGCTAATTTGGATGTGATGGGTGCGGAACTATGACTCATGTCAGATACAGGTTGTAGTCTTGGCAGGTGACTCTTCGGATTTTTCTTTCCTGTCTATGTCATACTCGAATGCCTTTAGGTCGGAAAACAGATCAAAAGTGGAAATATCATTTAAGTTATAGGACACATGCATAGTTGTGGTTTTTATGTCCCATCGGGTAGGGAGTGAGCTAAATATTTTTAAATTTTTCTCCTTTTGGGTATACACTTTACCCAATGCTTCAAGTTCACCGAAAATTTTGGTAAATCTGAGGTCAAGCTCATCAAGCTACTCGGAAGATTTTATTTCAAAAGACTCAAACTGTTGAGTTAGTTTCGAAATTTTATTTTTTGAGAGCTCAATTCCCTCGCAAAAAAGCTTGAGTTTCTCCCAGATTTGTTTGGGTGTCTTACAGCTTTTCACCTTAAAGAGCCTTTGTCGAGAGTGACAAACGGTGCATCCTTTGCAATGTTTCCCAGGTTCGAGTTAAACCCCTATACGTCCACTGGTCCTCCACACAGGAGTATGATGTTTATTAAAATCACTGCGTACACAACTATATGACTTTAACTAAACCTGTCGTTGTATCGTTCGCATAGAATGATACAACCGACGATAGCTTGGGCCATGCACACAGTTTGGCTTGGATCTTTTGACTTGCTTATTCTCACACAGATCGAAGCTTCGTCTTCAATGCTATTCTTCCCACACAGGTCGGAACTAGCAAGGGCTTAGTCCACACAGGGCTAAGTAAATCTCAACGTAAGGTTTGGGTAGAACAAGTTCATAAAGCAGTTGTATGCTTTGACGAGCGTTCGCTGTAAGGTGTGATGTTTGCATTGAGGACTGTATATTTCTTCTCTTGATGGTGTTATATGCTCAAGGAAATATACTGCTCTTTGTAAGCATGATATTCATATTTTCAGAGCTTATGCGTCAGATGTATTTCACGAAGTAATATCTCTAGTGAGCAATGTCCTCTTGCTTGGGGCTATTTATAACCTTGAAAATAGATCCATTATAAATGTAGCCGTTGGCCGGTTGGTAAGATTGAGACTGCTCTGATTGGCGGCTTTGGAATATTTGAACTAAAAGCGATTCATATTTAGTGCTTCAGATATTCTTTTTGACTCAGCATTAAATGCTCTTCAGACTGTTCAGACTGTAGTCTCTTCGGCCGCATTAAATCCTATCCTATCAGCATTAAATGATACTTTAACCGTGAATACTTTATGAATAAACAATGTTTATTTCACAATGGTTTAAAGTTTTTCTTCAGTCTTGTTGGATATGTGTTGCTTTTCGTAAGGAAAACACCTACAACAAGTATGATATATCCGACTTCTTCATCTCAGCTGTATAATGATGAAAGCGCTGTAGGAACGGACTTCTGACTATGCCGGAAGATCTTTTGCTGTATGGAGAGGTTATATTATGTTTCCTGACAGCTTCCATACTTAGACCGAAATACTTGACTTTGAAGATCTATGTTGCATAGGGCAATTATCAAAAGAGAGGGCTGATATTTTTCCCAACACACAATTTACTTCGACATATGAGAGTGATATCACCTCTCAAAGTCTCATCAACCTCAACGTAGCATGGGAGATAAAGAATCCAAATACCCAATTCCCCAAAAAAATCTCGTAAGAGAGGAACTGAAAAAGGGGAACTTTAATAAAATCTTGCGTGGGTACTCGGTTCCGTATTTTCTTTGATCCTTGAACGGAATACTAAATATGGATTCTCTCTATAGCATGCATATCGTCATGAGCAACATATTTTCCTATATGCCAAGTAAAGCATAAAACAATGTTAGATTTATAGACATATAAATTAATGAATAAATGAATCATTAAATAAGAAAAGTTGGATAGTTGAGAAATGTCTGGGAAAAGGGCTACAAGCGAGTAGGGATCGGGTATGATCGGATCGGGGAGAACTGAATCAGATAAGTTGGATCGACTATGCTCTGATCGGACGTGCTCTTCGGATCGCGCAATCAAATGGCAATTGGGGCATTTAATGGCGAGCGACGCAAATCGATTGGTCGCGGCGAACTGGATCACGAGCGAATCGGATCATAAGTGAATCCAGGATAAAGAGAACAGATTGTAGTGGCGCGTGAAGATCACGTCTGGCTGGTTCCCGACGGGTTCATGCATCCAGGTAGGGATTGAATCGGGTCGATCTTTAAATTTTCTTGTAAAAATCTGCTTTTGCATACTATTTCATCAAGAAATAATTTCCCAAGTTAGACCTGCATCGTTGAATTTGTAGTTCTTTTTATCATTGACATACTGTCAAAATTTCAGTCTAACTCGAAGGTTAACGAAGCGGAAAAGCAATCTTTGCACGGCCTCGCAGTGCATAAAATTGGCGCGTAGAAAATGCGACTTTTTTCTGGAATTTTGAAAATTCAGGGAGGAAGAAAAATTGTACTGCTAGAGCAACGTGCTGATAAGTTTTTTTAAAAAAACAGTAAATGAAGCAGTAGAAAGCAAAATATGTAGACCATTATATTAATAACACTGATAGAGGGGCCTTTATAGACTTTACAATGAGACTCCTTCCATATATAAGATTCTTTACAAGGAAAGACATAAACTAGAATCCTACTACCTCTAGAAGGATTGGAAATTCCTATAATCTATGATATAGTCTAATCAGTATTAGGCAAGACAAATCATGGGAATAATAATTTTCGAAACACACACCAGTATATTTATATTAAATAATAAATAAAATTTACTGTCGTTATGAAAATTTACAAAATCTTCTAATGATTTTAGGTAAATTATACACTTTTTAATCAATATCAATAATTCACCATCGAATATAAGAAAATATTACACGGGATAATCATATAAGAGGTGATGCTACCGAGAAAAATTATATGAAGGTGTTAATGATGTAACACCCCCAAGACGTTCAGGGCATATTACAGCGCCGTGGACCCCACACTGTGGAATCCACCAGGCTAGCATACCAACAAAACATTTGTCAACGACAATAATCATCAATAAAATGACAACTCAAAATAAAAGACTACAATCCGACCAATAGAATCCAACAATAATCCATTTCCCAAAACAGGAACACGACATTAACAATTTTTCAAAAGAAGTACTCGAGTACTTAAACCAGTTTTATAATACATAAATCCCAAAATCAGACATCAATAATAATAATCGACAGACATAACACCGAAAATCAAATACTGGACAATATCATGCTTGCCCATCATCCTCATACGGCTCGAGTGCTCGTTTATCCCCACGATCAATACCTGAAATACAAAAAGTATTTCCCCCATTTAAGGGGTTAGCGACAACTGCTAGTGCAAGTACAATCCATTTGAACTACATTCTAATCAGATGAATATATGCGCCAAAAAGTCATTTTAGAAAACATTTTATATTCCGGAATATTTATGATGTACAATCACAAAATACGTTATCTCCAACAAATCACAATTCAAAGTTAACCGTTAGTACGAGACTCACGGCCACCGTACCCCGCAGAGCCCCGTCGGACATCCCTGGGTGGCTAACCACAGTTCGCGATACGCACACTCACGGCAATACGTATCCCTAGAGGCCCCGTCGGACCGTCCCTAGGTGAACATACACATAACCATCCACAACAACCACGATACAGCCATAATTCAAATACTAGAACATGTAAACAAATGTAAAGTACTTGCCTTTGTGACATCTTCGAAGAATCGGAAGTGAAAAGTGACTATGGATGATCCGAATGGAAAACAACGGTTCCTAAACGAAGAATTAGCATAACTCAGTCCCAACGGACGTCAATAATCGAAAGGAAATACTCCCAAAACCCCGATTACAAATCACGATAATAGACGTTCAATTGATACGGGCGAGGGTTTACGCAAAATCTCCCCGTATTGATAATTTGCGGATTAAAATCAAGGAAACTGGATTTGGAATCATTCAATAATCACAATCGGTGAAGAATATCGTAATATAGATGAACAATTCGGAACTAAACCCTAAAATCCCGAAATCCCCCAAATTCGTCAAAATTAGGGTTCCTGAGGAATTACCTTTAATTCGGCTGATGAAAGGTGATTATGCTGATTATGATATGGTGGCTCGATTCTACCGTGATGGAATCTGAAGAGAACTCCGAAAAGAACTGGTGGAAATCGTCTCTGAGGTCGCAAGTCGAAGAAACGAAGAGAAAAGAAATAAACTGCTGTTCTGAAACTGTCCGCTGACTTATATTTGTGAAGTTAGCGCACGCTAACCATCATGTATAGCGCACACTAACGGGGCTGAAAACGGGTCCAGTGGCTACTGCCACCATTCGTTAGCGTACGCTAACAATAGGGGGTTAGCGTACGCTAACCGCACTTCGGTAGCGCACGCAAGACAACAGGGGTAGCGTGCGCTACCTACACAGCAGTTCAGCACTGCTGATGTCACATCAGCAGTAAGCTGTTGTCGAGGGTATAAAACACGAAACGCACGACGAGACCAGAATCCAGGAACATGAACGCGAAGCATACAAGACGACGGAGCTAAGCGCTGAAAGAAAAATACAATTCCGACCACCGAAGGGTCCGTAATGCGACAACGAAAACGAGATTCCCTAAACTATTAGGAAATTACAAAAATGGCCCAAGTGCCCGAAAGTCACGAAACGACGTCGGATTTACAAACCGAAAGTCTCCACATGACCAACTCAACCGTACGAACTTGCACAAACCAAGAAACAACGAAAACAAGCGAGTTTTACAAGAATCGAACGTTCATACGACAAAACATGCCATAAAACGAAATTACGTGAAAACATCATCAAAACTCATCCAAATGGAAAAACTCCAAGAACAAAATAGATTCGAAATGTCGAAACGGTTACAAGCGAGTCGATAAAAATAGACATACACCAAAAATGGAAACTGCTAAAAATGGAAAAATTACGGATATTACATTCTCCCCCTCTAAAATAAAGTTTCGTCCCGAAACTTAAGAATCAAAAAGCTCGGGGTATCTCGAACGCATATTCTCCTCTAGCTCCCACGTCGCTTCTTCTACTCCGTGCCTCGACCATTGCACCTTAACCAAAGGAATGGTTTTGTGCCTTAACTGCTTGTCACGACGCTCCAAAATTCTGACGGGCCTCTCTTCAAACGTAATATCCTTCTCTATCTCCACGTCCCCAAAGTCAATAATGTGGGACGGGTTCGGAACGTACTTCCTCAACTGGGAAATGTGAAATATGCTATGAACATGACTCAGCGACGGAGGTAACGCCAAACGGTACGCTAACTCACCGACTCTCTCTAATACCTCGAAAGGTCCAATATATCTCGGGCTGAGTTTCCCCTTCTTCCCAAAACGGAAAACTCCTTTCGTCGGAGACACTCTCAACAGAACATGATCTCCCACTTCAAACTCCAAGGGTCTACGCCTAACATCCGCATAAGACTTCTGTCGACTCTGAGCAACCAACATCCTCTTTCTAATCAATTCAACTTTCTCCCTCGTCTCCAACACAAGGTCCGGCTCGGTGCCAACCAAATCGGACGGCTCATCCCAACATATCGGTGATCGGCAACGTCGGCCATAAAGTGCCTCATACGGTGCCATCTTAATCGACGCGCGCGCCTATTATTATAAGTAAACTCAATTAAGGCCAAATGATCCTCCCAGTTACTACTCCAGTCTAACGCACACGCGCGCAACAAATCCTCGAACGTCTGAATGGTACGTTCGGACTGCCCATCGGTCTGGGGATGGAACAAAGTGCTCAAACGCAACTGTGTTCCCAATGCCTTATGTACCGCCTGCCAAAAATGCGATACAAATCGGCCATCTCTGTCTGAAATAATGGTCCTCGGCGTACCATGAAGCCTCACTATATGAGTGATAAAAATACGAGCCAACTTTTCTGGACCCCAAGTATCCTTGATGCCCAAAAAATGTGCCGACTTGGTCAGTCGGTCTACAATCACCCATACCATATTCATACCAGTCTTCGTCCTCGGTAAACTCGTGACAAAATCCATAGAGATGTCCTCCCACTTCCATTCCGGAACGGGAAGTGGTTTCAATAATCCGGCTGGCCGCTGATGCTCAATCTTGACTTGCTGACAAGTCAAACACTTAGCCACAAACTGAACTACCTCCTTTTTCATATCGTTCCACCGTAAATTTTTCCTCGTATCTTTATACATTTTACTCGAGCCCGGATGGATCGAGTAAGGTGACGCATGAGCCTCTCGCATAATACTCTGTCTCAATTCCGAGTCGCTCGGAACACACAACCGACCTCGGAATCTCAACACTCCGTCCTCATGAATAACAAATCCGGGCTTTCCTTCTCTTCACTCTCCCGGTCAATAAACATCGGGTCCTCTAACTGTCCCGATTTAATGTCCTCGACTGCAGATGAAGAAATCTCAAGAGTACGCAATCGCCCGAACTCTCTCGGGCAAGATAATCTCAATGCTCAACCTCACAAACTCTCGCTGAAGTCCCGACTGGTCCGTAAGCAACTCAAGCGCTCGAAGCGATACCGATTTCCGGCTCAAGGCATCTGCTACCACATTAGCCTTGCCCGGATGATAAAGGATCTCGAGATCGTAATCCTTAATTAATTCCAACCATCTCCTCTGTCTCATATTGAGCTCTTTCTGGGTGAAAATGTATTTTAGGCTCTTGTGATCGGTGAAAATCCGACACAACGAGCCATACAAGTAATGACGCCAGATCTTCAACGCAAATACAACTGCGGCCAACTCAAGATCGTGTGTAGGGTAATTCAGCTCGTACGGTTTCAACTGACGGGAAGCATAGGCAATCGTCCTCCCGTGCTGCATAAGTACGCATCCGAGCCCTTGGCCCGAAGCATCACTATAAACGGAGAAACCATCATTACCACCCGGTAAAGCCAAAACGGGAGCGGTCGTCAACCGCTTCTTCAACTCCTCAAAACTATTCTGTCTCTCATCGGTCCACACAAACTTCTCTGAATTCTGTAACAACTAAGTCAGCGGTCGAGCGAGCTTAGAGAACCCCTCGACGAATCTGCGGTAATACCCGGCTAATCCCAGAAAACTGCGGACCTCTTTCACGTTCTTGGGCGGCGCCCAATCCAACACTGCCTCTACCTTATGTGGGTCCACACGAACACCCTCGGCCGAGATCACATGACCGAGAAACATAACCTCCCGTAACCAAAACTCACACTTTGAGAACTTCGCAAAAAGATGCTGAGTTCTCAAAATGTCTAACACAATATGCAAATGACGGGCATGCTCCTCCTCGCTCCTCGAGTAAATCAAAATATCGTCGATAAAGACGACTACACATTTATCGAGGTACTCGATAAAGACTTTGTTCATAAGCTGCATGAACACGGCTGGGGCGTTGGTTAGCCCAAAAGGCATAACCACAAACTCGTAGTGACCGTATCTCGTCCGAAAGGCCGTCTTCTAATGTCGGTATCCTTCACTCGGAGCTGATAATACCCCGATCTCAAATCAATCTTCGAAAATACAGTTGCCCCTTGCAACTGATCAAACAAATCATCAATCCTCGGGAGCGGATACTTGTTTTTGATGGTCACTTTGTTCAACTCTCGGTAGTCGATACACAAACGAGGTGACCCATCCTTCTTCTTCACAAACAGGACCGGTACGCCCCAAGGTGAAGCGCTTGGTCGAATATATCCCATGTCTAGCAACTCTCCCAACTGTTTCTTCAGCTCTAGCATCTCAGCAGGCGCCATACCGTATGGCGTCTTAGAAATCGGGGCTGCACCCGGCTCTAAATCGACGGTAAACTCAACCTCTCGGTCCGGCGGCAAACCGGGCAACTCGTCTGGAAAAACGTCAGGATACTCACATACTACCGGAATAGACGAGAGCTCGACTCCTCCTTCTTCCGATCTCAAAGCGTAACACCAATAGCCCGTGCAACCTCCTCGAAGAAGTCTCACCGCCTTTAAGGCGCTGATCAGAAATCTCTGGTTACTCCGCTTACGTCCCATAAAGGAATGTTCGGTACCATCAGAGGCTAACATTGAAACAGTCCTCGTTCTATAATTTATGATTTCCCCATGACGGTCCAGCCAATCCTCACCTAAAATCAAATCCTCATCTCTAATATCCACCGCAATCAGATTAGAAGGCCAAACCCTCCCCGCGATACTCACTGGAAAATCTCTAATCTCACGATCCCCCACGATGCTATCCCCGCTAGGAAGTTTAACAACAAAAGGCTCACAAGCAACAAGGCAATCAACATGCAGACGATGCACACAATCCATAGACATAAAAGAATGCGTAGCACCAGAATCGAACAATACGGAAACAGGGTGATCAAGGATGTGGACGGCACTGGCCACCGTCGCCGGATCTCCGGCTCGCCTCATCTCATACACACGGGCGGAATGCACTCCCGCACTAGAAGCTCCTCTAGAAGGTCGACCACGACCTCGACCTCTACCAAAACTCACTGGGCCGAGGAACTGCTATGCCTCGATTCACACTCGGCTCTCCGCACTGGGCGTATATCCGAGTAATCGGAGCCCGAGCCGCATCCGTACAAAACTTAGCACGATGACCCAAGCGACCACAAGTAAGACACCGAATCGGAGGCCTATCACACTCACTCATCATGTGGCCGGACGATCGCAGCTTGAAGCACGTAGGACCACGAACGGAACCAAGCAGAGCGGACCTAGAACCGCTTTCCTCGACCAACCGATGGCGATCGACTCCCGAAGACTCGCGAACCGACCGAGCCTTCTGATACCCTCCCGACTTGCCTCCCGAAACCGACCGAGGTCTTCGCTTCTTTCCTTCACCGCCTCTGCCGCAGTAAAACGACATCTCGTAAGCCATCGCTTTATTCTGATATTCCTTCAAAGTCGTGCACCCCAGACCAGACATGTAGTGGCGCACCCTCGGTTTCATCCGCATATCAAAGTGGCGGATCTTATCAAGCTCATCGTGGATTTGGTTTCTCACATAATGCAGCTGTTGATTGTAGTCTTTGATAGCTTAAGATATAGGAACATCTTGGGGCTTAGCCTCAAAGAAGGCTCGGATCCTCCCCTCTTTCACTGGCCATGGAGAGAACTCATCTTCCATCAAATCCCGAAACTCTGCCCACGTGGCTGCCCGGTCACGCGGTCTCACCGCTTGCCACCACGTTGTTGCCTCCTTGGCGAGGAAGTACTGAGCAATGGGTACTTTCCTCTCCTCAGAACAGTTAGCAGCCTCAAATACTTTCTCCATCTCGAATAGCCAATTCTCCCAACCAGAAGGGTCGGAAGCACCATCAAACTGCGGGGGACGCATACGAATCACGTCCTGAAGTAACTTATCACTGCCGGATCCAGTAGGCGGAACCGGGTTGGCATTAGCATGGCCGACCAGAACGGCCTGAGTCAGTAGCGTCATCTGGTTCGCTACTTGTTGCAAAATGTTGGCCACTCCAACATTCTCATGTGCATTACCAGAGCTAGCAGACTGGTCCTGCTGACCTCCGAACTAGGGGAACACTGCTCGACAAGGATGGCATCGCCGACCGCCTCGAGTGATCGGACATGGCCGCCCCACCGGCCGCACCACGCCCCTACGTCACCCGCGATCGCGGCCCGCGTCCTCTACCAGCAGGAATTCTGAAGAAGCAACAGGTAAGTACAATTCAAACGCAAAACGAAACAAGATGCTAAGACAGGAATAGAACCGAACAACGAAACGAATCAAGTTAGGAAAAAAAACTTACGAGCACCGGCGTATTGAGATGATGGCATAGCAGTGATACTGTCCCAAGAACGACACTTAACTAGACCCAAATGACCGACAGCCTAGGTATCCATAAACCTAAGCTCCGATACCATATTCTGTAACACCCCCAAGACGTACAGGGCATATTACAGCGCCGTGGACCCCACACTGTGGAATCCACCAGGCTAGCATACCAACAAGACATTTGCCAACGACAACAATCATCAATAAAATGACAACTCAAAATAAAAGACTACAATCTGACCAATAGAATCCAACAACAATCCATTTCCCAAAACAGGAACACGACATTAACAATTTTTCAAAAGAAGTACTCGAGTACTTAAACCAGTTTTATAATACATAAATCCCAAAATCAGACATCAATAATAATAATCGACAGACATAACACCGAAAATCAAATACTGGACAATATCATGCTTGCCCATCATCCTCATACGGCTCGAGTGCTCGTTTATCCCCACGATCAATACCTGAAATACAAAAAGTATTTCCCCATTTAAGGGGTTAGCGACAACTGCTAGTGCAAGTACAATCCATTTGAACTACATTCTAATCAGATGAATATATGCGCCAAAAAGTCATTTTAGAAAACATTTTATATTCCGGAATATTTATGATGTACAATCACAAAATACATTATCTCCAACAAATCACAATTCAAAGTTAACCGTTGGTACGAGACTCACGGCCATCGTACCCCGCAGAGCCCCATCGGACATCCCTGGGTGGCTAACCACAGTTCGCGATACGCACACTCACGACAATACGTATCCCTAGAGGCCCCGTCGGACCGTCCCTAGGTGAACATACACATAACCATCCACAACAATCACGATACAGCCATAATTAAAATACTAGAACATGTAAACAAATGTAAAGTACTTGCCTTTGTGACATCTTCGAAGAATCGGAAGTGAAAAGTGACTACGGATGATCCGAATGGAAAACAACGGTTCCTAAACGAAGAATTAGCATAACTCAGTCCCAACGGACGTCAATAATCGAAAGGAAATACTCCCAAAACCTCGATTACAAATCACGATAATAGACGTTCAATTGATACGGGCGAGGGTTTACGCAAAATCCCCCCGTATTGATAATTTGCGGATTAAAATCAAGGAAACTGGATTTGGAATCATTCAATAATCACAATCGGTGAAGAATATCGTAATATAGATGAACAATTCAGAACTAAACCCTAAAATCCCGAAATCCCCCAAATTCGTCAAAATTAGGGTTCCTGAGGAATTACCTTTAATTCGGCTGATGAAAGGTGATTATGCTGATTATGATATGGTGGCTCGATTCTACCGTGATGGAATCTGAAGAGAAATCCGAAAAGAACTGGTGGAAATCGTCTCTGAGGTCGCACGTCGAAGAAACGAAGAGAAAAGAAATAAACTGCTGTTCTGAAAATGTCCGCTGACTTATATTTGTGAAGTTAGCGCACGCTAACCATCATGTATAGCGCACGCTAACGGGGCTGAAAACGGGTCCAGTGGCTACTGCCACCATTCATTAGCGTACGCTAACAATAGGGGGTTAGCGTACGCTAACCGCACTTCGGTACGCAAGGCAACAGGGGTAGCGTGCGCTACCTACATGCCAGCTTCAAAGATCGCCGATGTCACATCGCCAGCAAGTCTGCCGAGGGTATAAAACACGAAACGCACGACGAGACCAGAATCCAGGAACATGAACGCGAAGCATACAAGACGACGGAGCTAAGCGCTGAAAGAAAAATACAATTCCGACCACCGAAGGGTCCGTAATGCGACAACGAAAACGAGATTCCCTAAACTATTAGGAAATTACAAAAATGGCCCAAGTGCCCGAAAATCACGAAACGACGTCGGATTTACAAACCGAAAGTCTCCACATGACCAACTCAACCGTACGAACATGCACAAACGAAGAAACAACGAAAACAAGCGAGTTTTACAAGAATCGAACGTTCATACGGCAAAACATGCCATAAAACGAAATTACGTGAAAACATCATCAAAACTCATCCAAATGGAAAAACTCCAAGAACAAAATAGATTCGAAATGTCGAAACGGTTACAAGCGAGTCGATAAAAATAGACATACACCAAAAATGGAAAATGCTAAAAATGGAAAAATTACGGATATTACAAATGAGAGAACCATTGGAATAGTGTAGATCTTCATAAGAAGTTGCTACGTGAGAGAAGTATAAGAAGATACTCCCTCCGTCCGCCACTCATGCGCAACAATTTCCTTTTCGTCCGTCCGCAACCTATGGGCATTGTTTATTTTTGGCAAAATTTTTCTACCACGAGTGGGCCCCTTACTCCACTCACAACACATCCTACCAACTAAATCAACTGAAATATTAAAATCCGAGCCGATCAAAACAATGCACATGGTTAGCGGACGGATGGAGTACCAAACTGGATAACGATAAGAACATGTTGCACATGAAAACCATAAAAATATTCAAATACGGGAGAATGATGGAAATATGCTACATAAAATAACCATAAGAAGATGATACACATTATAACATATGAAGTACTAAGAAGGAGATCGATAAGGAAACGCTACACGAGATAACCATAAAAAGATTTTACAAGGAAGAACCATTAAAATAAACTTTGTATGAACGTGTAATCATCAGAATAATCATAAAAAATGCTAAATGGGAGAACAACAAAAATATGTTGCTCCAAATAACCATATATAATAGTAATTTATGTATCAATATATCTATATTATTAAATAAAATCTAACAATAATACGAGTATCGTTACATTTTGAAAAATCTTGCACCAATTTAGGTAAATCGTATAATTTATAATTGGTCAGACACATAATTAGAAGACTAATGTGGTTTAAAAAAGTTTCGACAACATATGTATTTTTAGTATACCTCATATTTTAACTTTACAATTTATTTAAAAAATAATTAATTGTCTAAATTATAATTATCATATTATTTTTGTTGTTTATAATATTTTGTTATATATCTCAAATTACGTGATGTAGGGGTAATTATTTATTTTGTAGTAACTTTGTACTTCGATAATTTAAGAGTAATATATCATATCATTATAATACGCCTTTATTATATTAATTGATATACATTTATTTATTTATTCGACACTTACAGCTCATGCATTAGTAAAAGGGGGTATGATCGGGTCCAAATAATAAAATAAAGGAATAAAATGAATTAAAAAAAAAGTAGCGTAAGGACCTATTATCCTGTTTTAAAAAGTGCAAGGGCCGAACTGGAAAGAATAACTCTACAGGTAACAGCTGGGGTATTAGTTCAGGGCTAACTTTGTAGTTTTCATCAAAAAATAAAATAAAATAAATTAAAAAGGAAAAGGGGAAAAAAGAAACAAACTTAAAAGGGGTAAAATTGACCAAACAAGGGGTAAGTTTTAAAATAAACCATCCCCTGGCCCTTGAATACTGATGATCCAGAATTTAAATAATAAAAGAAAATAAAAGTGAAAAAAGAGAAGGGGAAAAGGAGAAGGGGGGAGAGGGCCAAAAAAAGAAAAAAACACCGTCGCCTGAGAGATTCGAACTCTCGCGGGGAAACCCCATGTACTTAGCAGGCACACGCCTTAACCACTCGGCCAAAGCGACTTGCTGTGATAATTTGCTTATCAGTTAAATGAGAACAACGTATTCGTAAGCCAGTGGCTGACCATACGTTTGGAAAAAGACACTCATCACCATTTAAGAAACTGTTAATACCGTAATTAATGTATGGATGACTTTATACCCCTCAAATCCTAGATGTGTACCTATAAATAAAAGTTTTTGGCCCTCATAAGAAATACACAGATTATTATTCTCCTCCTTCAAGTTTATAACACATTCAGCACGATACTCTAGCCGTAGAATTTTTCTTTCTCTCTGATTTTCGAAATTCGCAAAAAAAAAATCCACGAGCAAATTTTTGCACAACGAGACCGCGCGAAAATCATGTTTTCTGCTTCGTTAATTGTTGGATTAGCATGAAATTTTTACAGTACATTTTTGACAGATCTACAAATTCAACGGTGGAGATCGGATTGTGAAAGATATTGTTGTAGAAGTAAGGTCCGAGCAGAAGTAGTCTTTTTGTACATCAGTGAACGGTATTATTTCTATTTACTCCTTCAAAAATTTTATTGTATATGACGATTTTGGGAAAAAATATATATTCTTTAGTTATTAAATTTTATGTTTCTGTGTGCATCATATGTAAATAATATGATGACCTAGAAATCTATTATCAAATTATATTCCTATCTGTTTCCGGGAGAAACACAATCAACAATACTTAATAATTCAGAAGATTATTAAGATAAAAGATTCGTTTGTAGTTCTTGAAGAAGCACAATGTTATTTCGTCATATTATAGTTGAATATGATGTGTTCATGAAGAACACTATGAGATCTGAGGATTTATATAAATGCCTAATGTTGTGAAAAATAGTGAACGCAAGCGCACGTTATCGTAGAAATAATAAAGTGAAAAATAGAGTATCGTTCCCACAAGGACTGTCTAACTAAGTACCACTTTATTTGTTATCTTCAATATAATTTGGACGATCGAATAATTGGTTTGGTTTTGCAAGAAAATAAATAAAATAAATAAAGGCTGAAAATTAAAGATTAAGGAATAATAAACGCTACGTTCTAAAGAGAGAGTTTGTTGGTTTTAAAAGCGTCTAGGGTCGAGAATCCACCACATTTATTCAGAATTGATTTTCTTGAGTTCTAAAGATGATTATCGAGTTGGATGGAAGTCTAGATTATCTAGTTTAATCCCAACGCCCCTCCCAAGGTCGCTAGAATGTACCGAGAACTAGCAAATCACTATATTCCTATATGACTTATTTCATTCAAGGCCTAAAAAGCACTTATAATCTAATTTTGACTACAATCGCCTTGAGGGTATATTCCTATCCCATAATATCCCATTGGTTTTAATTCCCAATGTCGTTGCTTGATTATCCTTTCCCAATTCAAAACAAGCAATTATTTCAGTTCATAAATGGCCAGTAAATGAAAAGCATTACGATCAAGAATTAAAACTCAAACAACCACAATAATTTAGAAATATGCCAGGAACAAACAATTTCTCATAAATTAGGTTTCATCTCTTCCCTAGAACAAAGAATCTAGCCTAACATGTTATAATTAATCAACAAAATACAGAAATAATACATGAGTTCAGAATATTCAAACACTAAGATTGAAGATCTGAATTCGTGCTCGTCCTGTCCAAGTCCTCGTCAAAGCTTCCGTCGGATTCCTCATTGGATGCCTTGATGATTCCTTGAGCTCCTCCTATTTAAAAGTAGGTTTTCTATATCGTCTCTCCCCCTTGGTTGTGTCTTTTTCCCAGCTTTTATAACCCTCTCATCTCTCCAAATCGCGTCCAGAAAATTAGGATTTGTCTGACTCCAAAACTGCCAAAGTCACAAAATCGTATTAGTTTTTTCGCCGCTGTGGGTTGCGGCCTGGAGTAAGTGTGTCGCGGCCCCAATTACAAAACTGCCCTTTCTGGGCGTAAATTCAGTACGGGCCGCGTCCCGTATTGTATGTGTCGCGGCCCTCGGTACAGATTGTGCCAGTCTTGCTGCGTGTTGAGTCTGCGACGCGGCCCAGCTTCGTGTGACGCATCCCTCTACAGAAAAATGTCGTTTTTGGTCCATTTTTCTTCGTTCAAGCTCCAGGACTCCAATTTCCTACAAAACATGTAAACATAATGCATTAGGAGCTCATTTACGCAGAATTAGATCAAAATAGAGATAAAATGATGATAATAAAGCGTACAAAAATAGCACATAATAAATACCCTCAAACTTAAACCTTTGGTTGTCCTCAAGCAAAAAATCAACTCCTAACAAACTACATGTATCGTGGACATTCGTGCAAATCCATAGCGCTCAACTTATTAATGCTAACCTGAATATCTCAAAGAATAATACGAATATTGTACTAGTGAGTCACGTTACGGACAATGATTTCTCAAAGTAACCATTTCCGTGCTAATCTCAGCCCATGAAAGTAGTCAAGGCTCGAAGATCAACAAACGTGAAATGGGCCGACCGACAAAATGAATGGTGAGGCTATAATAAGCTAACTCGCCTAGTCCCACAGCCTTGTGACATAAACATACGAAATGCAGCACAACTAATATGATTTCCATAATGACATTCCCCGGACAGCAATCCCTCTTTATTTAATAATTATTATTAAGATTTTAGGAACAAAGAGTTAACCACTAGGTTTCGACTCCCGGAATGTTTCATCGGAAGAGTCCTAAGGTAGATTTCCATACTCATGTATTGGGAAACCGTTTGACGTAAAAGACACTCATGGGGCTCATGAATGCTCCTAGTTACTAAGTCTCCCTCCACAGTGGAGAAAAAACTCGAGTTCAATACATTTTTTTGGCACGTCCGATTCAAGGTTGCTGTTTTACGCGAATGTAAACGATGGGTCACGTGAATACATTCGGTTACTTGGCTCCCTATCATAGGAGATGCGATTTTTCTGAACAATTATTCAACCTCTTACACATGTCTATTCAAGGTTGTCATTTTACGCGAATGTAAACTGTGGGGTTACGTGAATACATCCGGTTACTTGACTTCCCATCCTAGAACATGAAAGGTTGTTCATTTTTATGGCAATTAAAACAGTTCGAACCAATGCATAATCGTAGGTACTTAGTTCAATGCTTACAAGGCCAATGCCACTAGACGACTAGCTAGGTGAACAGTGCAACCAAACAAATATATACGGTAGCTCGTGTAATGCGAACACTATGTTGCTACCCAAAATATTATCCGGAGATAGATATTGCTGGAATGGATGGGATAGCAAACAAATGCAAGAGCACTTCCGTGAGAAAGATAAATAACACAAGATTTGCCGGGGTTGTTAGTCCCGGGCTTGAATGCTCTCGCGAGATATTATTAATACTAATATTCGGGGATACAAGTACTAATGTAAGAATACAAATACAATGAGTGTAAAGATTCTTGTTATCTTAGCTAGTGAGCGTGTAGATTGCCGGAAGAACCAGATTTGATGCTCTGTGAGTTCTTGTAACAAAGAAGATGAGCATCGCGGTGGTGAGAGATCGGCCTCTCACGGCGAGTATTTAGCTGGACGTTTGGGCTCCGGGGCTTATGAATCTCTTGGAATCTGTCTTGTGGAGACTTGCTGCTTAGGCCGATCGTGTTCTGGACGGGAGAATCGGAGAGAGAAGTCCTGAGATGGATTCCGGTGAGAAAGCCGGGAGCTTGATGGAGTATGTTCTACTGTATTTCCGTGAAGGAATTCGGGATATGCTCTGAGTGTGAGTAAATGAGTTCCCAACTGCTGGAGAAATGAATTCCGAACCATAGGTTAAGTGAATTGTCAACCTTTGCGAATGAGCTCTGAATCGTAGGTGAATGAATTCAGAACCTTTTTCCAGCAGGAGGAAGTTCTCTATTTATAGGACCTGGGTATGCCGGGCGATCGCCTTTTATGCATTATAATAATCAGGCGATCGTCCTTTAGCACATGGGCTTGTTCCCTTAAAGTCTGCAGGAGTTGTTGGCAGTCAACTGCACGGTCCAATGGGGAGCTTACACGCGTCCTGAGTTAGTCACATGCGGCCCTACTGACAACTTTCGGCGCACATGCCTGTAGGTGGGGTAGGTGACAGGCTTTGGTCAAAGATCTTGTCTGTTAGCAAAAGATCTTGTCAGCGCCTTTAGGGGATCTGCACGTGGGCGCTTTTCTGAGATCCAGTCCTCGATGACTATGACGGGCGATCATATCTGCTCGGGGCGTAGGTCGACTGTCCTTGGCCGGTCATTAAAGTCGATCGGCAGATGCCAAAAGGCGATCGCCTTGGGAGTCGATCGCTAAGTACCTGATGGTGGTCTGATATCGTCGATTAGGCGAGCTTGCCATAGTTTGACTGATGTTGACTTGGCCGCTCGGCCTTATAGTCGATCGCCTGTCGGGATGAATAAATCGTGACACAACAATTGCCCCCCAGCTCGCTCATACGTTGAAAACGTGGGGTGAGGTGGCTTTATTGGCGATCGCTGAACTTTTGACGAGCGACTTACTGTTTAACTGAACTGGCGATCGTCTTTGAGCTGATATACTCTGGGTTCGGACGACCTGGTTGACCGCTGAACTGCGCGGGAAAAAACAATGGGTGTTGAAAAGTCTCCGCGCACGTGTCGGGCTTCTATTGGAGGACGCCAGCGGTCCTTAATGACTCCTCGGCTGACGCGTCCTTGAAAAGACGCGTGCGCGGGTCTCGAGGGGGTTAATTAATGCGTCGTTTGAGATCCGACCCCTGAGGTTTTCCCTTATTGCAGATGAGTCCCTGCCTTCTCCTATAAAAGGGGCGCGGTGCTGCGGTTTCACACTCACGCGTACTTATTGGAGGAAGAAGGACTTGCTGTCGAATTTCCTGGAGATCTGAGTGCCGATCGTCGTTCGAATTCACTTTCGGGTAAGAAAAAATCCTTATCTCCTTTTGTATTTCTGAGAATGGCCGGAACCTCATCATCACTTGGAGCGGGCACCAGTTCTGCCGCCGGGACATCGACTGTCCGGGGAGAAACTTCTTCCGTCTTCCACCTGGAGACGGCGGCTGAAGCTATTCGGGCCGGAATCGACCCTGCCGAAGTTGAGGCTTTATTCAATGAGGCCGATATCGCTAGGGAGTCGACTGCTGAAGAGAGACGATCGCAGATCGAGAGAGATCTGGCGATTAGAGCTTACTGGGAGCAATATAGCGCTTTCGGTCGGGCCTATAAGGCCTTTGCTGAAATAATGGAGAGGTTAGCCTGTCCTACTCCGAGATTCGATTTCCGGGGATACTCGGTCGCTTATCACTATGTGCTTCCCAAACGATCGTAGTATCGGGCCGCGCAGCGATCGTTGTGGTCGCTCGGCCAGATACGGAGTTCGGCGACCCGGAAAGATCTGGCCGTTTGGAGGACAAGATTCCATGTTCCTTCTGATGTGGACATGTTCGCGCCGGCGGAGAACGAACGAGCCGACCAGCCTCCGATGGGTATGGTCGCAGTGAGTGAGGCCGTTATGGAGGTCGGGCTGCGCTTCCCTCTATCCTTTGCGGTCTCCCATCTGTTGGCCGCTTGGAATGTGGCGCCACTTCAGCTGACGCCGAACGCCTGGCTCCAAATTATTTGTACACTCACTCTCTTCGGCGGTCACCGCCTGTACCGCCTCCCCTCGCCGTTGGAGATGAACCATTTGTTCAAGCTGACGGCTCATAGAGGGTTGGTCGGTGGTTACCATATTCAGGGCCGATCTGGTCGGGTAATTCACGGAGTCCCGAATAAGATGCGGGGCGATCAGACTAAGTGGTTCTGGGTCGCCGGCAAGTGGAGAGCTTCGGCGAGCGACAATCCCACGGGCGAGCTGGAGATCCCCACTGAGTTTCGGGAGAGGAATCCCGGTAAGGGCTTAGACTCTCCCTTCGTTTGGATGCGTTTTGGACTGATCTAATTTGATTTCTGTTTTGCAGGTTTTCACATCCCGGCGATCGAGGAGCTGCCTTTTGATTTTCTCGTTGTCTGGGAGCGGATAAGGAGCTTGTCGGACGACGACTTCGACGCCAACCGGATCAATAAGGAGAGTCGTTGGTTGTCGGCTCGACTATTTCGTTTCCCGAGACATCTCTCGGTGCCAGGTATGAGTTCTTGCGACCTTCAATTTCTAGGCGATCGCCTTACCTGAGGACAGTATCTGATCGTTGATCGATTGTCTTAACTGCAGAGGTTCGCTTTCCTCGCTTTTTGGAGCCTCCTCCGGAGATCGCTATGTCGAACCCAGGAGTCTTGGGTCGTCTCCGCCAGACGAGGTCGTCTCGGGCCCCACCCGTTGCGTTGCCTATAGTTCCGGAGGCGGAGCCTCGCGTGGAGCCGGTGCCTCGCGTGGAGACGGAGCCTCGCGTGGAGCCGGAGCCTCGCGTGGAGCCGGTCGTGGTTGAGGAGGAAATTCCGGAGGAGGGGCTTCGAGCGAATCGCAAGAGGCCGAGGCCGGAAGAAACTCCGGTTCCTACCCCTGCCATTGGGGTGCCGATCACCGTTGTAGCTCCGGAGAGTGAGCCACCCTCTGCGGCTTTCATGCGGGAGATGGCGATCGCGGATGCTGAGACCCCTCGAGGGAAACCGTTTTTCGGTCGGGATCCCGACAAAGCTGAGAGGTAGATAGCATTTTTGTGTTGAAAATTGCATCTGCGTAGGAGTTGTATTAACTTCTTTGTTGTTTTGATGCAGGGTCCGTCGCGCAGATCCGTCTTGCCTGCCGATGGTCGTGGATTTCCTAGCGAGCCGATCTCCTCGACATTCCTGCGACATTCCCCCATACGTTAGTAAGGCTGCTTCTGCTCTGCCGAAGGCATGGACGACCGATCTGGATGCGATCGCTCGTCAGCGATCGGCGAATTCGATGCACGCTGTTCTCGCCCTTTCTCTTCAGACGGCGACCATGGCTGTCCAGGCTGCTCAGGAGTTTGAGGGGCGGCCTTCTACTATTCGCCTGCAGGCGGATCTCGAGGCGGCTCGGAAAGAGAACGCCGAGTTTGCTGATAAGATCGCGGCGATGGAGAAGGATTCTCTGGAGGCAGCTAAGCGGGCGAGCCAAGAGCTTGAGCTGGCGAGGAAGGATGTCGAGACGTCTCGTTTGACGGTCGATCGATTCCAAGATCGAATGACAGATGCCGTCCGGGCGCAGAAGGCCGCTGAGACGGAGGCTGATCGCCAGAAGGTGACGATCGCTCGGTTGACTAGCGAGCTGGCGGAGGCGAAGGAGAAGGCTGCTGCGAGGGAGGCCGAGCTCCAGGGGTCGCAACGGGCGATGGCCGAGCTGAAAGGAGAGGTAGAGGCGACCAGGACCGATCCCTTTCAAAACTTGGAGTTTGTCAGCGAGTTCGCCTATTATTTGGCGTTCGCTGACTCGATCCGAGCAGCTAAGAAAGGAGGTTTGGAGGTCGGGCCTCTAGCTGAGAAATTCAAGTCATATGCATTGGAGCATCCTCTCCATCCGGCTTTCTCCTTGCCGATCTTGGATCTTGCGGACATCGGCGTGGACTTGAGCTGGTATCCGACTCCGGCCAATCTTGCACATCCCGACGCTCCGGGAGATGGGGAGACCGCACCGTATGCTGAAGGCGAAGGCCAGGCAGGGGCCTGAGGCACTTCACTTTTGATGTTTTTAGCTTACTTCCTTGTAGTTTGTAGCTTTCTTTTGTAGAACATAGGCCTTCGGGCGACCATGTACTTTGATTTTTCAAGTAATGAAATGAGCATTTGGATTTCTGACTTATCACTTGAATGAATGGTTATTTTTGAGTCTTTGTTTGACTTTGTACAAATGTGCGAGGAGAGATCGTTGCGAGGGTAGTTCCAAATGAATTGATAAACTCATAAAGACAGCTTTTTACAACAAATTCGATCGCTGCACTACATCTGAAAAAAATGACGATCTCCGTATGTGGTTGAATAGCGACGATCGTCGTGTAGGTAATCCGCACTCTTATTGCCCCTTGTTTTTATTCACTTAGTGGAAGTAAGGGGATGAAAATAATTCCTTGAGTGAGCGGTCTTCAACTTTGTCGAATCCCCGGGGACGGTCGTGCATCTTGAGGAACCGTGCACGATCGCGGAGTTCGATGGACCGACTCCTTGATCATGTCTTGATGCGCGAAGACATTGAGTGTCTCGCGACTCACTTTATTATGAGGGTCCTCTGTTAGGCTGCGCCTCGCCTCGTATTTAAACGAAGGGCGTGCGGTCTCGGTCTAGAGGAGTCCTTGCGCGGGGCAGCGTCGGATGAATCAACTCCACGCCCGCGGCTTGTTAGCTCTGATTCCACCTCGGCCAGCCATGGAGATGGCCGACCTCGACGGTGTACGTTGAGACGGGGGTTGTGGCACGTCGCATTGTCCGGGTTCACCATGTTAGATGATGAACCTTTGAGGGCGAGCGATCGTGTCCACTGATTTATTTTGGAGGGCCCTCAGACTACGCCGACCTCAAATTTAAACGAAGGGCAGGCGATCTTGGCCTAAAGGGACCTTGCATGGCCTAAGCAGTCGGTTCCATCAACCACCAGGACCATGGCTGCACTCTTCCACCTTGGATCGTCATGTAGATGCCGACCTTCGACGGTGTACGTTGTGCGGGGGAGGCGATCTCGTGCCTTAGTCCATCATGTTAGGTGGTGAACTGTAGATGGCGATCGAGTCCTCCGGTTTCTTGAATAAGGAAGGAGATCGGGGAGACTTCCGAGGTCTCCTTTTCTTGATTGAAGCATGTAGAGACGGTCGCCGAGGTTGATCTAGAGGTCGGCTCGTATGAGCTTTCCAGCCTGTTTTGTGTTCGAATCGGACGATCGTCTATAGAGATTGGTAGGGGCTTCGGCTAAACCAATAAGCTGTCCAACTTGCCCTCCTCGAACAGTCTCCAGAGCTGTTTGAGGAGGTCGCGGCATTTGTTGGTGCTGTGGCCGGGACTCTTATGGTAGGCACAATACTGATTGTTGTCCAGGTGACCGTGGTCCCTTATCGCCTTTGGGTTTTTGAGCTCTTCGTGCCCCTTGATGGCATAGAAAATATGTGCCGGAGTTCTGTTGAACGTATGGAGGAGATGGGCTTCCATGTCCTCGAAAGCCTTGAGATCTCTGGGTGTCTTGGCGATCGCCTTCTTTGCTTTGGCGATCGCTATCTTCTGGACAAGAGGTGGCGTTTCCTCGCCTAAGCGGAGGGTGAGTAGCCTTTCCCTGGCCAGAAAGTTGGCAGCCTTAGCGCGGAAGATCGCGTAGGTTGTGGGAATATCCTTGGTGAGATGTCTAAACATGGGAGAGTGACCGTGGAATCCCCCCATGACCGAATAGAGAGCGAGCTCGTCACTGACGGGTTCGCCGGTGAGGATGATTTCGTCTACCCGGTCGATGTAATCTGCGTCGGTTTCGTCCTTCCCCTGCTTGATTTTCATCATGCGGTGGGGGCCTTCTGGCCTGGCGACCTTGCTGGCGAAGTATGACGTGAAGTCATTCGCCAGTTTCTTAAAAGAGGTGATTGATCGTGGTGGTAGTGAGACGTACCACCTATGGGCCAGCTCGCCCAATGTTAACAGGAAGATCCGGCACTTGGTTGCATCAGATGCCCCACACCTACCATGTAGATTCGGTATTTACTCGTGGGTTTCGGTCCGATCTCCCTTCATACAGAGGTGTTTTGGGAGGAGCGATCGCTGGTTGTATGGGGGCAAGCTCGATGTGGACCGCGAGTGGCTCAGTCGGCCGGTGATCTTTGGCCGGTGCTTGCCCTGCCCAAGAGTGCTTTCATCTCGTCGAGCTGGCGTTGTATGGCGGCCATCGCCGTGGCCTGACTGCTAGCGGCTCGGCGCTCGGAGCGGGAGCCGAGGCGATTGAGCACTGATCCCCTGGCGATCGGGGCGGGAGTCAGATGGCTGACCTGCGTTCGGCTGTGAGGTGGATAGGCCGAACTCCTGGTGACGGATTCGGATTCCGTCTTTCCAAGGTTGGAAACAGAATGCCCCGGTCGCCAGGATGGGTCGCGACCCAAGCGATCGAATATGGATCCGTCCGGTCGTTCGAGAGCCTTTCCTCGCGAATTGGGGCTTTCTGAAGATCGCTCGTTCAGTAGCCCGCTGAATTTCCGTTTTCCCATGCGGCGGATGATCGAGGGAGTTATCGCGGGCGACGCGTATGCTCTCCGTCGCTCCTCCAGGATGGCCATAGCCTCCTCGATTTGCTCCTCGGTTTGGAACTGATCGAGTGAGAGGTTGGGGCCATCTCTCGGATGCGGGATCGAGAGTCTCGCGTTGCTACGGCTTCCCCCTGTCGTCGGCTGGGGTTCGGATTGAGCCGAGATATGGTGTCCGGCGGTTCGGAGAGCGGCTTTCTTCGATGTACCGGCGGATGTCATGATTCTGAAGGTTTTCTTTGAAGTGCAGTGAGTGTCACTTCAAGTATATGCCCCGAGAACAATGAGTGTTCTTCGGGACGGTAGGAATAAAAGTTAAGTTCAAGTTAAGGTATAAGCCGCCCTCCTTCTAGCGCCAATTGTTGCTACCCAAAATATTATCCGGAGATAGATATTGCTGGAATGGATGGGATAGCAAACAAATGCAAGAGCACTTCCGTGAGAAAGATAAATAACACAAGATTTGCCGGGGTTGTTAGTCCCGGGCTTGAATGCTCTCGCGAGATATTATTAATACTAATATTCGGGGATACAAGTACTAATGTAAGAATACAAATACAATGAGTGTAAAGATTCTTGTTATCTTAGCTAGTGAGCGTGTAGATTGCCGGAAGAACCAGATTTGATGCTCTGTGAGTTCTTGTAACAAAGAAGATGAATAATCGCGGTGGTGAGAGATCGGCGTCTCTCACGGCGAGTATTTAGTCAGTCGTTTGGGCTCCGGGCTTATGAATCTCTTGGAATCTGTCTTGTGGAGACTTGCCGCTTAGGCCGATCGTGTTCGGACGGGAGAATCGGAGAGAGAAGTCCCGAGATGGATTCCGGTGAGAAAGCCGGAGCTTGATGGAGTATGTTCTACCGTATTTCCGTGAAGGAATTCGGGATATGCTCTGAGTGTGAGTAAATGAGTTCCCAACTGCCGGAGAAATGAATTCCGAACCGTAGGTTAAGTGAATTGTCAACCTTTGCGAATGAGCTCTGAATCGTAGGTGAATGAATTCAGAACCTTTTTCCAGCAGGAGGAAGTTCTCTATTTATAGGACCTGGGTACGCCGGGCGATCGCCTTTTCTGCATTATAATAATCAGGCGATCGTCCTTTAGCACATGGGCTTGTTCCCTTAAAGTCTGCAGGAGTTGTTGACAGTCAACTGCACGGTCCAATGGGGAGCTTACACGCGTCCTGAGTTAGTCACATGCGGCCCTACTGACAACTTTCGGCGCACATGCCGGTAGGTGGGGTAGGTGACAGGCTTTGGTCAAAGATCTTGTCTGTTAGCAAAAGATCTTGTCAGCGCCTTTAGTGGATCTGCACGTGGGCGCTTTTCTGAGATCCAGTCCTCGATGACTATGACGGGCGATCATCTCTGCTCGGGGCGTAGGTCGACTGTCCTTGGCCGGTCATTAAAGTCGATCGGCAGATGCCAAAAGGCGATCGCCTTGGGAGTCGATCGCTAAGTACCTGATGGTGGTCTGATATCGTCGATTAGGCGAGCTTGCCATAGTTTGACTGATGTTGACTTGGCCGCTCGGCCTTATAGTCGATCGCCTGTCGGGATGAATAAATCACACACTACAAACATGTCTGTCTCATTTCTTGAATGCCAAGGCTACCACAATGACGCAAAAACTAGACCGAAATGAGTACTCGAGTATAAAATAGCATAAGGTGAACTCGACTAGACATATCCGGTTCTTCAAATAGAATTCGGAATTATATATTCAGTCTTACGCATGGTTGCATGACATACTCACAAAATATTAAAAATATCCAAAATACCAAAGAAGACAAGCAAGTGACAAAGATATCGAAAATCAAGCAGGAAAAACTAAACGAGCTAACTCCCCCCCCCCTCAAACTTAAGATATTCATTGTCCTCAATGAACAAGTAAAGAATAGAAGACTCCCCTGGAAGAATTGGAGACCATGGGGCGCGGGCATCCTCGTCTGGTAAAGATGGTGGGGACGGAGGCATGATCGGAGGCACGAATGGTCCGTGTGGTAGGAGGATATGGCCAGTCACAAGCCATCATGAGTTCCTAGACTTGGATAGTTTATAATCAAAGACGAAGGCCAGGAAGCAGAACCGATCTGAAATTGTGTGTTCTCTCTCAACCGAAAGAATTCTTGCACAGTGCGCATGTTTAATAGCTTCAGCAGGGGACGTGGCCCGTAGTAAGTGTGCCGCGGCCCGCGGTACAGAAAGATCGGCGCTCTGGTTGAGTCTATGCGCGCTGCGGACCATAATTCACGTGCCGCGACCCTAGCTGGGAGATAGCCCTGGAGTGATTTCTGTGAAAAAATTTTAACTGTATTCAAAGAAAACAAGTGAGAACAGCATAATATGTCGAAAATACCGGAATACTAGACTCCTATAATGGAATAAAAATATCAAAACAAAGAAAAAAGAAAAACTACTACTACTACTCGGGTTGCCTCCCTAGAAGTGCTAAGTTTATCGTCTTTAGCCGAACCTTTTGAAAATCAATTTGCTTTTCGCAAACACCATTTGTACTCCGCAAAGTCCATCGAACCATTATTACGTATTTTGAATTTTTGACCATTAGTTTTTAACCGTTCGATTTTTTGTTTGGACATCCAACGTTCTTTACGAAAATACTTGAACCATAGTAACTTCCCGAGACACCCATATTGCAAATGACTTGGCAATCGTTTTACTTCCGGCTTAGTTTTCTTTTCAACGGACGAATTTACGGCGGCATTAGAATTTTTTAATGGTGGGCGAACGGACGATAAAGACAACACGTCCAAATACATAAGATACGCGATTAGTTCTAAATTTTTCTGAGATGTCGGAGTAACTAAAACAAATTCTTAACATTCCGACAGAGAACTCTCTCGGTGTGTGTCTTTCACAAAAACATCTAAGCTTTCATTTTGAGAACACTTCTCGACATCGCTTAGATACGGGATAGATCGAAACACTTTGAATGTTACTTGTTCATCTTGAACCCGAAGCATTAATTCACCCTCCTGAACATCAATAAGGGTTCTACCAGTAGCTAAAAACAGTATATCCAAAATAATCGGAATCTCATGATCTTCTTCCATGTCGAGCACAATAAAATCAGCAGGGAAAATGAATTTATCTGCTAGTTGTAAAGAGACCGTAGTAGGCTTGGCCAGCCCAATACCTAGTTTCTTGAAAATAGAGAGAGGCATAAGATTGATACTGGTGCCAAGATCACACAAAGCTCTATCAAAGGACGAATTTCCAATAGTGCAAGGTATAGTGAAGCTTCCTGGATCTTTCAATTTAGGTGGGAGCTTTTTCTGCAAAATAGCGCTGCACTCTTCAGTTAGTGCCACCATTTCATATTCTTCGAGCTTTCTTTTGTTAGATAAAATCTTCTTCATAAATTTCACATAGCTCGGCATTTGTTCCAAAGCATTGGCAAATGGGATATTAATATGCAATTTCTTGAAGACGTCGAGAAATTTAGAAAATTGTTTGTCTAACTTCTGCTTTTGCAGACGCTGTGGAAACAGGACTGGTGGCACATGAGTGGTCGAGACTACTTTTGACTTGGGCTTTGAGGACATATTGGTCTCTACTTGAGTGGGCTCCTCATCATTCACTTTCTCAAAGGGAGTGCTCTTTTCTTTGCTACTCTTGGACTGCTCGTGTAGTTCCTTTCCACTTTGTAACTTAATAGCTTGCACATATTCTTTGGGATTCGTCTCGGTAGCACTTGGTAAGACACCTTGGGGTCGAGATGATAAGAGATTTGCAATCTGCCCCATTTGAACCTCCAAGTTCCGAATAGAAGCGGAATGATTCTGCAGAGTAGTTTCAATGCGAGTCATGAATTGACTCGTATTAGCCGCCATTTGAGTAAGTGCATCTTCTAACGAGACTTTCGGTGGTTGAGGGGCTGCTGTTGTGGCTGAGTGAATTGATCTTGTAGAGGTTTGTTCAATGCTTTTCCGTTCCTCCATGAAAGATTTGGATGATTTCGCCACCCTTGGTTGTAGGCATTAAAATACGGGTTATTTTGACGATTTCCATTCCCCACAAATTGTGCTTGTTCCACCTGAGATTGCTCAAATGGATTCCCGAATTGACATTCAACACTTGGATGAGAGCCGCTGCACCAATTGCAAGCTTCCGTGGTACCGGTAGAAGGAGTGTGTGATAAAACTTGCAGTTGTTGAGTTAAAGCTGCAACTTAAGCTGATAGCGTAGATATTGGATCATTGTCGGAAATTTCTGTTGGAACATTTTTTTCCATACATAAATTAATAATGTTTTGATGATTTAAAGTTGCGAAACAAAACAAAACAACGAAGAGACGAAGCACGCATCGAAGGAAAACGAAGTGCAAAAAGCTGGAGAAAAACAAAGCTAACGTACGTAACAAGACAATGTTAACGTACGTAATATGATGAAACTTACGTATGTAATGGATGAGAGATAACGTACGTAACTTAGTTCAAACAAGTGAACGTTGGAGGAGTCAAAGTCAGAAAAGCATGCAACGGATATATGACGTCAGCAGTGATGTCATGTTAACGTACGTAACAAAGGAAACGATAACGTACGTAACCCAAAATGACGAAACCCCCTGGACTGTTTTGTGAAGAGGCTTACATACGTAACCTATTACGGTTAACGTACGTAAAGGGTCTTACGTACGTAATGGGAAGCATATAGCGTACGTAATGAAGGTCCTGGCAGCTAACGGCTAGTTTGATCAAGAAGCCTATAAATACCATGTCTATGGTATTGATTGGACACAACAATTTCAAGCATTACATACATTGATCAGAGATTGATATTCATTATATTGTTGTTGTAATATTGAGCTTACATTGAGTGATTGAGTGTTATACACAAAATCATACACGAGTGGTAAAAGAAAAGATACGATTGGATTCGGTGTTATTAGGATCAAGGATCCGGCATTGTTAGAATCACAATCGCTATCTAAGTGAGGTTTATCTAGTACCCATAGAAAGCTAGAGAGGTTGATTCCTTGGCCTACGAAAAGGAAAACGGTTTAACTTGGACCGACACAAAGACAAGTACGAGTGGTTTATCACGAACCAATAGAAGACGTAATTGTAACGGTTATACCTCGACCGATAGAAGAGAGGAGAAGAGGTTTTTCTTTAGCCTATTGAAAAAGATACCGAGAGAGGACGTAGGCTCGTTTATAGCCGAACCTCTATAAATCCTTGCGTCATTTATTTTCCGCTATTTTATTTACGCTTCTGCAACACGGCGCAATATCCGACCCCGTACCCAACAATTGGTATCGGAGCAGTACTACAATACGCGGCTTAACATCCGAGGATAAAAAGATCCAATGGCGTTTCAATTCTCTCCAGTTGAAGGCCTTGCTCTCAACCGACCACCATTCTTTGATGGCTAAAATTATTTGACGTGGAAGAAGAAGATGTCGATATTCATCCGAGCATACGACATCGAAATTTGGAAGATTATTTGCCTTAGCCCGAAAGTTCCAATCAAATCCGACGGTACGCTCAAATCTTTCGAAGAATACGACGATGCCGATTGGAAAAATGACCATCTAAATTGTAAGGCTACTCAACTCTTATTTTGTGCCTTAAATCCGGAAGAGGTCAATCGAATCTCATCGTGTGAGAGTGCGAAAGAAATATGGAAAATTCTAGAAATCACACACGAAGGGACAACTCAAGTCAAGGAGACGAAGATAAATATGCTTCTCCATGACTACGAGTTATTCATGATGAAGGGTGACGAGTCCATCACCAATATGCTCGACCGATTCTCGGTCATCACCAATGGACTAGCTTCGTTTGGCAAACCATTATCTAGTAGTGAAAAAGTCAAGAAAATCTTAAGATCACTACCTGGCGAATGGGACGGCACCGTGACCGCAATTATGGAATCCAAAGATCTCAACACGCTCGATTTTAGCGCCCTCGTTGGTTCGCTAATTAATTATGAGATCGTGTTAAAATCACGAAGTGTCAAGCCGAAACCGAAAGAAAAATCGTTGGCCATGAAGGTTAAGATATCGAGAAAGAAGGAAGAAATCCCGGTGGAAGAAAGCGATGAAGAAATGGCATACTATGCCAAAAATATTAATAAATTTCAAACCTTATTAAACCGGAGGAAGAAGGATATCTCGAGCGAATCTAAGAAGTTCGACAATTCTTGTCGACTATGTGGAAAACCAGGCCACTTCGCTAAGCATTGCCGAGCCAAACCAAAAAAGGAGGTTCTCGTAGCAACATGGAGCGATGAAGACAAAGACGATGACTTCATCAATCAAAATAATCTCGCTCTCATGGCCCGGAGTTCGTTCGACGACAGCGACATCGAAAGCCAAGTAAGTACATCCTCCCGTGATGAATTATTTGATGCATTTGAGTTATTACATACGAATTTCCAAAATGCTTTATCGGAAATAAAATCCCTTAAGTCTAAAATTAAATCTTTGGAAATTGAAAATTCCAAAATTATCGAGAAAGGAAAATTTGTCGAAATCGATCATTCGAAATGCATTGAAAATGAGAATATTTTGCAGAATGATCTTTTAAAAGTTCAAGATGAACTAAAATCTTTGACAAGAAAATTCTCGTGCGGCAACGATAAATTTGAACAAATGTTATGTGTTCAAAAATATACTTTAAATAAAAAGGGGTTAGGATTCAAACCACGATCGAAAAACAAATCCGTTAATTTTAAAATACCTCATTGCGAAAAGTGTTTGAAAATCGGGCATCACGTTTCAAATTGCAAAAGCCCTCGCCGGACGATAAAAATTAAGAAAATTTGGGTTCCTAAAGGAACAAATATTTCAAATATTGTTTATGTCTCGAAACAAAAACCAACTATAGGTTGGATCCCCAAAAATTGATTTTTTGTATTTTACTTAGGGGGAGTATTTTTTTAAGGGGAGATGTTATTCTCAGGGGGGTTTTTTACTCTTTATGCATTTATTAATAAATTGTATCATGCATATTTTATATTTTGGTATTATTTATTTCAATTGATATTTTATCCACTTTTTGATGAAAACAAAAGGGGGAGAGAATGGAGAAGGAGAAAAAGAAGTCGAAAATGGGATTAACCCTAAAAGGGAGAGAAAATCGATAGCATACAAAAAGAATTGGAAAAATGAAGGAGTTGAACAAAAATAAGGAGAAGTCGAAAATGAGAAAAGAAAAATGAGGAGACGTCGAAAAGACGATGAAAAATTGAAAATGAGAAAAGAAAAGAAGGAGTCGAAAAAGAAATGGGAGAAGAAACTAACGAAACGGACAAAGTCGAAAACTTTGGTCTGTACACATATACATAGATTTGTATCTTTGCAGGTAAATCCCATTGACGAATTGTTGTTTTGTAATCATCAAAAAGGGGGAGATTGTTGGAACATTTTGTTTCATACATAAATTAATAATGTTTTGATGATTTAAAGTTGCGAAACAAAACAAAACAACGAAGAGACGAAGCAAGCATCGAAGGAAAACGAAGTACAAAAAGCTGGAGAAAAACAAAGCTAACGTACGTAACAAGACAATGTTAACGTACGTAATATGATGAAACTTACGTACGTAATGGATGAGAAATAACGTACGTAACTTAGTTCAAACAAGTGAACGTTGGAGGAGTCAAAGTCAGAAAAGCATGCAACGGATATATGACGTCAGCAGTGATGTCATGTTAACGTACGTAACAAAGGAAACGATAACGTACGTAACCCAAAATGACGAAACCCCCTGGACTGTTTTGTGAAGAGGCTTACGTACGTAACCTATTACGGTTAACGTACGTAAAGGGTCTTACGTACGTAATGGGAAGCATATAGCGTACGTAATGAAGGTCCTGGCAGCTAACGGCTAGTTTGATCAAGAAGCCTATAAATACCATGTCTATGGTATTGATTGGACACAACAACTTCAAGCATTACATACATTGATCAGAGATTGATATTCATTATATTGTTGTTGTAATATTGAGCTTACATTGAGTGATTGAGTGTTATACACAAAATCATACACGAGTGGTAAAAGAAAAGATACGATTGGATTCGGTGTTATTAGGATCAAGGATCCGGCATTGTTAGAATCACAATCGCTATCTAAGTGAGGTTTATCTAGTACCCATAGAAAGCGAGAGAGGTTGATTCCTTGTCCTACGAAAAGGAAAACGGTTTAACTTGGACCGACACAAAGACAAGTACGAGTGGTTTATCACGAACCAATAGAAGACGTGATTGTAATGGTTATACCTCGACCGATAGAAGAGAGGAGAAGAGGTTTTTCTTTAGCCTATTGAAAAAGATACCGAGAGAGGACGTAGGCTCGTTTATAGCCGAACCTCTATAAATCCTTGCGTCATTTATTTTCCGCTATTTTATTTACGCTTCCGCAACACGGCGCAATATCCGACCCCGTACCCAACAATTTCCATAACTCGTTTTGGATTCACACGCTCAGAAGACCATTGATAATCATTCACAGTCGTAGCTTCTAGTAAGGAATAAGCTTCAGCCATAGTTTTGCGCATTAAAGCACCACCAGCTGCTGCATCTACTAGAGTGCGTGTAGAAGCACTCAATCCGTTATAGAATGTTTGAATCTGCAGCCAATCCGGTAGACCATGATGAGGGCACTTCCTCATAAGATCCTTATACCGTTCACAAGCCTCATGTAGCGACTCCACCTCAAATTGCCTGAAAGTAGTCCTTAGCCTTGCGGTTCTGGCAGGTGGAAAGAATTTGGCTCGGAAAGCTTGTGCCAATTAAGCCCAGGTCGTGATGGAACCCGGCGGAAGAGAATTTACCCAAATTTTTGATTTATCCCGGAGAGAGAATGGGAAAAGCCGCAAATGAATGGCATCGTTGGTGACTCCATTAGTTTTAAAATTATCACAAATTTCAAGAAAAGTAGAGATGTGCGCATTAGAATCATCATCCGCCAACCCGCAGAACTGACTACCCTGGACCATTTGGATGACGGTCGGTTTAATCTCAAAAGTATTTGCTTGAACAGTTGGGCGTGTGATCCCCGAAAGAATGACATTTATTTGAAGAAGAGCGTAATCGCGAAGAGCCAAAAATAGCGGAGTGACATTGTCGTTATTCGGATCGATATTATGCTCCATAGTGATTGGAATTATGCGTTTTTCTTCGCGGAATTTCCTAAGGGTGCATTCTATTTCGGGATCAAAAGGGAGTAAGCCTTTTGTTCCAAGTTTTCTCATACACTAGTAAGAATCCCTTCGAATCCGAATCGATTAAAAAAACACGGAAAAAAATGAAAAAAAAATGTCTAAAGTAATACCAAAAATGCTCAAATTGATATTAGTTAATAAACAGTCTCCGACAACGGCGCCAAAAACTTGTTGTGAAAATTAGCGAACACAAGTGCACATTATCGTACAAGTAATAAAGTGAAAAGTGTAGTATCGTTCCCACGAGGACTGTCTAACTAAGTACCAGTTTATTTGTCATCTTCAATATTATTTGGACGATTGAATAATTGGTTTGGTTTTGTAAGAAAATAAATAAAATAAATAAAGGCTGAAAATTGAAGATTAAGGAATAATAAATGCTACGTTCTAAAGAGGGAGTTTGTTGGTTTCAAAAGCATCTAGGGTCGAGAATCCACCACAGTTATTCAGAATTGATTTGCTCGAGGTCTAAAGATGATTATCGAGTTGGATGGAAGTCTAGATTATCTAGTTTAATCCCAACGCCCCTCCCGAGGTCGCTAGAATGTACCGAGAACTAGCAAATCACTATATTCCTATGTGACTTGTTTCATTCAAGGACTAAAAAGCACTTATAATCTAATTTTGACTACAATCGCCTTGAGGGTATATTCCTATCCCATAATATACGATTGGTTTTAATTCCCAATGTCGTTACTTGATTATCCTTTCCCAATTAAAAACAAGCAATTATTTCAGTTCATAAATAGCCAGTAAATGAAAAGCACTACGATCAAGAATTAAAACTCAAACAACCTTAATAATTTAGAAATATGCCAGGAACAAACAATTCCTCATAAATTAGGTTTCATCTCTTCCCTAGAACAAAGATCTAGCCTAACATGCTAGAATTAATCAACAAAATACAGAAATAAGACATGAGTTCACAATATTCAAACACTAAGAGAGAAGATCTGAATTCGTGCTCCTCCTGTCCAAGTCCTCGCCGAAGCCTCCGTCGTATTCCACCTTGGATGCCTTGATAGATTCCTTGAGCTCCTTCTTTTTAAAAGTAGGTTTTCTATATCGTCTCTCCCCCTTGGTTGTGTTTTTTTCACAGCTTTTATAACCCTCTTATCTCTCCAAATCGCGTCCAGAAAATTAGATTTTGTCTGACTCCAAAACAGCCAAAGTCACAGAATCGTATTAGGTTTTTCGCCGTTGTGGGCCCCGGCCTGGAGTAAGTGTGCCGCGGCCCCAATTACAAAACTACCCTGTCTGGGAGTAAATTCAGTACGGACCGCAGCCCGGATTGTATGTGCCGCGGCCCTCGGTACAGATTGTGCCAGTCTTGCTGTGTGTTGAGTCTGCGACGCGGCCCAGCTTCGTGTGACGCGTCCCTCTACAGAAAAATGTCGTTTTTGGCCCATTTTCTTCGTTCAAGCTCCAGGACTCCAATTTTTTACAAAACATGTAAACATAATGCATTATGAGCTCATTTACGCAAAATTCGATCAAAATAGAGATAAAATGATGACAATAAAGCGTACAAGAATAGCACGTAACACCTAATGAAAAATACAAAATAATATTCCTCAAGAATATTAAGTGCTCTTGAAGGAACAATTATTTTAATTTAGTTATTTCGAGTCTTGCTTAATTTTCGTACTATTTTAATTCTCTTCGTATATTCAATTATATCTCTTAAAATTATTGCTCTCGAAGTAGCACAATTAATTATAATATTCTTGAAGAATATTACTATTCTAAATGAATATATCTTATTTATACATAACTTATGAATAATATAATATTTATGAAGAATACTGATTTGTTACTTATAAATATAATAGCATAATTAAATCATTATACACTTGATGTAGCACAATATTATCTCTAAGGAAAATATAACCTAATTTCAATAAATAATATGAATATGATTTGAGAATATTCTCGATCGAGATTGTATAAGATATGATATACTCCACAGTCATAATCCGATTATGCCTAATGGTAGCAAGATTAATGTGTGTTGAATATTTCTATCACATTTACTGATATTTGTTCCCGAAATTGAACAATATTAAAATATAAACTTCAATATTACATGGCTCAAATAGTAATAATACGTAGAAATTATCTCCCAGAGTGGATGATGTCAGTAGAAATTATCTCCTGAAGTAGATAAAATTTAAAGTTTTTCCTTGTAGGGGATAATTACTTACAAATTCTATTCCTTGAAGTTGATATTATCAATTGTTAATGATAAGGACATAAAAATGATAATCTTAAGATTGTATATCGAATATCTAAATTTATTATTATGTAGTTTAATATTTTATTATCTTTTATGATATATTATGAGTGTTTATCAATATGAGATATAATATCATTTATGTCACACCTGAAGTATGATTTTAGTTGATCGTTGCTATATAATTAGTGATAAAAAGAAGGTCAAATATTCTGAAGATACTTGCATCATTCAAATTCTTGGCTTATCTTATTTTTTTTTGTGAATTGAATTCCAAGTTCTTGGGATTAAATAGTGGTCATAATTTATTGTCTCATTGTGAATAAATGATACTTTCCGTGTGAAAAAAAAGTAGTGCCAAATTTATTCCTCCCTGAACGCTTGAAAAATATTCACTATTATCTTCTACGTATCGAATGAATTAATGGGTTTCTAAAGTATCGCTTGAAATATATATGATATGAGATAACAAGTGAGACAAATGACATATACAATTTCTGAAGAAAAGAAATTGGGTATTAAAGAAACTATCAATATAAATGACATAAAATTCATCACTTATTAACTCAAGTCTAGTAATCACAATACTTTCAATATTCGTATATTTAAAATTACACGAGACAGCATGGCCCGTGCGATGCACGTGCTTTGTTCACCATAAAAAATCATCGATTTTGCAAGGGTTATGCGAATTTAAGTATTATATATTAGTTTTGATCCATAGTACTCGACCAAAGTCAAAATTTTTAGTCCATCTATGGTAAGTGGAATTCTTCATAATTTAAGATTTAACTTACCTGATAGCATAGTAAATTTCAACATGAAACAAACGTAACACTGTAATTTATAGACGACACAACTCATTTTTCTTTAAATTACACTTCATAACGTATCTTCGTCAAAAAAAAAACACATGTTATTACTTGATACAACACTAATAGAGCTAAAAGTTACATTTTTACCATTTGCACAAAAACGGATTAATGCTCGTATATCTTTAATATCCATTAATATTTGACGTACTCTTCCACGTAAACTCTTCACGATTTCCAATCTTCGATGAACGATTTCCGATATTCGAATTCCAATCTTCGATGCACGGGCTTTGTTCACCAGAAATGCTTAAAACTATTTCAAATAAACCATAAACATTTAGATCGAATTATATAAATTTTCTAAATATTTCAAGAAACTATAAAAAATTTCTATGCTCTTTGGAAACCTTTAATTAACTGATCATTACTTTTTTATTGTCAAATGTATTAGTCATTTTCAAATTTTACATTATCCAATGATCGTCGTGGATAGGTAAGCAAGTAAAAGGAACAAAACATCAAATAATGAAGACTTCTTGGTTATTTTCTAGCGCAATTAGTATTCCCATTTTATGAGTGAAGCTTAATTCTTTTGCAAGTGATCAACATATTCACACTGCCGTTTTGAGGAAATAGAAGGACACATGTTATATACAAATAATCATGCTACATTTTTAAGGCGAAAGTAACTACTTTTTGGTAAAAGTTACATAGAAAATGCTACATTATTAACAAATGACCATTTTATCTCATAAATCGGGTTTATGTCAACGGCTTTACTTTTCATATGGCCTGCTCTTTCTTTGTTAATCGTCATGACTAATTTTTTGTACTCATCTTTTAACAGGCCAAGTCTATATCGAGTTCCTAGCTATTGATTTAGTACTGATCTTATAACAACCAAAGCCGATATCGAGTTTATATCTATATTTAACGTTTTAATTTTAGGGGGTCTAAAGTCGTATCTTTAGCCCAATAGGTCGGTTAAGGGGGTGTTTGGCAGTTTGCTCAAGTCCAAATTCAAACGGAACTTTATTTTCTCTTTTCTTTGTAAAACGTTTAATGGAATGGTTTGGTTATCCAACATGTGGGTGATATTTTCCTGTCAACATTGTTTTTAATACAAAAGTGATGGAGAAAATCAACAAAAATGCTGCTAATGATTCTTATAACATTTATCCAGATGAAGCTAATTTAAACTTACATCTAAATGAATAACCATCAAAGAACCCCAAGAATCCTACCGTGGGTTCTCATATATGATGCACATGGTGAAAAAAGTTTCCAATATTTTATTAAAACTCATATCTACATATAAAATCTACAAATCATTAAAAAATACCTTCAAGATCGATAAATACATTTAAACCGTGTGGCGTCGTGTAACTGATACAACAAAAATCAGCGTGTGGTGGCAGTGGATGATATTCCGGCGATTCAACAGTGGCGGCGACGCATCTTGCAGCGGTTCCAAACCCTCCTTGTCCGAGTTTATTAGACTCGTCCCAGTTTCCTGTTGCTTTATGAACAGTGGCGTATTCGAAGTTCAAGCTACTGTCAGTAAGAATCTTTGCCATTTGCTTGACATCATAAGAACCTGAAACATTAAAATCATTAGTTTAATTTAGATATCATGTATCGAAGTTTTAAGAGTATTCCAAAACATGATCCTACCTTTTCTCTTCTGCTGTATATATCCTAATATCTAATACAATCATCAAAGCAACTGCCAAAACCGCTAAAGTACTAACAACGGAAATCACAATAGCTATTATCCTCTCTGCAAAGCACGTAAATGAAAAAAAAAAGATCATAAGAGAGAGTAGATTACATACGTTTATCATCCCTATGGATTAATGAAAATAATGAAATTCGTCCCTTCTCGATACAATTTTCATATATAGTCCCAAAATGGTGCAGTAAGGGACCATTCTCGCTATTTTAATTACACAATAGGAACAATTTTAGTCTAATAGATATGTAGAAAGCTTTGTTGATCCCTAAAATCATATAGAACTGTTACCTTTATTGTAAAGGATTGAGAAAATTAGTATCTAATAAAACATTTTAGATCTATCAAAAACTTTAGATCTATTGAGAAAAACCTTCAAAACCTTTGGTGGTGGTGTTTCGTTTGATGGTGGTGATGTGCCTAGCAATATGATGCAGGTAGGCTTATTTATACAATCCCCAATCTCTTGGGACATTTAATTCTGAGAAGATGAAAGAAAGTTGGGATGGAAAAAATTAGTTACACGAAGTCTTTTGGGTGTCTCACACATGAATGAGGATGCAATTATTAGGCAGTATTTATTTATTTTCTCTCGCACGAATAAGCTTCTTGCATAGTTTCTTAGCTAATTTGTATCTTCTTTTGTATTCTTTGAGGTTATAAAAGTGAAGCCCTTTCATATTCTATAACCATATAAACATTCAAGGTTGTAGATGTTAATGCGTGGGATTCATATATGATGGGTGTTACATAAACTACATTGTACCGTACCACCCATTTGTGCACATTACACTTGCACATTAAATTAAGGGCTTCAGTCTTTAGATAGTATAGATGTTTAATCTTAAAGTCTATTTATATCATGTTTATATTTTATTTAACTACATGTTTATTTATGTGATATATATCCTGAAGATATATTAGTACATATTCACACATGTTGTATGATAAATATCATAAATTTCTAGCCGAATGTCATAAGTATATTTATACACTTAAAATTATATTATTTTGAGTTGACCAGTTTTCCTCAACATCCTACAGATGTCGAATTAATTGCATAACAATTATTTTATTTTCTTCTGGAAGAAGAGTAATAATGGTAGTTATTATATAAATATTGATGATGATACTTGTATCATTGATAAAGCGTAATATACAGTTGAGAAATATAAATGCTCTTGAAAGATATAATATTTCTCCTTGAAGGACGAACTACTACTATCTTTAATGTTTAAAGATATAATATTATTGATATCTCTTGAAATATATTATCGTATTAAAAGTTCAATAAAATAAAGGTTGATTATGTCACAAACTCATTCATGAACGAATTCGAGGTTGACATAATTGTCTTTATTCTTATATTGAATTAGAATCATCATCACAATAGACTTAAAGTTTGCACATTTAAATAATTTATGGTTCGATAACGATAAAAGTGCACTATTTTTAATTCGACAAGTAATTCAGTGTAATACCCCACTTTATGGCTCCTATTGAATGTTAAAAAATATAGGGTACTATTTCCTTTGTGACAATACCTGAAATATTTATGGGTAATATGAATAAGATTGACAACTCAAAAAGTCGATACAACAACCCAAACTCATTGGGGCAATTTAGCAAACACGTTGTAAACAATCTTCAATTGTTTACAATCAATCTCAATTATATCATTACCAAGCCTCCAATGAGTGATTCAATCCAACAAAACATCCTCAGTACAATCAATAATCCAAAAGGAATACACAATTCAAGATTACGACAACATCTAATCGAAACCCCCAATTCCAAAATCAACATTCAAAGTGTTCTTGAATAATTCTCCAGCAATCCAATGATAATTCATAAAAACTCATAATCATATGTATATCCCTTCACATACCATGATTATAACATCCAAAACATCATACTCCATCTCAAAATCGAAATCTAAGGTTTTGAAGAAATTACCTTTGAAGATCCAAACTCTTCGATCCGTCGAACTCGTGTTTAATCGACTTTCCAAGCTCCACAATCAAAGATAGGTGATTAGAATACGAACACACAAGTGTTTTGATGATGAAAATCCTCTCCCAATAAACTCTCTCTCGGACTCAAATGAAGAAATGAAGAAAATGAGGGACAAAATCCGTCCAGCTCTTTAAATACTGCGCAGAGTTACGGCAGTAACTCTCCCATCTTACGGTCGTAACCAACCCAAGTCAACGACCTTACAGCCGTAGCATTACCACACTTACGGGCGTAAATACGCCTCGTCGAAAAAACATACCGTCCAATCTCGTAGACTTACGGTCGTAATAAAAACTCCCTTACGGCCATAAGTAGCCTTCGTCGAAACACCCAGAACCCAATCGTATGGCCGTAACCCGAATCTTACGGCCGCAAGGTGTCTTCGTCAAAAATGCCATTAACTCAACGTACGCATGTTACGGCCGTAGCCTTCAATCATACGACCGTACCTCTTCTTATGGCCGTATCTTATACGACTTACGGCCGTATGTCGTCTTCGGCAAAATACCACAAAATCACGAACGTATGTTACGGCCGTAATAAACAATAAGTTACGGCCGTAATAAACAATAAGGTACGGCCGTAACTAACTGCTGGAACGACAACAATACGTCAACTCCGTCTTCTCGATACAAATGATGAATGATCCGACATACATAACTTGCATGAGTATGATTAAGTCCAATACTATGCAATAAACGATACTTCCAACACACGGTCTTCTGTACGGACTGTAAGAAGAACGTAAATCTCGGATAATTATTTCTTAATTCTAAATATATAATATTTATTTGTGTATTTATAATATTTACTGCTTTCATTTACCATGAATGAGAGTCAAAATGATGGACTCAATAACCTTCGTATCTTGGGAATAATATTATTTATATGAAAATTATTATTATTACTAGAAATCGTGTCCCGACTCGTGCGGGTTGATGATGTTCATTGAGGAGCTCGATAATGATTATTATATTAAACCCTGCAGGTGAATTTAATTCTGATATAATAATGAAGTTCGAGTGGTACTTCTCTTGGATAAGATAGTAATTGATTAAAGATGTTAGTAGCTTAAAATTAATTAATGGACATTCGATATTTTAAATACGAAAAATAATATATTTAAATAAGGAGTCCGATTTCGTAAATTGGAATTTGGGTAGGAAGTGCAATATTAAATATTCAGTAGACTGAGTTGATATTTGTGAATTCAACCATATTAGGAAAGAGATTAATATGGAAAGTTGGGTTGCACTAGGAGTCCTAACCTTAATTCTCCTTAAGATCCATTTAGTAGTCTAAAGTCTATAAATAGGACTTACATGGGGGTTCAGCCGTGACTATTATTGTGAGGCTTGTGAGATCGATTTTTCTTCTTGTGTTTAATTGTATATCTTGACTTTTGTCTTTGATTCTACAATTTGGATAACACATCCATTTTCTAAGAGTGTTTATATAATACTAGAAAAACAAGAAAAAATCGAGTGACGCATAAAATACATATTCGACCGATCCCCATAGAAGTCCAAGCAAGATTCGGTAGCTCGTTTCCCACACAACATCCGGATTAAGGCGGATCATACTCTAGAAGATTTTAAGGTAGAAATACAAGAAGATCAAGGAGCAAGCAACCACTACGCTTCAAAGGTAAATATCCTATGATCTTTGATCTAGATTAGGATATTTAATTTACCAATATATTTATTTAATAAATAATAAATAATATTTAAATTGCTTATTAATCTTAGTAGTTAATTAATTAGCATGCCTAAATAGGTTTTGTGCTCGTGGATGCGTAAAACGTTTTAATCAAACTTTTTCCCAACTTCACTTCCGCTGCGTTTCATTTCCAACATTAATGGGGCAACATATATTAAAGGTCTTTTAAGGGGGAGTGTTGTAATTAATATTATAATTAATGTATCAATTGATGAATGACTTTTATACCCCTGAAATTCTATATGTGTACCTATAAATAAAAGCATTTGGCCCTCATAAGAAATGCACATAATATTATAGTTGCACAGAATAATCATAAAAGATGCTAAATGGGAGAACAACAATAATATGTTGCTCGAGATAACCATATATAATAGTAATTTATGTATCTATATTATTAAATAAAATCTAATAATAATACCTGTAGCGTTAAATTTTGAAAAATCGTGCACTGATTTAGGTAAGTCGTATAATTTATAATTGATGAGCCACATAATTAGACGACTTATATGGTTTAGAAAAGTTTCGACAGCAAATGAGATATTTTTAGTATACCTCATATTTTTTTAGTATACCTCATATTTTCACCACATCCGTTAACTTTATAATTTATTAAAAAAATTATTAATTGTCCAAATTATTATTATTATATTCTTTTTGTTGTTTATATGATTTTGTTATAGATCACAAATTGCGCGATAAGGGATAATTATCTATTGTGTAGTAACTTTGAACTTTGAGAATTTAAAAATAATATATCATATCATTACTATTAATACGCCTTTATGATATGAATTTGATATACAATGATTTATTTATTCAACACTTATTAAACAAAAAAAAAAAATTATATCATTTTGAAATCGACGGTTCATGAATTAGTAGAAGGGGGTATGATCGGAATCCAAATAAAAAATAGAAGAATAAAATGAGTAGAAAAAGAAAAGTAACGTAAGGACCTATTTATCTCGGGTAGTTCAAGGCTAACTTTGTAGTTTTCACCAAAAACTAAAATAAAATAAAATAAATTAAAAAGGAGGAGCGGAAAAAGAAAAAAAGAACAGAAAAAAGGGGAAAACAAAAGACAAAAAGAAAAAAAAAAGAAATTAAAAAAGGAAAAAAAAGGAAAAGAAAAAAGAAAAAAAAGGAAAAAAAAAAAGGAATAAAAAGGGAAAAAACTCGTCGCCTGAGAGATTCGAACTCTCGCGGGGAAACCCCATGTACTTAGCAGGCACAGGCCTTAACCACTCGGCCAAAGCGACTTGAAGTTGTGAAAGAATATAACAAAATTCAATTAGTAATACAAATGAGAAGAAACCACAGGTGTCCGCAAGCAATTGGTTGGCTTAAAGTCCATACGTTTGGAAAAGAAACCCATCAGCATTTAAGAAAGTATTATATTCATATTTCCTTCGTCATATTTGATTTTTTCGGTCAATTGTCTTTGACTACGAATTAATCTTAAACCATTAATATAAAATCTTTTTTTTTTGATGACACAGGTTTAATCCTGGGAGTTGTAGGTCCGATCCCTCATTCCTACCCCCGATTAAATCGCAGGTTATGCCTCAGCAACCCGGTTTTGAGGATGCTTCAACTGAATAAACACACAAGGTCCAAATCTCTAAGAGCATGGGGTACGTGGTGCCAATGGCTCGTGCCAAAGGAAAAACGCAAGAAACATGGTTGGCTCACGGTACCGTGGTTGGTGCCAAAGGGTCTTGGCTGGTCCCTAACAGCCAACGCCAAACCTTTTTTTTTTTTTTGGTGTGTGTGTGTTGTATTTGTGTATTTAGTGGGGTATGTGTGGACCCAACGGCACCACTTTTGCTATGGCACCACATTTGTATGAGGGAGGGGGCTTTTTGGTGCCGTTGAGGGTCTTGTGCCAAAGAGCTTTTTGCTGACGTGGCACCACTTTTTACCAACGGCACGAGGCCTTTGGCACGAGCGTACCCAATGCTCTAAAAAGAGCGAATGCTCCCACGAGGATTCGAACTCACGCTGCGTGCCACCAGCGCGAAAGATATCCCCTCCTTTGCCACTGAGCTATGCCCTGGGGGATCATTAATATAAAATCTTGAATTATGCCTAAACTTTCATTATATAATTCAGACGAATATTTTACATTTGCGGTTTAAGATTAATTCTTAGTCAAAGTCGGAGACGGTTGATCGAAAAAAATCAAATGTGGCCTATATATGGACCGAGGGAGTATTATTTTTTGGGTCAATAATTTATCTCTTCATTAAGTTAATACTTTATGCCAGCCCATGCGTTGTACGTGGTGTGGAATAATTTCTTGAAAAATAATATAATAATAATAATATTAAGTGGTGAAATGTCCACTCATGTATTGCATGGGGCGTAAAATAACCTAGCGTATAGCGACGGGCAGATTCATCATTCATGTGTACGATCAGACTTTTTTAAGAAGAAACAACTCTTCTCACTATTTTTTTTTATGTTTTCTGTTATTTTTTATTTGATAGTGCTCAAATTAAGAGTTGAGTTATTTTATCTTTTTTATAACTTTGGATCGATCGATAAATTATATACCTATTAGACCCTATTTTTTTAAGATTAATTGTTGTTGACGTCTGATTTGATCAACGTCACGTGTGCTGACCTGGACGAATGGATCGAAGACACGTAGAAAATAATAAACAAGAAGAAAAGTATTGGATCACTAAATTTTATTAATGATCTTGATATGGAGTAGACACTACAAAAAAAACAGTTTTTACCGACGCCAAAATGGCGTTGGTAAAGCAGAAAATGGCGTTGGTAAAAAAATTACCGACGCCATTACCGACGGCAAATTACTTTTTCTGGATTACCAGGATCTTTATGTGGATCTGGTGGGAATTCCGAAAGTTCTCGCAGATATTGTGGAGTAATTGGCGGTTGCGGTGTATGTTGATTGCAACTTTAATTTGAAGGATATATGGGGGTTCTTTAAAAACCTTCTAGAGCCTTGAACTACGCTCGATATTCCCCGAGTTATGACCTTCAAAAGGTCAGTCGAGCCAAGCAGGAACTCACGATTACAATGGTTCCTGTGCTTTTGACTCACAATTACAATGGTTCCTTTGCTTTCATATCACCACTTATTGGTGAGGGCGGTCACTTCCGGATGAACGCAGGGTATGCCCAAGCGTTCCGCCATCCCGAACGGGTTTCCCTTCTTTGTGGCGAGATGATAATGTTTAGAACTTGAAATAGTTGCGGCTTGAACGATTCGTTCAAGATTCCGGTGAGTTTATGCAGCTGTGGGCAGCGTGGGCCCCTCCTTCTAGCGCCAATCTGTTGACGTCTGATTTGGTCAACGTCACGTGTGCTGACCTGGACGAATGGATCGAAGCCACGTAGAAAATAATAAACAAGAAGGAAAGTATTGGATCACTAAATTTTATTAATGATCTTGATATGGAGTAGAGCCGGGCCGAAAATATTTTGGGCCGGTCTATATTATTGGTGCTTGTTTATTACAAGTCTTATTTTTCCTCTTTTTCTTTCTTTTTATCTATCTTTCTCCTTCTTTATCTCTCTTTCTATTTCTCTCACGAAATGTTCCAAAAGTCCTTTCTATTGTACATTCCCCTTATATATATAGCCAATTTTAGCCATTCAAGAGATGACAGCTGGAGGATTCTGGGGAATATGCTCAAAACACTTGTCAAAGTGTAAATACTTCTTTGACGCGTGTCGGCTTCTTAGGTTTGTTTTGGGAAGGGATATGACAGCACTCCTTAATTGTCCTGTCTGCCTGTTCTTCGTGCTTTTGGCAATACTTATCTGTTGTGGCCGACAACGGGGTCGGCCCTCGAGCTTCCCGCTGTCCGGGTCGGTCGACTATGGGGTCGCACCTCGAGCTTCCTGCTATTCTGGTCGGTCTTGTTATAGTTTTGATTCGGAGCGTATTCATCCTGGGTCTGCTCGGTCCTTCTGGATCGCCCGGGTCGGCTCTGACGTCTCTATCCGGTCTGGTTTTAACGAGCCCGGGAGAAAATCGGGTTCATACTCGGTCCGGCACCAGGATCTGCTCGGCTTGTCGGCTTCCTGGAGTGCTTATATGGATGCCAAGGTGGATCGACTATCAACAAGGGCCCCCGAGTCCAGGACCGTGCCGGGTTGGCCGGTGCTGGGGTCGTTTCATATGGAGGCCGATCCGGCTTGTGGGAGGATAAAATCTCTCGAAGGGACGCCTCTTCGAGAGTCGCGTCGATTCGATTTCGGGGACCTCAAGTGTCATGATGAGGGAGACACGTGGCGGGACGTGATTTGACGATGCGTTCACGCACTTTTGATTTTCGCGACGGTTCAGTATGAATCGTCGCGCCACGCGCTGGGCATTTAATGCCTCTTTTCTTTTATAAATACTGAATGTCTCCTTCTTCTCAATTTCCTTCGCCATTTTTGCGTGTTGTTGCAGAGAAGAGAGAGAAAATTTTCCGGCGTCCTTTTCCTCTTTTTAGAGAGAGTTTCCCGGTAAGCCTTTTCGCTTTTTCTATTTTACGATGTCAGAACGGAGGGATGTGATAGGGAGGAGTTGACCGTGTCTCCGGACCGCACGGGGGTGGCGGATCTGTCAATGGGCGACGTCCCCGTCGACTGGAGCAACGAAGAAGAAGGCGGCGAGGTCGCGAGATCGCCGGATTCTGGAGACGCGGAGGTGGTGACGCCGTTGACGGCGGTTGGCGAGACTCGGGCCTGGATTCGGCCTCGGCCGTCTCCTTTTGTTGAGGCGAAGTGGGATTCGGCCTCGATCCGCAGCACGGTCACCGAAGAGCAGTTGGAGGCTTGGCGTGGGCGGTTCAAGATACCCGCTGCGGTGCGGATGTTTGTTCCGAATCCCGAGGAGAGGCCTCACACTCCGCCCGTCGGTTGTACGGCGGTGTACTACCGCTCCCTGCTGGCAGGGCTGAGGTTTCCGCTCCCGTTGGTTTTCTCCCGGTGGCTAAGGCATTGGGCCTTTGCATTGCTCAAATTCATCCGAATTCCTGGGCTCGGATGGTGGGTCTTTTCATCCTTTTCAGTCAACACGGCTGGACCGAGCCCAGCTTTGAAGAGTTCAACAGTCTCTTCCTATGGAGGTCGGTCGGCCGATCCGATTCTGGCTGATTTTACCTGACAGCCCGGCATGCGATGCATAAAGAATTGGTGGATGTGCCGGAGACCATCCATAGCTGGAAGGAACAGTGGTTCTATGTAGGGAGGCCATGGAGGAGCTCGGCTGATGAGTGGGAGCCTGGTGTGATAGATGCCGAGATTCGGGTCCCCGAACACTTTATTGCCAAAATGAGTAAGTGATGTATTCTCTATTCTTGTTCTTTTCTTGTCTAACGCTCATCCTTTCTTATAGTGCCGGATGGGCCGGTCTTATGAGGTGCCGAGGTGAACTCGGTCTTATAGTGCTGGATGGGCCGGTCTTAGGAGGTGCCGAGGCGAACTCGGTCTTACAGTGCCGGATGGGCCGGTCTTATGAGGTGCCGAGGTGAACTCGGTCTTATAGTGCCGGATGGGCCGGTCTTATGAGGTGCCGAGGTGAACTCGGTCTTATAGTGCCGGATAGGCTGGTCTTATGAGGTGCCGAGGTGAACTCGGTCTTATAGTGCCGGATGGGCCGGTCTTATAAGGTGCCGAGGTGAACTCGGTCTTATAGTGCCGGATGAGCCGGTCTTATGAGGTGCCGAGGTGAACTCGGTCTTATAGTGCCGGATGGGCCGGTCTTATGAGGTGCCGAGGTGAACTCGGTCTTATAGTGCCGGATGGGCCGATCTTATGAGGTGCCGAGGTGAACTCGGTCTTATAGTGCCGGATGGGCCGGTCTTATGAGGTGCCGAGGTGAACTCGGTCTTATAGTGCCGGATGGGCCGGTCGTATGAGGTGTCGAGGTGAACTCGGTCTTATAGTGCCGGATGGGCCGGTCTTATGAGGTGCCGAGGTGAGCTCGGTCTTATAGTGCCGGATGGGCCGGTCTTATGAGGTGCCGAGGTGAACCCGGTCTTATAGTGCCGGATGGGCCAGTCTTATGAGGTGCCGAGGTGAACTCGGTCTTATAGTGCCGGATGGTCCGGTCTTATGAGGTGCCGAGGCGATCCCGGTCTTGTAGTGCCGGAGGAGCCGGTCATTCATAGTGCCGAGGCGAGCTCGGTCTTATAGTGCCGGAGGAGCCGGTCATTCATAGTGCCGAGGCGAGCTCGGTCTTATAGTGCCGGAGGAGCCGGTCATTCATAGTGCCGAGGCGATCTCGGTCTTATAGTGCCGGAGGAGCCGGTCATTCATAGTGCCGAGGCGAGCTCGGTCTTGTAGTGCCGGAGGAGCCGGTCATTCATAGTGCTGAGGCGATCTCGGTCTTATAGTGCCGGAGGAGCCGGTCATTCATAGTGCCGAGGCGAGCTCGGTCTTATAGTGCCGGAGGAGCCGGTCATTCATAGTGCCGAGGCGAGCTCGGTCTCATAGTGCCGGAGGATCCGGTCATTTATAGTGCCGAGGCGAGCTCGGTCTTGTAGTGCCGGAGGAGCCGGTCATTCGTAGTGCCGAGGTGAGCTCGGTCTTATAGTGCCGGAGGATCCGGTCATTCATAGTGCCGAGGCGAGCTCGGTCTTATAGTGCCAGAGTAGCCGATCATTCATAGTGCCGAGGCGAGCTCGGTCTTATAGTGTATCTGGATTAGAAATGAAATAAAGTCGAATTTTATTGATAATACCTTTTTAAATACATGGCTTTCCACGTGTGAATCAATCCTTGGCCATTCAGATATTATAACTAGCAGACTCCGTTCTGAAGGACTTCATTAATCTCGTACGGTCCATGCTACTTGGGTTTAGGAGGTTCTGGATCTGGCCCCAATACTCGTTTAAGGATGAGGTCTCCGACCTGAAGGCTTCGATGATGAACCTTGGGAGGGTGCTTCATAGATGGCGTTCCGTATTTCTGCTTGTTAGGAATATGCCCTCGAATGCCACTCAGAGGATGAGAGAGTGAGAGCAATTGTATTGTAATTATGAATATTATATTTAATAAGGCAATTATTATTTCTATATTATTGTATATCACTGGCATTGTGATTTGGTATATAGAATAGTAGTCCTTGCATTTGAGAGTGAACATTCTACTCCTTATAGAGATAAGGAGATAGGCACTAGAAGTGTTTACAGCTCGAATGCTTAACTAGTTCGCAAGTCGATAAAACTTAACAGGACATTAAGTTTTAATAAGACTTGTATAACTGATGCTAGGACGTGTGCACGTCTTGATAGCATAGTTATAAGTATATTGGTGGGACCAGTATACTCGAACACGACTCATACTCGATTCGGTCACACGGTATTCACTCTCGAAGAGTCGATGGCGAATCGAAAGGTTGTGATATTATACGTGGACCTTTGACTTGAGGGTTCAGTAGAAGATGTGTCTGTGACGTTTAGTTTGTCATTAGAGTAGTTAGACTCATTTACTTAATTGCTGAGTCGACCTCGAAGTGCGGACTATACGGGCGAGTAGCGATCTTTGCCGTACGCCAAGAAAGGATTCTATCTCCTGTTAGTGAGCAGGCGAATGTCCTATACGGTTAATGGCAAATAAGATCATAAGTCTTTGGCCAAAGCATTCCGATATAGTCGTATTAGATACACTATTAATCAGTCGGTCTTGATTTGCATTAACACATGTATAGAGTTTAGTCAACAGTAGGGTTTGACTTTACCGTGACCCGAAGACTTGACCGGACATCCGATGAAGGGTCTATACGTATATAGTATTCACGACATAATGGTTTGGAATGATTCGTTCATTCGTTCTCGATCGGGGTTTACTGATGCGGCGCTAGGTCGGGCTAAGTGTTGCCCGCACTCATTGGTTCCTCCCAATGCCTACCGAGACGAACCTACGAGTCGCGCAATAGGATCATTGATGGATAAATATGAATTAATAATCTCTCTTATAATATTAGATATTAGATATCTAATTTTGATTTATCGGATAAATCAAATAGCGGTCTAATGAATTGTAAGTAGTTCTTGGGTGATTACTTTAATTCATAAATTATATTTCTTAGAGAAATATATATTTGTGTTTGATATAATTAATTAATTGGATTAATTAATTAGTCCAAACACATTGGAAATAAAACGGATTCGTTTGACGAACATCCCAGTACACGAGGATTCGTTTTGGCGAACATCCGATTACGAGCCGAGTAAATTCGACCCGTCTTCTTGGAAATTTCCCTTAAGGCCACCACCCTCCATCTCTTGTCTCTTATATACTTATTTTATGTCACTAGGTGACATATGTGAGGTGTATTTGATACCCTCAATCATGTGTTAAAGGTAGACTTTCATTTTTATAAATAAAAGTCTTTAAAAAGGAGTTATGATAACTTCTTCTTGCTTTAACTCATAATCACGAATTTGAGAGAGAGAGTAAGGTAGAAAACTTCATCTTGATCTTAGAGACAAGATATAAGAAGAATACATTGAGAGAGAAAATTCTACAAGCTTCCCTAGCCGCATTCTTGAAGAAAGGAAGCTTGTCGATTTTTCCATCAAGTTCCGGCGTGTGAAGTAGAGGCATCTTGCTTTAGGTGCTTGGAACGAAGGGCTCTTCATCATCATCATCATCATCATACGAAGGTTTTTCAGAGACATCATAGGTATGGGACTTTGATTCCTTGATCTTCGTATTTTTATTTTCGTATATACGTTACTTGATCGATCCTCTTAGGGATTCCGTTTATTCTTCCGCTGCGTTTATTTTCTGAGGAATCCCAACAGTGGTATCGGAGCGAGGTCAAATATATCGTATATACGATCATCTTTGCATTTGGAATGTTATTTGATGATGTTTATGATTTAGAATCATAATAGATATAATCGAAGAAATTTAATCGTTCGTAGTAAGTCAAGTTTCGACTATTTTATGTGAATTATAAATCTGAAAAATTTGATTTTTGTTGATTTATAAGTTCTTCATGAAGTTAAGAAACTTTTTCGCTTTTAGGCGAGTCGAAAAATGAGAAAAACGGGGTTAAACACGAATAATACCGCACGAAGACGCAGTGCGGCAGCTCTTCGATCACGCTGGCCGGCCGAGAGTGACTCGCTAGCTATCGTAGCTGCCGGCCACCTGCCGGGCAATGGGCCGAGAGTGACTCGGTCCGGCGTTTCGGGTTTTCGGCCCGATTTTGAATCGGGCCGTGGGCCTGACACCGGATTTTCCGACTCCATTTTTGTGTTTATATTTCGTTGTAATAATTTCCAAATTTAAATTGGATTTAATTAGATTTAATAAAATATTTGGAATATTTTTTTAAGGGAAATTATTAGACGAGAATATTATTTTGGCGGATTACTTTGAGCGGATTAAAATGACGATTATAAATATTAATTTGATTAATATTGTAGAAATTAAATAAATTAATTTTTATATTAATTGGATTAATATATTAATTGATTATTTAATTTTATTTACCGTTACATGTTGTATTAAATGCCTTATGTGATGGTGATATAGCTCGTGGACTTAGTTGTTGATTTCTTCGATTCGATATGGTTGTAAAGGCCATTTTGAGCCTATTTATTTTTACTAGAAAATATGTATAAAAGGATGTATTGTTCAATGATGTAATTATTCATATGGCTATGACGAAGACCGAAGACGACCGACTGGAAGACGAAGAATCAATCTTGTATTTTTCTTTTCGTTATTTGGCTTGGCCCAATACTTAGGAAAAAGTCCATGAGCTATATGTTGGTAGTAACTAGGTTGCTATTTATTGTTTTTCATTTTGAATGATTGACAAATCACAAACCGCGCTTATAAACGGATTAATGTGCAAAGTGTAACATATAATCGCGTTAATACTCCCACTTACAAACACTAAGTTATAAAGGTTACGAGGTTTCCTACCCTCCGTCAAACTCATGGACAATTGAAATCTAAACCGAATATTATTCTTCCGAGTATGTCGAGTAATATTTTTGGGGAAAGTTGATAAATTCCTAGAGTGCATTAGATGCCTTTGGTTGTGACAAATCAAACCCCTATAAACCGTATGGGTTGCGGGTAAGATTCAATTGTCGACTAATAGGAGTTGACGGTTTAAACTTAGATAGTTCGTGAGCCATAGAAACCGAATGGGTTGAGGGCAAGTGAACTAGGGGTAAAAGAAGATCGAATCATCCATTAGATGGGTTGGTATTAGACACCACTTTATAAAGAATAATAGAATATAAACCGTATGGGTTGCCCTCTATTAAACTTTGTAAAGAAATCGATCACCACTATGAAGTCACCCAAGACTTAGGATTTAACATGGGAGTGTGTAAATGCCGATAAAATAGTGGGAGCCGAGTTATGAATAAAGAAAGTCCTTAAATTCTTTACTCGGATCATAATTAAACAATCACTAACAAATCTCGAATTATTCTCTCAGCTTAACAAAACTCTCAATATGACAATGAACCCACTCGCTATACTACTTGAAAAGAACGTCTGACCGGTCCGAACTATGGATCGCCGGAACTTGAGGATTGTCCTAACTATGGAAATGTTGGGATACGTCTTGAGGCGGACATCCCGGCTCCTGCAAGAACCCGAGCCAATCGGGAAGATGTCGATGCCCATGAGAAATGGGTAAAAGACGACATAAGAGTGCGAGGGTACATGTTAGGCTCAATGACCAATGAGCTTCAACGTGCCCATGAAAAGATGACGTCTTCACGAGCCATCTTAGCGCACTGGCCGAGCTCTATGGAGAGCATAGCCGAACCGCTAGATATGAGATATCAAAGCAATTATTCGGCGCCGGGATGAAGGAAGGAGAGAAGGTTGGGGACCATGTCCTCAAGATGATCTCGATGATTGAGAGATTGGAAGCTCTTGATTTTCGATGCATGCATCTCTCCAAATCGACCTTATCCTGCAGTCACTTCGACTCCTTTTCCCAATTTGTCATGAACTTCAACCGCAATGAGATTGCATGTAACTTAGTCAAGCTAATGAACAAACCGACAACCGCCAGTCTCGATGAAGACAAAGGGAAAGGAAGTCGCACTTGTGATTTCTTCTAAGACTTGGAAGTCCAAGAATAAGAAGAAAAAGAACAAGAAGCGATTAGGTCCGATAGCCAAGATCGACAAGGGAAGGGGCAAGGCCCCAATGGTTCAAAAGAGCAAAGGGGCCAAGAAAACGGATGTATGCCTCAATCTGCGGTGAGCTAGGCCACTGGAAGAGGTATTGTCCAAAGCTTGACCATAATGCGCCTTCAGTGCGGAACTATTGGTTTTAGAAACAAATTGTTCTCAGAATCGTATATTCTACTTCTTGGATACTTGATTCCGGTGCGAGTTCTCACATTTGTACAATGAATCGGGATCTGGAACGAAGTAGGAAGTCGGATTCGGGGAGGTGATGGTCACCGTCGGAAGTGGGCATAGTGTCGAGGCTTCGATATCGGATCCCTTATGTTGGATTTAGAATCGGGTTTTATTCTCACTTTAGATGATGTACTTGTTTTGCCCAAGGGGCACAAGAATATTATCAATTCCGGTCATGGACCGAAAGGGATTTCACTTCTTTATGGAGATGGGTCCTGTCGTATTTATTTCGAAATAAATTGGTTGGTATCTACATTATTAAATGGTTTATACCATTTAAATTTAAAGAATAAGACAATCGTGAACACTATAACTAGGAAGCGTGGTAGGGATGAAACGAACCAAGCACTTAAGTGGCATCTTAGACTTGGTCATATCGGTCGAGACCAAGGTTCATAAAATGGAGAAAGATGGGCTTACGGGTCCATTGGGATCGATCCCTATCCAACTTGTGAATCTTGCCTTCAAGGCAAAATGACTAAGTTACCCTTCGCAGGACTTTTGAAAGAGTCAATAAAAACTTGGATTGATCCATACCGACGCCTCGTGGCCCTTTTGAAGTGGCACGAGACGGCTTTCGAGATTTCATTACATTTCTTGATGACCATACTGTATGGATTCGTACTTAATGAAACATAAGTCTGAAGCTTTTGATAAATTCAAGGAATTTAAAGCCCTAGTTGAAAATCAAACAGTAACCGTGTTAAGACTCTTAGGTCGATCGGGTGGTGAGTACATGAGTACCGAATTTGATGAGTTCTTAAAAGAACTAGGAATAGTGTCACAATTCACACCTCCGGCTACTCCACAATTAAATGGTGTATCGAAAGAAGGAACCGAACCTTGTTGGACATGGTTCGCTCCATGCTAAACTATCTTGATCTACCGATTTATCTCGTGGGGTTACGCGCTCCTTATCGTGCATATCTTGAACAGATGTCCTTCCAAACTGTTTCCTAAGACTCCCATGAGATGTGGAGAGGTAGGAAACCAAGTCTTAATCACATTAGGATTTGGGGATGCCCCGCTTATGTCAAGAAGACTAAAGTAGAGAAATTGGAAACTAGGTCTGTGAAAGGTCGTTTCATAGGATATCCAGGATTCCATGGGATATCTATTCTACATGCACGAAGATCATAGGATCATCGTTGCTATACAAGCACACTTCTGGAAGATCGGTTTATTCAGAAGGAGGGGCGGTAGAAATATTTCTTTGGAAGAAATAAAAGAAACACCAAATGAGACACCTATGCAAGATACAAGAACCAAACCTTCAAATACAAATACAACCTCGCAAGTCTAGTAGAATTTCTCAATTACCGGAGAGGTATGGCTATCTGCATCAAGAGGAACCGGGTGTCCATGAGATGACAAAGTAGTCAAGAGAAAGATCCTTCTACATACGACCAAGCGATGGTAGACGTTGACTCCACCAAATGGCAAGAAGCTATGGAAGCCGAGATAGACTCAATGCATGCTAATCGTGTCCTGACTTTAGTAGATCGTCCTAAAGGCATAGTGCCTATTGGAAACAAATGGATCTATAAGAGAAAGACTGATGGAGATGGCAAGGTTGATACCTATAAGGCCGGGCTTGTGGCAAAGGGTTATTCCCAAAGAGAAGGAATCGATTACTTGAGACCTTCTACTTTGTAGCTATGATTAAGTCTATTCGCATGATGCTTGCTATAGCAGCCCACTTAGATTATGAAATATGGCAAATGGATGTGAAAACGGCATTCCTAAATGGATTCCTCGAGGAGGAGATTTATATGGAATGCGACTAAGGGATTCATATCTCAAACCAATATTCATAAAGTATGCAAACTTCAGCGTAATTTATGGATCAAGCAAGCTTCACGGAGTTGGAATCTTCGTTTTAACGAGACAGTCAAAGAGTTTGATTTTGTCCAAAACGAAGAAGAGCCCGTATTTACAAGAAGGTTAGTGGGAGCAAAATCGTTCTTAATACTATATGTAGATGACATTCTACTTATAGGAAATGACGTAGGAATGCTCGGGCCTGTGAAAGCTTGGCTTTCTAAAGAGTTCTCAATGAAAGACTTGGGAGAAGCTACCTATATTCTCAGGTATTCGTCTCTACCGGATAGAGCGAAAAGAATGTTAGGTCTTTCCCAAGCCCTCTACATAGAAAAGATCCTGCGATTTAGGATGGAAGATTCTAAAAGAGGGTTTCTACCTATGCAACATGGTGCAAAACTTTCCTTAGAGATGTGTCCTCAAAGTGAAGAAGATATAAATGAAATGAGCAAGTAACCTTATGCTTCAAAGAGAGGTAGCCTTATGTATGCAATGATTTGCACTAGACGGACATTGCCTATGCCGTAAGCGTAGTAAGTCGGTTTCAGTCAAATCCAGGAGAACATCGATCAGTAAAGAACATTCTTAAGTACCTAAGGAGGACTAAAGACTTGGTTCTTACATACGGCGGTGGAGAACTAAGAGTGATGGGTTATACAGACTCAGATTTTTCTGGGGACATGGATGCTCAGATGTCCACATCAGGGTATATCTTTACTCTGAATGGTGGGGCGATTTCTTGGAGAAGTGCCAAGCAAAGTTCGATTGCTATCTCCACATGTCAAGCCGAATATCGTGCAACACGAGGTCGCTAAAGAAGCTTTTGGATAAAGAAGTTCACTGAGGAACTTCAAGTGGTTCCTAACGCAGAGAAGCCCGTGACACTGTTTTGTGACAACGATGGAGCTGTTGCACAGGCTAAGGAGCCTAGGGCTCACCACAACACCAAACATATTGCGAGAAAATATCATTTTGTTAGAGAAATGGTTCGGGATGGGAATGTTACACTGCAGAGAGTAGACACAAGAAATAACGTTGCCGATCCGCTTACCAAGCCACTATCTCGGAAGGTCTTAGAGAGACATCCTGGAGAGTATGGGTATTAGATACCATAGTTTGTGGCATTGAGTGCAAGTGGGAGATTGTTAGGAATATGCCCTCGAATGCCACTCGGAGGATGAGAGAGTGAGAGCAATTGTATTGTAATTATGAATATTATATTTAATAAGGCAATTATTATTTCTATATTATTGTATATCACCGGCATTGTGATTTGGTATATAGAATAGTAGTCCTTGCATTTGAGAGTGAACATTCTACTCCTTATAGAGATAAGGAGATAGGCACTAGAAGTGTTTACTGACTCGAATGCTTAACTAGTTCGCAAGTCGATAAAACTTAACAGACATTAAGTTTTAATAAGACTTGTATAATCGATGCTAGGACGTGTGCACGCCTTGATAGCATAGTTATAAGTATATTGGTGGGACCAAGATACTCGAACACGACTCATACTCGATTCACCACACGGTATTCACTCTCGAAGAGTCGATGACGAATCGAAAGGTTGTGATATTATACGTGGACCTTTGACTTGAGGGTTCAAGAGAAGATGTGTCCGTGACGTTTAGTTTGTCATTAGAGTAGTTAGACTCATTTACTTAATTGCCGAGTCGACCTCGAAGTGCGGACTATACGGGCAGTAGCGATCTTTGTCAGACGCCAAGAAAGGATTCTATCTCCTGTTAGTGAGCGGCGAATGTCCTATACGGTTAATGGCAAATAAGATCATAAGTCTTTGGCCAAAGCATTCTGATATAGTCGTATTAGATACACTATTAATCAGTCGGTCTTGATTTGCATTAACACATGTATAGAGTTTAGTCAACATTAGGGTTTGACTTTACCGTGACCCGAAGACTTGACCGGGACATCTGATGAAGGGTCTATACGTATATAGTATTCACGACATAATGGTTCTGGAATGATTCGTTCATTCGTTCTCAGTCGGGGTTTACAGTGCGGCCCGCTAGGCTGGCTAAGTGCTGCCCGCACTCATTGGTTCCTCCCAATGCCGGCTGAGACGAACCTACGGAGTCGCGCAATAGGATCATTGATGGATAAATATGAATTAATAATCTCTCTTATAATATTAGATATTAGATATCTAATTTTGATTTATCGGATAAATCAAATAGCGGTCTAATGAATTGTAAGTAGTTACTGGGTGATTACTTTAATTCATAAATTATATTTCTTAGAGAAATATATATTTGTGTTTGATATAATTAATTAATTGGATTAATTAATTAGTCCAAACACATTGGAAATAAAACGGATTCGTTTGACGAACATCCGGTACACGAGGATTCGTTTTGACGAACATCCAAGACACGAGCCGAGTAAATTCGACCCGCCTTCTTGGAAATTTCCCTTAAGGCCACCACCCTCCATCTCTTGTCTCTTATATACTTATTTTATGTCACTAGGTGACATATGTGAGGTGTATTTGATACCCTCAATCATGTGTTAAAGGTAGACTTTCATTTTTATAAATAAAAGTCTTTAAAAAGGAGTTATGATAACTTCTTCTTGCTTTAACTCATAATCACGAATTTGAGAGAGAGAGTAAGGTAGAAAACTTCATCTTGATCTTAGAGACAAGATATAAGAAGAATACATTGAGAGAGAAAATTCCTACAAGCTTCCCTAGCCGCATTCTTGAAGAAAGGAAGCTTGTCGATTTTTCCATCAAGTTCCGGCGTGTGAAGTAGAGGCATCTTGCTTTAGGTGCTTGGAACGAAGGGCTCTTCATCATCATCATCATCATACGAAGGTTTTTCAGAGACATCATAGGTATGGGACTTTGATTCCTTGATCTTCGTATTTTTATTTTCGTATATACGTTACTTGATCGATCCTCTTAGGGATTCCGTTTATTCTTCCGTTGCGTTTATTTTCTGAGGAATCCCAACACTGCTTGGGTCTGTTTTTGGCGACGAGGTCCAGACTTCGAGGGTCACATCGCTCTTGTTCTTCGAAATGGTTTATCCGGTAGGCGGGTGTTCCAATTTCGACCGGGGTAATCGCTTCAGTACCGAAGGCTAAGAAATTTCCCAAGTGGCGGACTGATGCGTTGCTAAGTCTTCATGGGGTTCTTCGGGCCGGGAACCTTTGAGCTTTTCGAGGTGGGTCTTGAGGTGCTGTTTTATAATTTTATTAACCGTCTCGACTTGTCCGTTGGATCGTGGATCATGCGATGTGGATAAGTTGTTTCATATATGGAGGTCGTCGCCGAAGGTCTGAAATTTTTCCTCATCATTGTATGGTTTTATCAGATATAACGGACTGAGGGGTCCTGAGCGACTTTCATATAAGATCGATTATTTTTTGTTCGGTTGTCCGCGCTAGTGGTTTGGACTCGGCCCGCTTTGCAAAATAATCAACTATGATGACGGTGTATTGTACCTCAACTCGTCTTTTAGATGGGGGGGTCGACCCGGACGATCATCCACTTGACGAATGGCGGAAGGCAATAAGCGGAAGCGGGTTTCATGCGAGGCTCGGATCTAAGAAGCGAAGGTTTGGCTTCGGGCGTACCTTTGCTCCAGCTCAATGGCGTCTTTTTAAGACTTGGCCAGTAGCATCTTTGTTGGAACGATTTGTAAGCCAGTGCCGGGCCGCCGAAGTGGCGGCCGCGTGTCCGCTTGGGCACCTTTCTGAGGGCGTACTTGGATGGGCCTTTTAGCGGTAGAGCCGGGTACCTCCACATAAGGTTCCTTCGATGGGGAACCGGGTGGACTAAGGTTGAAGTAATCTTGTCTTTGTGGACATAATGCCGCGCTGAGGGCATGGAACTGGAAGCTGTATCCGTCCTTGCAACTTGAGTTGTTTGGCTGCCAAGGAGTCAGCTTGGTTGTTCTTGGTTCGAGGAAGGTGTTAGATAGTTCCCCGAAAATTTCACCACCGGGTCCGAGCCAGGCTGAGGTGATTGACCAAACTGGGCTCCCTGGCTTCGTATTCGCCCCTAATTTGATTTACCACCAACTCGAGAATCGCTCAAAGATAATGAGGTGAGCAAGACCAAGGGAGGTCGCCACTTTCAGACCGGGCAGGAGGGCTTCACATTCCCCTTCATAGTCGGTGGCTAGGAAACCTAGTCGAATGGCCGAGCATGACAAATGCCGGTCAGGGCTGGCGAGGATTATTCCTGCGTCTGCCTGGCCGGCAGTTGGACTGTTGGAGATCCGTTGATGTGGAGCTACCGCTCCAATCGGTTATTCTCTTGTTGGTGAACACTCCGCAGTGAAATCTAAGGTTCCAGAGGGCAGGTCTTTACCTTCAGGGGGCTAGTATGAGTGCATAGACCAACATCTCTACCGGGGTGTATCTGAGCTCGGCTTCAAATAGACCGGATGTCGAACCGTATTTTTCGATCAAGCGAAGGCGGTGCGGATTGCAGTGGGGTTCTCCTTGGGCCGGTAGTTGTAGGATTAGTGCTTCTGCTAAGACCTCCTTGGTAATTTTGTCGGTCGGGCCCCTTTTTCCTTAGCCTCTGTATAATGGAGAAAAGGGTGTGTTTGTGTTTATTTCAGTTTTACTAACACGTTCTTCTTTCTGCTATTTTTTCATCATTTCGAATTTCAAGTTTCGCCGTTGGCATCCTAATGGCCACCGTTCGGGTGTTTACGCGAAAAACCCGTTAGGTTTCGATGACTCCATCTGATCTCAGTCTAATCTTTGCCTAATAGCGGCCTGGGTTTTCTTGCATGCACCCTAACAGATTACTTTTTCTGGATTACCAGGATCTTTATGTGGATCTGGTGGGAATTCCGAAAGGTCTCGCAGATATTGTGGAGTAATTGGCGGTTGCGGTGTATGTTGATTGCAACTTTAATTTGAAGGATATATGGGGGTTCTTTAAAAACCTTCTAGAGCCTTGAACTACGCTCGATATTCCCCGAGTTATGACCTTCAAAAGGTCAGTCGAGCCAAGCAGGAACTCACGATTACAATGGTTCCTGTGCTTTTGACTCACAATTACAATGGTTCCTTTGCTTTCATATCACCACTTATTGGTGAGGGCGGTCACTTCCGGATGAACGCAGGGTATGCCCAAGCGTTCCGCCATCCCGAACGGGTTCCCCTTCTTTGTGGCGAGATGATAATGTTTAGAACTTGAAATAGTTGCGGCTTGAACGATTCGTTCAAGATTCCGGTGAGTTTATGCAGCTGTGGGCAGCGTGGGCCCCTCCTTCTAGCGCCAATCTGTTGACGTCTGATTTGGTCAACGTCACGTGTGCTGACCTGGACGAATGGATCGAAGCCACGTAGAAAATAATAAACAAGAAGAAAAGTATTGGATCACTAAATTTTATTAATGATCTTGATATGGAGTAGAGCCGGGCCAAAAATATTTTGGGTCGGTCTATATTGTTGGTGCTTGTTTATTACAAGTCTTATTTTTCCTCTTTTTCTTTGTTTTTATCTATCTTTCTCCTTCTTTATCTCTCTGTCTATTTGTCTCACGAAATGTTCCAAAAGTCCTTTCTATTGTACATTCCCCTTATATATATAGCCAATTTTAGCCATTCAAGAGATGACAGCTGAAGGATTCTGGGGAATATGCTCAAAACACTTGTCAACGTGTAAATACTTATTTGACGCGTGTCGGCTTCTTAGATTTGTTTTGGGAAGGGATATGACAGCACTCCTTAATTGTCCTGTCTGCCTGTTCTTCGTGCTTTTGGCAATACTTATCTGTTGTGGCCGACAACGGGGTCGGCCCTCGAGCTTCCCGTTGTCCTGGTCGGTCGACTATGGGGTCACACCTCGAGCTTCCTGCTAATCTGGTCGGTCTTGTTATAGTTTTGATTCGGAGCGTATTCATCCTGGGTCTGCTCGGTCCTTCTGGATCGGATCCCGGGTCGGCTCTGACGTCTCTGTTCGGTCCGGTTTGAACGAGCCCGGGAGAAAATCGGGTTCATACCCGGTCCGACTCCAGGATCTGCTCGGCTTGTCGGCTGCCTGGAGTGCTTATATGAATGCCAATGTGGATCGACTATAAACAATTGTTTCTTGAGTTACTGCAAAATCAAACATGCTCAAGAACCCTAATACGTTGATGGTAGGTTGTAAACAAATCAAATAATTTTGATCCGATTCGTGATTCGATTCAAAATTTGGTGATTCAAATTCGAAATTTTATGATTCGAATTTAAATACAAATAATTTTTCTGATTCGATTAATAATCAAATACTTATAAGTATTTACGATATTCGATTCGATATTCGTAAAGATTCGATTAAATATTTAAATATATAATATAACTAAAAATATATTTTGTATATAGTATATTTTCTTAATACAATTTGGAATTATACTCTTAAATCTTTAAATACATGTCAAATGTGTTGAGTTTTGGCTCATATTGAAGTCGACTTCAAATTAAGGTGACATTGTTTATCATAAATATATATTGCAATAACTTTAATCTCGACGAGTCATTCTTCATCTCCTTTATCTATAGATTCAAGTATTCGATTCGAATTCGTAAAATTGTTCAAGTATTCAAATTCAAATCAAAATTAATATTCGAACACGATTCGAATTCGTATTCGAATTCGTAAATAAATTTATTGATTCGATTCGATTACAACAATATTCGCTTCGATTCGATTCGTTTACCGTTTCTTCCGTTCTTTTGTACTTGAGTTTCTTTTGGTACAGCTCATTGTGTTGATGGTGGGGACTTGCTGGTATTCATCTTTTTATGTTGAAATTTTTTATGTGTATGCACATCTTCAACTTTCATTAGTTGTATTTTATATTAAAATATTTTAGATGTTCATTTGGAATTGTGCTGCATACTTAATTTACTGTGAATGGAAACCTAAATCAATATAAATAATTATTTTAAGGTTGGATCCTCGGGGATCAAAAAAACTTTGTTCGATCGAGTGAAATTCAGGAATAACTGCTACCTGATTTTCAAGGTCGAATGGAGTTTTTAGATATGAGGACTTGGTCGTTTGGTAACAATCTAGGCTGAAAATAAAACGACAAAGCGACTTCCGAGGTGATTTTGGACAAAACTGGTGGATGCCATTTATTTGAAGTTTATTAGAAGTTGTTATACAAGATATTAATGTAATACGTGTAGATGAATATTTAGATACTCCATTTCGAATCAATAGTTACCATTTATGTTGTCCGTGTCTTGGTAATTATGGTTTGTTACTCAATTTTGTGCTGATTTCACTGAATCGAAAAATTTGAATACTAAAGTATATATGGTGAGTCACTGATGCGGGTTAGATGGAGTTACATTACATGCAGAAATTGAAACACCCGAAGAATTTCAGCAGATTTTGAAAATTTTGATCCAGTATTGGATTTTGATTAAAGACTAGAGTTTTTGAGGCAGAAACAGCCTTCTGAGCAATGCCAGAGTGATGACGGTTTTTGGGCAAATTCCTTCATTGTGGGGGTCAAATTTGCGTTTTACTATTTTTCGGGCATTGTTTATTATATGTTGAGAACTTCAAGGACTTTTTGTTATTTCCTCAGGGTTTTGCGACTAGGGATTCCTATTTAAACAAGTTGTTAGACGTTTTGTCAGTTAGTTTTTGCTTATTGAATAAAATCAGAGATTTCCCCCCACATCTATCATTTTCGGTATTTCTATGAGATCAACGAATCTTGATGCCGAATTCCCGGTATTCTTTGAAATCAACAATACATTGAATTTATAGTTGGCTTCTTGTCCAAGTACGCTGCAGCAAATACTCAATTACAAGATTTTCGGTACTACTTGCAATATTAAAATATTAAAATGAATTTTTATTTTATAATGTTATACTATCTCCATTCTCTTATAACTGCAACATCTGGACTTTCACGTTTGCCAATGCACAATTTTGATTATTAATATCTTCAATTCTTTATTTTTAAAAATTATAAAAAGTTGATATTTGGAAAGTATATTTCGAGATGAATCTAACAAGATCTCACATGATTATATTTTTTCATATGTATAAATCACAAAGATGGTCAAAAGAGAGTATATGAACAGTATAAAAGTCAACACGTTGCAATAATAGGAGAACGGAGAAAGTATATACATACTAAACCATTTACGTTGAGATCTTCTATGTGCACATTTTTAATTTTTATTATTGAGTTATACTCCCTCTGTCTCATACTTAACTGCTACCTTTCCATTTTGGTCCGTCTCATACTTAACTGCTACTTACTATAAAAGGAAATAAACCAATCAACTCCCTCTAAATATACACCCCCAATGATCATCTATTTACCATAAAATCCCATTATGGGCCTACCCAATTAAACACACAATACTAATAAACAATACTAATATGATTTCAGATTTCTATTATTACCTCTCTTAAAATATCACTTTATTACACACAATACTAATAAATAACTCAACATTAATATCCGTGCCCAGAAAAAGGTAGCAATTAAGTCTTAGACTTTGTGGGATTTGATCTTTAAAAAATCAATTATTGATCTTATCATGTTGTATTAAGTAACTCAAAAAAAATATCCAAGTCATTGTTCAAGTTAACGAGGTGGGCCGATATTAATTATTAATACAAAGTTAACGAGGTGGGCCGATATACATAGTCTGAGCAAGTGGTGGTTATGGCCCTTCGATTTGGAGGGTGGTCGAGTCTAAGTTTAAATTCACCATTTAAAAAAAAAAACTATTAGGTAATGAGGAAACAAGTTCCATAATTTTTATTATTGAACATAAATAACGAACATACATAAATTTCATTCAAATATATGTATATTTAGATAAAAGAATATGTATCATGATGGTCCCCACAGATGTATGGTTGAATCTCGATTGTAATATAAACGAGGCATGCAGAACCCGTGCTACGCACGGGCTTTTAATCTAATTATTAATTGTGTATTAATTCTGCATATTGGCTAGTGTATGCTTATTTTTTGTTTAGTACTTTAGTATGTTGTATGAAACGTTTTTACTTTGTTGTATAAAAATTTAAAAATGTTTGATGTTATCTTGGTTTTGTCGTTTGGTATTTTATAAATGAGTTTTTGTTATTAAGTTGTGATGTGTTTTATAAATGGGTTTTTGATTACTCCACATTAAATCAAGGGAAAAATTATCATTTAACCATTTAAATGTTGCTTTATATAAATCTTTCGCATATTTTCTTGAATGAATTCGCACATGTGAGCTACATCAATAGAAAATAGACATAATTTACTTGTATATGAAAATGCATTCACATAATACATATATCTCTATATGCTTATCTATAACAATCACCTAAATATGTAAGAAACAAAGAAAATTGTTGGTAACCTAATCTTTGGTTCCATTTATATGAGCATGCATGATCTTGTGTGATTTTCATGGTACCTGCGTATGATAACTAAATTAAGAAAAAAAAAGACCAAGTTAATTACAAAGATCTAAAAGATGTGTGAATCATCTCCAAAATATTTCTCATTAACACACTTCAACAAACATGTACGTACTAAATGTTGCAAAGGAGAATTTACAGACCGCTACCAACAATCAAAGATCTAAAAGATGTGTGAATCATCTTAGTAATACACTTCAACAAACATGTATATACTAAATGTGATTTTGGCCGGTTTATATAGGCATAAATTAGATTAAATCATTAATCATTCTTACAATCTTTTCAATTTTATTTCAATCAATAACCGACTTTTAATTCTATACTAAATACGTGATTAATTCCGGCAACCCTTGCACTTCCATCTCGATGTTGTATATACTTCACATTAAATTATGCTTCCGACCCGTGCGATGCACTCGGGCTCGTTCTAATTATTTGTAGCGTATTGCTCAGCAATAATTTTTATCATTTTGTTTGTCAACAGGTTCATCAGTTGTGATTTTATTATCACAAATACTCAAAATGATTTCGTTAATATATGTACATACCTGTGATGCTTTGGTTTCTCAACTTACCATGAAACATATATATGCACATACGGTGATGCTTTTTATCGATCCAGTTAGTAGGGAAAATTGGTTATCTTCACCATGCCTTAATTTTATTGTTATTATTATTTTTTTAGACACTTAATTGATGGGTTAGTTTCCTATATGTGGACATGGAATCTGTATTGTCCAAGGTGGCCAATTCAGTGGCCTTTTATGTGAAAGTTATATGGCACTAACAATCTTTTGTGGCTTAACATCTTGATACTATTTTATTATTAAAGATCTTTACTTTCATCATGTAGGAATGTTTATAATCATGCAGTATGGCAAGTCAAACATTGCATTACTTTTAAAAATGAGGGAATATTAAAAAACCCAAAGATACATAACTGACGTTATATTTTTGTTCAAGCTAGAAACTAAAAACAATGAAACCAAAGTCGGAATCAATACTTAATGCGACATATTTTCGACATATGAAACTGAAGTGTGGCACCTTGAAACGGTAACTCATAGCACATCACCAACTTTGTACCTATAAAGACCTGAAAATTTGGTCACATGAAAAAAAAATCATTACTTATGTGAGGAAAAAAAATAAATAAATATAAAATCTTGTGCACAACGTATGCACCTCGAGTGTTATTTTGTTGTCAATCTTAACCCGTTTGCAAACCGTTCCAAACCCATACTACCTTTAAGCCCATAAACACTACCAAAAATATGCTACACAACCCACTCAAATTTAACCCTAATCATATAACACTCTCTTTTAGCCTAACCCTACACACTATAACACGCCTCACATACATCTCAAAATCACATACATCATCACTTAACGAAACCCTTATGTTCGCACTCCCCAAACTCAACCACAAAAGAAATAAACAATCAAAGTATCTATCTATCTTTATGTGACCGAAGCTAAGCAAAACCATATCCCTTTCTCGCTATTCTTAGCTCAAACACACGAACCCACCAAGTCACCAACATCTTTTAGCTTTCTGCTATGTAACCGCATCACAAAGAAGAAGAAGAATGACGGCTTAAGATCTTTAAGGTCTCGGGTAGGTTTACTATTTGTTCTTGTTTACATTGACCCGAAAGAGAGAAAGAATGAAACATGATTGTCTTTGTTCTTTCTTTGTTAAACTCGGATAATACAAAGAAGCTTGTGCTTCTCACGAATCTATGATGCTTATGTTCACACTTAGAAGATATTTTAAGATCTTAACCAAAAGTGAACAAACTGAGATCCGATATTTCTTTTCGAGCCTTTCATTTCAAACATGAAATTTTTAAAGATTTGAAACATCTAAAAACAAACGAAATCATTTTTTTCCTTTGAAGTTCAAATCTTATTTTTTCATTCAAGGATAGATCGATGGATTTGAACGAATCACAACATTATGTATAAAAAAATCAGTGCAACCGAAACAACCTTTTACCAATTAATCTGCATGTAAAGTAACTAACCTTTCATATTTTTGTATGTGGAACTTGAAGTCATTCCCTGCACACATCAACCAAAACACGAAAATGACAGATTAAAAAAAAAATTAATAGCACGGTAATACTTCCATCGCTAAAGAGAAAATGATGTGGGCATGGTGGTGAAGATTGGTGCCCAAAAAACTGTGAGGGTTTGTATCTTCTATTTATAATCCTTCTTTGTTATAACTGTCAAACTGTTTATATTTTTTTTTGTATCTTCTATTCTTCTTCCATGGTCATGTTTAATTCCGCTAAATAAAACCGAAAGACTCTTGAGATGCAAGCATTTATACGCAGGTAAGGCATGGACGAATAATAAAGGCCTCCAACTTGTTTTTAACTCTAAAATCTCTATCTTCATTACTCCACATTAAATTTTAGGACTCAATCTTATAGTATTATAGATAACTTGATGTTTAATAATAAACCTCAACCATTGTCTATGTTCAACTAACCAAATGTTAGCATGAAAGTATCCAAATTTATATATATCACCATCAATATGAGATATTACAAAGAAGTAATTTAGCATGAATAATAGGTATCTGATTGTTATATTCAGGTAACTATTGCAAGTATCTAGGGTCTTGTGAATGGATTGCAAAGGATGAATTAGACGATAAATGATAAATGATATTCAAATATGTATTTAGTAATCAAACTAGACTTGATACTTTTCTGTACATTTAGGGCTCGTTTGGTAGCCTAGTCAAGATATGTCAAAATATGTTAAAAATAACAAGGATGGTTGAGATATGATGAGAAAAGATGAGATAAGTATAATATGAGTGATGTGTTTGGTACTCTAATTTAAAACCGAAGTAAAACAATAATTTACCATTATAACCTTATCACAATTTAAAAATAACAAAAATATCATAATCTTCCTCTCCTTTTCTTCTACAACATCAACGCCCGCTGCCCACCATGGCCACCTCCATAAATCCATCAAATCAATTCACCAAATTAAAACGGGAGGAACCGACGAGCCGCCCACCACCCACCATGGCCATCTCCATAAATCCATCAAATCAATTCACCAAATTAAAACAGGAGGAACCGACGACGGTGCTTCTGTGAGACGAAAATTGCTGCCTCCACCCACCATGGCCACCTCCACCAAATCCATCAAATCTCCAGAAAATTGCTGCTGTGAGACGAAAGCAAAAGCGGCGGCGGATGTTGTTAATTTAGGCGACGACGAGAGGGAGAGAGAGTGAGGCAGAGCAGATGGGATGAGGTTAATTTAGGTACAGGATAAATAAATGGAGATAGTCTGGACATAACGGGGGGTCTCCGCCCGTTCCAATTACTTCGTCAAACAGTGAATTAGAACCGGGATTCACTTTTTGAACGGGCCGCTCAGTTAATGACACGGGCTACCAAACAATCAGTATACCCCAATTAACATTTGTTAACTGCCCATATCCAGCGTACCAAACACGCCCTTAGTTCTCATTGTTAAATCGTAAAGTAATTAATGAGAATAAATATTTGGTATTCAAAAATAATATTCACATGACCAAACTACTATTTGTATTAAAAATTAATAATCTTTTATTTATTCAAAAAAGTATTAAAAAGTATTAAAAAATAATATTCACATGATCAAACTATCAAAAATTGTTTACATTGTAAATTTAAACAACACAACTATCCAAAACATACAATTTCTGCAAATATCTTGGTAACCAAAATATGCTTGATACTATATATTTTTGTACCATTATTTTTTATTATTAAATATAAATAAAATAACAAGCAAGAACGGTTAGTATCCAAATATAATATTCAGTAACCAATGAAGATGATACTATCCATTTATATATATATATAAAACTAAATTAATGATCAAGTCCAACTAGTATCCAAATGTAAAATTTAGGTAACTAAAATATACTTGATACTATTTGCAAAATTGCACCTCTATTTTATATTATTAAATATAAAAAAATAAAGAGTACGAATATTCATCATTCAAATACATAATTCAAGTAACCATACTAATACTTGCAAGTATCTACAGATCTTGTAATTTTTAATAGCAGACATCACACTTATTTAATAGCAGACATCTATACTATATAAAATTTATCCCCTTAATTTAATATGGAAGGGGATTTATGTCACTTATTTAAATATATAATATAAAAGAATCTAACAAAATACATAAAAAAGATTTAAAAATTATAATTATACCTAACTTCAAAAGATGGGCGGGCCGTATTTGGAGGTTCTGTAAAACGAAACAGCTGTCTCATTTATTAATTTTTATTATCATAATTTCATATTTTCATTTATTAATTTTTGGTTTTAACAAAGAGATTGCAGAAGGGAATTTGGAGAGAGAAACATCAGTTTGTAAACGGTAACAATTATTGGGGTGGAATCACACGAAGAGACTATTTTAATTATAACTTTTAATGTAAATAAACTAATTTAAATACAAAAGTTATGATAAACATCACAATGCAAATGCACCTTCTAATACACAAGGTGATTAAAATGAACTTTTAAATGATAGTATAAATTACAAGATGGTTAAATTTTAGCTATGAAATATTAGATGCACCGTTGAATAAACCAAAAACAACCCCGGAGCAACATACAGGTTAGTAAAGCCTCATTTCATATAACTAATTACATAGACTAAAATAAAAGGACAATAACAATAAAAAAATATATAAACTTCTCTAAAAGGCATTTAAATTCTGCCATCTGCTCATTCAACCGTCTGCCCCAACATTACGTACAAAACACGTAGATATTCAAGCAAAAACTGTGTATCGCACGGTTTGGATAATGCCTCGTTTTGATAATAGAAACCGAATTAGATGAGAACTGAATTAAATGTGGTGGGGAAAGGAACGAAAAAAGTGGGAATTAAATGAAATCTCTTTGACCACGTGTAATATTTTTGTGTTATTAAGTGTAGATATTTTTCTCCTGTTTTATTTATGTAAATAAATTATATTTGTTGTACTCCCTCCGTCTCGGAATCAAATTCCCAAAGTGGAATAATGTATGGTAGAAGTTTGAGGGCATGGATAGTAATAAATGAAGTAAATTTGTTTTTAGTGGGATAAAGTTTTTTTGAATCGATTTACCAATGAAATTTGATGGTAAATTTGTGTAAAGAGAGGGAGCCTATGGTTGTTAAAAAATTGAAACAAAGAATTTGATTCACGGACAAAAATTAAAAGAGAATTGGGAATTTAATTCACGAACAGAGTAAGTAATGAGTATATACGTGTGAAGGGCCCGTAATTCTTTTACCATGATTTTTACCAGATTAGAGTTACATATTACTAAAGTTGCCAAAATGGGCCGAGCCCCCCTACCCCCACCCACACCTAATAGGAGGGTTGGGCTAAGTTTTTTTCAGCATGTTAGGTGGCGGGCCGCAACGGGCTAGTCCGCACGGGCCGTGGGCTACGACGGGGCGGGGCGGGGTAGGAGTGGGTTGGCTCACTCCCCTAATATTTTTTTTGACTTTTATATATTAATGTTATTAGTACTTAATAATAAATAAATTAAACAATTTTTTTGTTAAATCTTATTTTATGAATGTTATATTTATATTATATCCAATTTTTTGTTTTTCATATATGAATATTAGTAATTTAGTAGTATTTAACAATAAATAAATTAAATAAAGCTTTTGTTAAACCATATTTTATGAATGTAATATTTGTAGTTATGTTTGAGGGATCTTATATTTATACATAATTGGTAACATATCAGATATTTTTTACATCTTTTATAGAGTGGGCTAGGGCAGTCTGTTCCGCGCAACCCACAACCAACCAATGGGTTGGATTGGGCTGGGCCGGTGGTTTTGCAACCCGCCCGTATGGTGGGTTGGCCCGTCTCGCCCCGCCAAGTCAAATGGTCAGTTTTGGTCGATTGTAGGTGTAACACACCCAAAACCATGTGGGAATATTACACGCCGTTGATCCTTTCCACAAGGATCTACCAAGCTAAACATCACAGAACGACCAAATGATTGCCCGGAAAGGGTCAAACAATATAATAATACAGATTGTTGAGGTCAATTTCAAGTAAACTACACGGACCGATGAGGTCGCACAACTCAATCAACAGCTAACAACTTTATACAACATTACCCATGCAAGGGTCGAAGTATAATACAACGGAAGACTGATTACCACTCTGACAATACGACATAACTCGACCAAACTCTCAACTCTTGATTAGTATCGTAGCTCGTCACTTCCTGTGCCGATCCTGGAACTGCTCTTCAAGAACCTACATGTACCTGGACGCAATACAGACATCCAACCCCGATTTCTAAGGGGTTAGCAAAACTCCACTGTTTTACTAGTGCAACTATCAAATCATACAAAATATAACAAGCAAAAATCAACCTTGAATCAGATACAATAACCAAGTACCAAATCATTCCCGAGAGGTTTTAACAATTTAGAAAACGAGCAAGGAAGTATTCGCAAATAAAATTTTCATTTCAGGGATTTTTTTAAAACACAAAATCTTTAGGACCTCGAGTCCTGATTTGTAAAACCTTTTCGAAAACCTTAAGGTTCTATCCCAAATCTCAATTCGTATTTCAGCAATTTACAGTTGAAAATATTTCCCAAATCTCGTGGGGCTCGGCCCAACATTCTTTTCTTGAAAACTTTCTTTCAAAACTTTGATTGTCAAAAAATTGTGACACCGTGATCCACCATCACGTGTCTCCGTAGGTTCAACAACCCGCACGGAATAAAACACACACACACACTAATCAAACATAAACAATCTTCACACCGTGATCCACCGTCACGTGTCTCCGTAGGTTCAATAACCTGCACGGACTAAGCCAAACACAATAATCAAACATAAATAATCTTGACACCATGATCCACCCTCACATGTCTCCGTAGGTTCAACAACCCGCACGGACTAAGCCAAACACAATAATCAACCAACAGTCCCGACCCCATGATCCTCCGCCACGTGTCACCGTAGGTCCCGTCGAACCCACACGACTGGACGTACTGTGCCCTAAACCCATGATCTACTGCCACGTGTTATCGTAGGCCTCGTCAAACCCGCACGATTGGGCCTCAACACCTCATTAAGCCCTGATCCCGTGATCCTCTGCTAGGAATCCTCGTAGGTCCCGTCGAACCCTCCCAAGTGAACTTAACGGTCACACACAACTCTCACAATCACATCCACATTTACATCATACCAACACGTTTACGATCAGCCAATCACATTGTCTATCACATCTTCACACAACTAGCACACATAACACGTAGTCGACATTTCAACCAATACGAGCTTTACACAACCAAACACACATAACACAATATCGTCATCCAATTTACCGATGCAATCGATGCACAGTCACATAACTCACGATCAATACCTATAACACGATACACATCCAAGTAGGCAATCAACATATACATCTCAAGGTTACACATTCAAGATTATCACAACTAACTATAAATCATTCATTTCAACACGTAAATCATATTCACAAGGTACAAAATGTATAAGCAAGATACTTGCCTCGATAGTCGACACCTAAATATTCCTACGAACACGGAACAACCTGAAAACCCCGAAAACCTACAATCCTACATGAAACACAAACAAAACATGATTACTATGAGTATAACGATTGAAAACAATGGAAAACACATCCAAGAACCGAAGGGAACCCTCTCAGACAGTTAATTGGACATTAAATGTTCAAGATTTCCTTAGAACACCAAAAATACAGATTGGGTTCAAATGAACTCAAGCTACGGATATACAATTCGTAGAATGTGTTAAACAACATCATACAACACTAATTGAATCACCAAAAATGAACAAGAATCGAAATCAAGATGAAAACCCCTAAGGTCAACCCTAAGGGATTCGAAGAATTTACCTACGATCCGGACGATCGAATTGGAGGATGATGATAGACACGGATTAAGCTTTCAAAAATGATGAAGATCGCTCCTCAAGCTCAACAATCCTCTCAGGACCCAAAAATCATGAAGAGAAACGAAAGGGGGAGAAATGAAGTTCTGCCCCGCAAAATAGGCTGCTGCTGGTTTATATACCAGCAGCACGTTACGGCCGTAACAGGAATGCCCTTACGGCCGTAACTAGTCCCCAAGCTCACTGCCCAAATGCGAGGGTTCATTACGGCCGTAACAACAACAGCTTTAAGGATGTAACATCACCCAATTTATGGCCGTAACACCGAACACACTTACAGTCGTAACTATCATGGCTGAACACATCAAGGATACCCAACAACTCTGACGGCCGGGTCGTACGTTCGACAATATCCCGATTACTCAGACGCTCAATCACAATCCAAAACAAAATAAACATCAAGAAACACGACGTACGATGCCACAACATTTATTCAATCGAGAAGATACATGTGACAATAAGTCGCACCCAATATAAACGACTACGTGATGGTAACAATCAGTGTATCACGACAAAAATCATTCCGATCTGACGACAACAGAAAAAAATATCCAGCATAAAAGACACCCAAAACAAGACAATAGAAAACAAAAATACTGGATAGTATATTCTACCCTACTAAAAATAAGTTTCGTCCCGAAACTTAAAACAAAACATGAGGGTAGAATACAAACAAAACCAAAAAGGTTCACGCAACAAATATCAAATCTCCACTCTAGATATAGTCCAAAATTCAACACACAACTATATTACTGGGCACCACTGGGCCCCTCAGGAGTAGGAACGAAACTCCGGTTCTAAAACATCTTAGCAACAGTCTCACAATGCACCGCTTGGTGCCCCACTTGACCACACTTGAAATAATTAACCGATGGCGAACGATAATTCTGTCTCACATGGCCCACACGACTGCAGTTGAAGCAGGTCTTCACACCGCTAGTCTTACTCGCTTCTGGAGTAAGATTATTAGATTGATCAAACGAACAAGGAGTACTCCCAGAAGGACAGTGCGAAGCAACAGGCTTACGGAACTCACTTCTCTGACCTCTGGAAAGACTACCCGAGGTCTTCTGCCTCTTATCTCCCGAACTAGCCTCTGACACAAAAACTGCCATCTCAATGGCTAAAGTTCGGTCCTGATACTCCTTCAGAGTGGCACACATGAGTGGATCCATGCTCTCACGGATATGTGGTTTCATGCGCATATTGAAGTAGCGGACCTTGTCCGCTTCACTTCTCACCTGATCACGAACATAAGCCAACTGCCGATTATAGTCGACTATCGCCTGGGATATCGACACATCCTGGGGCATAACCGAGAAAAACTCAACGATCCTGTGTTCACGGACAGGCAACGATCAATACTCCGCCTCCATGGCAGTCTTAAACTCAGCCCACGTAGGTGTACGATCTGCAGACGCTACAACCTGCCACCAGTATGTAGCTTCTTTATCGAGAAGATACTGAGCAATAGGCACTCTTCTCTCATCGGGACATGCCACCGCATCAAACGTTCTTCCCAACTAGAAGAGCCAGTTCTCCCAATCTAACGAGTCAGAGAAACCCGAAAAACGAGGTGGGTGCATTCTCATCACATCTCGCAACCACCTACTAGCTCCATTATCCCCCTCGGGAGGCTCATTCCAGTACACTGCTCGATTCATCTGCGCCAACTGGTCAGCCACCTGACGAAGGATGGTGGTGGCGCCATCATTAACATTACCTCCAGCTGATTGCTCCTGATCACGTGACTGGTCATCCCGACCATTTGTACTGAGCTGATTGGCACTCGTCAACGAGCGAGTCGCCCTCTCACGCTCCTGATTACCTCCACGACCGTGACCTCGACCTCTCGGCCTAATAAACAGATAATTACTCAGTGCAAGGAAGCATAACATCACATAATCCACTCACCCAAATAATTCCATAATGCACATACAATATATGACAACAATTATTAACACGATAATAAATATCCAGACAGGATAAGTAACCGAATACAAATATTGTTGCTACAATTGATAAAGTTTACGGTCGTCACTGACGGACCATACAATCATTTCAACGGAAATCAAGTGACCGATACAGAGCATAGATACGGCTGTAACAAGATTACGGCCGTGACAATCATAAGTTTACAGCCGTAATAACTGTAACACCCCAAACTATATGGGAATATTACATACCGTAGATCCTCCCCACGAGGATCTACCAGGCTAAATATCACAAAATGACCAAGTATTTGCCCGTTCGGGGGCAAACCACACAATAATATGGACCGCTAAGGTCAATTACAACCAACTACACTGACCGATGAGGTCGCACGACTGACACAACAAGAAAAATAATTCTTTACAAATAATACCCACGCAACAGTAAGATACAAAATAGCGGAAGGCGGATTACAACTCTGTCGATACAACATATCTCAACTCAACTCCCAAATCTTGATTAATATCGTATCTTGTCACTTCCTGTGCCGATCCTGTGATTGCTCCCATGAACCTGCGTGTACCTGGACGCAAAACAGACATCCACCCCCCAATTAATCGGGGGTTAGCAAAATTCCACTATTTTGCTAGTGCAAGTATAATACTATACGAAATGTAGCAAGCAAATAGCAACCACAAATCAGATACGACAATCAACTATCAAAACATTCCCGAGAGGTTTTAGAATTTCGATTTCAAGCAAAGAAGTATTTGAAATAAACTCATCATCTTAGGTGTTTTAGAAGTAGAAACCTTTTTGGACCTCACATCCTAAGTTACAAAACCTTTTTCAAAATCTATAGGGCCTTAGCCTAATTTTTGTTTCAAAACACAATAGCTAAGATATCATTTCGGGTCCGTGACCCAACATCAAATATTATCCATTCAATTACTATTCGTACTCGTCAAGTAACGAACCCTGGAGTCCACGACGGACCGTACCTAGTCCCACAGACACATTGTTCGCACACATCATGTACCGAACTCGAGAGGTCACGACAGACCGTACCTGATTCCACATATCCACTGTTCGTACACATCATGTACCGAACTCCAGAGGTCACGATGGACCGTACCTAGTTCCACATATCCACTGTTCGTACACATTTGTACCGAATTCCAGAGATCATGATGGACCGTACCTGGTTCCATATAACCATATCACAATAAGCAAAGATCATCTCAAGACACTACCACGAAACAATACACCTTATTACAATTATGTCCAACCAATCAACAATACACAACAATACGTACCCAATTATTCAATCAATCTGATCCAATTATCATAATCATCACAGTACCTCATTCAAGAACAACCACGCACAACACAACAACACGATTAACATCATCAACACAAATTCACCAATATTAAACGAGCAATTGTATCATCGATACATTCAACGTTCAAATTAATCAATCCCCACAAATCATATTCACAAAGGGAAACCAAATCATCGTAAACTCAACACGTAAACTCTATTCGCAAGACACAAATCATATAAGCAAGATACTTGCCTCGATAAACGACACCTGAATATTCCTACGAATACGGCACGACCCGAAAAACCCCGAACACCTACAATATTCTGTGAAGCACAACGAAAACATGATTACTACGAGTATAACGATTGAAAACAATGGAAAGCACATCTAAGAACCGAAGGAAACCCCCTGATACATTTAATCGGACATTAAATGTTCAAGATTTCTTTAGAATTCCAAAAATATTGATTCGGTTCAAACGAACTCAAGATACGGATATACAATCCGTAGAATGTGTTTAACAACACCATATAACACTAATTGAATCACCAAAAGATGGACAAGAATCGAAATCAAGAGGAAAATCCCTAAGTCAACCCTAGGAGATTTCAAGAAGTTACCTCTGACCCGGACGAACTCGAGTGGAGGATGATGTTAGACAAGAATCAAACTTCCCAATATGATGCACAAAGATGCTCCCAATCACTACTCTCAAATCCTGCCAAAAATCGCGAAGGGAGAAGGAGAAAGGGGAAAAATGGAACAAGACCCGTCGCCCAGGCCTTATTTAGCCGAGCATGTTACGGCCGTAACATGCAGTACCTTACAGCCGTAACTCGATCACCCTCCCTTACGGCCGTAATCGGCCTATCCCTTACGGTCGTAACCGGACCTGTCGGGCTACTGCCCAAAATGTGCGGGCGCCTTACGGCCGTAACCCGGCCATGCATTGCGACCGTAATGCTCACGACCTTACGGCCGTAACTCGACCATGCATTGCGGCCGTAATGCTTGCAATCCTTACGGCCGTAACTCGGCATTCTTACCGCTGTAGCCCTTATGCCACCATTCCGACAGTCCGATCATACGTTCAACAACGTCTCTGTTACACTAACGCATCGACTATGATTCTAAACAATAATGAGCAAATTACGAAACATAACGTACCACACCACACAACAAGTACACATTTAATCAAAGAAGCGCACGTGACAACAAATCTCACTCGACGAACATTACAACCGAATACATCATACTGTACATAACAGAGAAACGTATTCCACATAGTCATAATGAAACAAAATTAACCGACACCAAATGACAAATAGTTCAAGGCAATCGGAACTAAAAATCTCGGGTATTACATTCTACCCCTCTAAAAACAAGTTTCATCCCAAAACTTAAAACGAACCGTAGCACGAAAATAAATCAAAAGCAAGAGCAACAAACATCAATGATCTCTATGAGTCGATCTCGACACCGGTACTGAAGCTTGAGTATCGACCGCACTAGACACTCTCTCACAATACTGGACTCGGTGTCCCTTGAGTCCACAGTTGTAACAAGTCACCAGCGGTGTCTTACAATTCACACGCTCGTGGCACAGAACATTACAGTTGAAACACCTTGGAGCACTACCAGAACTCAAAGACACTGACCTGGGTCTTTTAGATTCCCCAACTGACTGAGCAAGTTCCATACTCAACTAATACGAGGTTTGAAGTTCAGGAATCCCAATTCCCTTGCTTCTTGATGCGCCATCGGAAGTCTTCTGTTTCTTTGCTACAGATACAGACTCTGTAGACATTATATCCATTTCAAATGCTAAGGCTCGATCTTGATAGTCCTTCAGCGTTGTACACATAAAAGGATCCATACACTTCTGAACATGAGGTTTCATACGCATATCGAAATAAAGAACCTTACCTGCCTCACTTCTCACTTTATCCCGAACATAACACATCTGCCGATTATAGTCGACTATAGCCTGAGATACCGACACATCCTGGGGTGTAGCCGAGAAAAACTCAAGAATCCGGCGCTCTCGAACAGGTAATGGGCAATACTCTGCCTCCATGGCAGACTTGAAATCAGCCCAAGTAGCTGCATGATCATCAGGCGCTATGCCCTCCCACCAGTCTGCCGCTTCCTTGTCGAGTAGGTATTGAGCAATGGGTACCCTCCTTTTATCCGAACAAGCCACAACATCAAATGTTCTGTCCAACCAGAAGAGCCAGTTCTCCCAACCTAACGAGTCAGAAGAACCTACAAAACAAGGCGGGCGCATTCTCATCACATCTCGTAACCACTTACTAGCTCCATTATCCCCATCTGGGATCTCGTTCTGGTGCATGGTCGATTCATCTGTGCCAACTGGTCAACCGCCTGATGAAGGATGGTGGCGGCGCCAATATCAACATTACCTCTGGTTGACTGCCCCTGATCATGCGATTGGTCATTCCGACCATCTGTACTGAGTTGATTGGTACTTGACAGCGAGCAAGTCACCCTTTCATGCTCCTGATTACATCCACTACCACGATTACGTCCTCGGTCTCGACCCCTCGGCATACTGAATGGACAACCGTTCAGAATGACAAAATAAAAACATCACATAATCAACATAGGATAACCAAACAGCAACACAATAGAATATTCACTCCGAGTCATTACACGAATACACGTTGGGCTGTAAACGAACAGAGCTGTTCGCGAACAAAGCTCGGCTCGGCTCGTTAAGGGCTCAGTTCGGCTCGGTTCGTTAAGAACTCGAGCTCGAGCTCGAACACAAAAATCTGTGCGTTAAGAAAACGAGCTCGAGCCGAGCTTGGGCATGTGCGGCTCGAGCTCGGCTCGAGATCGGCTCGAGCTCGGTTCGGATCGGTTCGGCTCGTTAAGCTCGATTAATATATATTTATTTTTAAATTTATTTTAATAATATTTATATATTATATTATAGATTAATAATTTTTTAAATAATTTTCATATATTAAAATATTAATTTTTAAATATATTTAAAAAAATATATAATTCTTAATGATTATTTTAAAATATTTATTTTGAATAATTCTAATATATTATTTAAATAATTTAAAAATATATAATTATTCGCGAACAGCTCGAGCTCGGCTCGAGATCGACTCGGCTCGAGTTGTTCGCGAACAGCTCGAGTTCGACTCATTTTATTAACGAGCTCGAGCTTGAACGTTTTTTGTGCGATAACAAAGCTCGGCTCGGCTCGGCTCGTCAGGGAAAAAAATTGAGCTCGGCTCGTTTAGGTCAAAGCTCGGCTCGGCTCGGTTCGTTTACAGCCCTAAATACACGACTACCACTGCAACAATAGAACTTAAAATCATAAGTAATTCACTAGGCCATATCAACAAAAATATACGACCTTTATCAAAACAAACACGGTCAAGACCACATACATATCATTGAGGTCAAAGATTTGTAACATTCCTTAAAAATATAATTTTCCGAGGTATTCGTTCAAATGATAATATTTTAAAATTTTTGAGTTTGAACGTTTTTGCTAAAATGAAATTTTTGAAAATATTTTTAATACCTTGGCCTTTTAATCAAAACCATAAACCCATTATCAAAATTGTTTCATTTTGAAATTATTTGCAAAACAACATTTTGAATTATCAAATCTACTCGATAAATGATATCATCAAAATGACCTTATCAATATATATCATCATCACCATTAACGACATACAGGGTAACCACATGTTACCATGCCACACCATCACAAATAACAACGCACATGATAATCCGCGGCCATGCCTCTTAGCATCGACCCCAGAGGTTTCGCCAAACCATTCCCGGGTGGAAAACCTCTTGTACTCGTACTAATCATTTCCAAAATCACATCAGTATAGCGTCCTAGAATAATATAATTAAATCAGACTATGCAGTCACAACACTTAAGCATACAACCGAAATTCATTAGCAAGAATGGTAACGATCAACAACGTCAATAATACCCATACAAAATAAACAATCAAGTGCAACATTACTGATACAATAGTTAAAGTTCACGATCGCCATTAGCGGACCATATGACTATATCAACAGAAATCAAACGATCGATAAAGAGCACATATACAGATGTAACAACAAGATTACTGCCGTGACAGTCAGAAGCTTACGACCGTAACAACTAACTTCTTATGGTTGTAACATCTTACAGCTTACGTCCGTAATAGAAAACACCTTACGGCCGTAACCACTAGATGCAAGACAACAGAATTAATTCAGTAACCTCAAAACGGCTCCGAAGGTTAAGGATAAACTTCTAACAGTGTATCCCGATATTTAGAAACACTGCAAAACTCTCCGACGAGCATAACAACATAACAAGCTTGTTGCAACGACTTAGTCCCAACACACAAACAAATATTGTTTTAAACTCCGAAAACCAAAGTCGTTTTTTACAAATTAAAAATTTCCCAAAATCCTTTCAACATATCCAAAAATGACGGTAACGTTTCACAATGTCCGAAGTACTTTAAAACACATATTTCAAATACCGTCTGAAGGTGTCATTTGAAAATACATGACCAACTCGTCAAAGATCAACCGATTTCGAAATCCATACAAAATCGTGGTTTGACCGCACCATCGAAAGATTTTCAAAAATTGATTTTTTCCACAAACATACTCGAGCCCATAAAATCTTTCAGGAAACCGTTTTCAAACCTTCACGCAGCGAACATAATTACAACTACCCAAACATAATCAAACTTGAAACCACATGCTCAATCGGCAAACAAGATCACCAATTCAATCAAATACAACTCATAAACACCAAGTTCAAACATACGTCAAGACCATCCATCTAAGTTCCTCACGAACTCTACCGTCGATACATTTTCTGGAACACATCAAGGTTCACAATTTTCACATTATATTGCACCCCTCCGTGTCCATACCATCAATACATTCAACTCAATACATATGCGGTGTATCACAAGTATCAAACATGGATTTTACTTCACATTATCATGCAACCAAAATTCTGCACCACAATTATCTCATATAAATGAAACCATGAAACACAGATACCTCGCATAAAAGATGAGACTTACGTCTGCAGGCCGCACGGATATGACGGTCGCCCACGATACTAATCTCATCCGACAACACATACGACACGTTGTGACTACGCACAACTCAACTTGTCACCTGACAACTCGAGTGACATGACAACATATTACTTGACAAATCACGACCCGACTTGACCCGACTGTAACACCCCCAGATTTAACCGGAAATATTACAGCGCCATGGGCCCCGAGATGGAACCCACAAGGCTAAAAGAAATTTTCGCAAACATTTACAAATGCCCAAGAGGCCAACGACGGTACTATCTTTAAAAATTCACAAAGACTTAGAAAATCCATTTATCAAAAACCGTCGTAAAACTCAATTGAAATCGCAAGGCCAAACAGCCGACACTCAAAAGTTTAGAAAACGATTTCCAAAGTAATCTCAGTTACTAGATACCAAAAGAGCGTCTCAAAATACTCACGCAGCGGAAAAAGACCAACCAAAAAGATACTCTAGCAGCGGAATACAAGAACCAATCAAGAAACTCAATGCACAGAACATGTCCTAGCCAGTATCCTCCGGGAAGCTCATCTCTTCATGACCGCTACAAGCTCGATACTCCAAGAACCTAAAAAGAAATCCCACGACGGGGTCAGCCATAATATCCAACAATGATATCAATCACATCACATTAATAATTACATACCAATGAGAGTGCAACATAAGAATATGACTAACGTAATCTTACCGCCATAACTTTACTTACTCAAGGAATTCGCATCAGAATAACCATTATCACATTTCACATCCTGTACTCGATTAACCAATAAACTCGAACATAATATCTGTATTGTACCTTAAACAATACTCAAGATTCTCAAACTATCATAACCAACTCACGATACGGAAATCTACCATTTCTGACCAATACGATCCATCAAATAATATCATCAAATCCCAAGACGATAACCGATTGTCCACCAAAGACAAATACCAAGGAAATACGGAACATACCTCGAGATATGAAGTGCCACGACAATCATATCGGTCTAATCCGAGATCAGATCAATGCAATACGGACACGGTCCTAACACAAGACCTACAAATGCATACTCATATGACCACGTCAATATGATCACAGCAATAACAATCATGTATACTCAATGGAAATCCGACGATCCAGCGCCCTCAGCATAGATCCCTTTGTTGATCCTATCAGATCAACATAAGGTGGATAACTAACAATACACATGTGAACAACAACACATGATAAAATCAATGATGCGAATTCACAAGATTCCATCAACACAATACTGGTAATCCAACGATCCAGCGCCCTCAGCATAGATCCCCATGATGATCCCGTCGAACCAACGCATGGTGGAAAACCTGTCCAACGATCCAGCGCCCTCAGCATAGATCCTCATGATGATCCCGTCGAACCAACGCATGATGGACATTCGATCCAGCGCCCTCAGCATAGATCCTCATAATCCCATCGGATTATTTACACAACATAAACAACATAATAAGCATACACATATGCAAATCAACATGTTCATCAACATGACCAACATAACATGCACGACAACATGAAAATTTACTAGGACGACTTCATGTTCAACAACATGAAAGAAAATGTGCGAGACCAAAATAAATAACATTAAACCGTATTCACTATGGAATACTCGCCCTGAATCCTTCGAGAGCAACCTCGATGTCCAATCATCACCGACGATTATCCTCAATGCTCGGCGATCCAAACGTACAATGAACTATAGATACTCATATCCTCGTCTTTACCATAATGTAACCTTGATACTCGAACATACCAACAACTGAGATAAAACATATACATTATGATTTATCTCCCAGAATCGAAAGAACGATATGCGACCCGAATACCCAGAGTTCACAATAATAATCATCGCTATATGCATTATAAACGAAATGAAACTGAAACCATTCATTAAATATTATAACTGAGCAAGTAATAACTTGCCTCGATACCGATACCACGAAGCTGCTGCCGAACACATTGCCTTTATCTACGAGCTCCTCAGCCTCGATCTAAAGCAATACAATGGACATACTCGAACATGACCGCAATATCCGGTTATAATCACCGATCAATAATCTCAAACTATCGAAGAAATCAAATAACACATATCCGATAACGGTCAACAACTGAGAAAACTAACCAATTGAACTTGACGGTTCAACACAACCTTGAATAAACACAGTCAGAACCAACCAAGTCAAACCATCACGAATTCCTAATTAAAACACAAAAATACTGCACTGTCTGCCTACTTAGCGCACGTTAATCACCTAACGTAGCGTGCGCTAAGTTGCTCCCGTTAGCGCGCGCTAGGCAGTAAACGTAGCGTGCGCTAATGCTGTGCAGTGGCATGCATTTCAAGCATCGTCTAACACTTCCATCATGACAATGATCAACTCATCTCGAGATTAAGGATTTCATAACAATCATGACATATAATTCAATAGCTCTTCAAGAACACGAATTATCCAATTTCACGTTCATGATCCATAAAATGATAAAATCCGATGTGTTCTAACATCTAAAAATCCTTATTCATCATGTTCTTCGACATACAATTCACATAACTTCAAGAATCACAATAGCACCACCATAATCGTTACCATACGAAGTAACCAACGACAAAACATCAAAAATCCGAATTGAAGAAGGGAATTACATCAACATATATCTTGAATTCCATCCAAAACCATACGAAACATATCAACACTCATATATTGATAACAACACTAACTTAGTACGGTAATCCAACTCGTTGTCATGCTCATCAATTTGTTTATATGATAATCATCAACTCAAGAACATCATATACAATCCAAAACGAAATCTCAAAGTGAAGAGTAATTACCTTTTTGAAGGAATGGATTGATTTCCAAGAATCACCAATGATTTCAAGAACAAAGCTTTAATCCATGATTTCCATCTTTAATCTTGTTAAAGATCACCACCTCACCGTGTTTGGGAACCTCAAGAACCTCCCAAAGCTCTCTCTATCGACTGAAGGTGAAAGAATGACGAAATGCTTAATAACACCCTTCTGTCCCTTTTTATAATATTCATTATTAGCATGCGCTAACATCTCATGTTTAGCGTGCGCTAACTGACTTTGTTAGCGTGCGCTATCGAAGCCCAGAGGCTACTGTCTTGCTTCGTAAACTACCTTACGTACGTAATGCCCATGCATTAACGTACGTAAATCATCATGTCTAGCGTACGCAAGTCCTTACTCTGAGCGTGCGCTATCCGAAGTTGACTTACTACAGTGTTCACCTACCACTCGCCCCCACATTCCGACAACATCTGGCAAGGATAAGATTCCTTGTTGACTGATATATAGTTAGCGTGCGCTAAGCCTAATCTTTAGCGTGCGCTAATACTTCAGGACAACAACCGTTGACTTACCAGAACGTGCGCCGAAAGCATCCGGGTCCACACGCAGATTCCTTCCGATCTGTCTGCGTTTAGCGTGCGCTACATTCTGACTCTAGCGTGCGCTAATAATGAACGATAGCGTGCGCTATACTTGAACATTAGCGCGCGCTAATCAAGCTATACTTAGCCATTTTCCAATTCTCCTCGTCCATCTCGACATACCAATTACGGACATACGGCATACTTAATACATGTACTGAACCCAATAACATCATCATACGATATACCCAATATCAAAAGTACGACAACCTGATACACAATATCCTCAAATGTAACTGTCGACCAAATACGACAATTATACCGATACTGATATCTCAGTCCTTTATTTATTTTATCCCTACTGTACAGATTTCACGCTGTACAATATAACTCGGATAAAATAATATTAAACAATAGTAATAGAAATTCCGGATATTACACCGACAACCCAGGTTTTCACAACCTAAGCTCCGATACCATAAATGTAACACCCCCAAACCATATGGGAATATTACACGCCGTAGATCCTCCCCACGAGGATCTACCAGGCTAAACACCACAAAAAGACCAAGTATTTGCCCGGCCGGGGGCAAACCACACAATAATACCGACTGTTAAGGTCAATTATAACAAACTACACTGACCGATGAGGTCGCACGCTGACACAATAGGAAAATACAATTCTTTACAAATAATACCCACGTAGGGGTAAAGATACAAAATAGCGGAAGGCGGATTACAACTCTGTCGGTACAACATATCTCAACTCAACTCCCAACTCTTGATTAGTATCGTAGCTCATCACTTCCTGCGCCGATCCTGTGACTGCTCCCACAAACCTGCGTTTACCTGGACGCAAAACAGACATCCACCCCCCGATTACTCGGGGGTTAGCAAAATTCCACTATTTTGCTAGTGCAAGTATAATACTATATGAAATGTAGCAAGCAAATAGCAACCACGAATCAGATACGACAATCAATTATCAAAACATTCCCTAGAGGTTTTAGAATTTCGATTTCAAGCAAAGAAGTATTTGCAAATAAACTCATCATCTCGGGGATTTTAGAAGTAGAAACCTTTTTGGACCTCGCGTCCCAAGTTACTAAACCTTTTTCAAAATCGATAGGGCCTTAGCCCGATTCTTGTTTCAAAACACAAAAGCTAGGATATCATTTTGGGTCCATGACCCAACATCAAATATTATCCATTCAATTACTATTCGTATTCGTCAAGTAACGAACCCTGGAGACCACGACGGACCATACCCGGTCCCACATATCGTCAAACGATGAACATTAATACATGACCAAATCCAACATCACAAACGAAAACATACTCGAGTACTTTATTAAAACAACACAAACATACGACAAAATAATCCGGCCGTAACATCACTCTGCACCCTCGTCGTCATGCAGCTCTAGTGGTTGTTTTCCCGCTCTTCTGGATCCTGAACATAAAACAAATGTTCACCACCGAAGGGGTTAGCACAACGATGCTAGTACAAGTACGGTAATTATACAACATTGATTTATTCAACAATCCTTGAATAATAACGTCAATAATATCAACGATAATCACGACAAGTCTCTCCAACGAGGAACAGTAACAATGTACAACATATCATATCAATCTCAACATACTCGTGGTATTCCAATGATCTAGTGCACACAGCTATAGATTCCCATGATGGTCCTGTCGGACCAACGCATGGTAGAAATACCTGTCCAACGATCCAGCACACAAAAGCTATAGATTCCCATGATGATCCCGTCGGACCAACGCATGGTGGACAAACAATCGCAACACATATATACAATACAACAATCAACATAACCGACATCAATGCGAATAAGTGTAATTAAGGTACTTGCCTTAAATTGACCACAAGGATAATACTTCGACATATTTCAATACACTCGAAGGTCGCCCCTTCAATCGATCACGTTTCAAAGCTCGGACCTTAAACAAAAGAAATAATATAGAGTTCATCTTACATCATATAACTAATGTACGAACGTCTAACATCCTAAACTATGGCCGAAAGTTGCCGACACTTCGGATCTTGTCCGATTATCTTCATAACGTATATTATATACTCAACGTAACGTACGTTAAGTCCGTGCCTTAACGTACGTAAGCTCCTATGCCTAACATACGCTAAGCTTATATTTGACAAAGTTCTCTAATCAGACGACTGTCTCATATGATGCTATAACATACGTAATGCATGATACTTAATGTAGGTTATACTTACGAACACATATCTCATGTGAATAGAATGATCCTAATAGGGATAAGATGTTTGACGTCTTCGAATTCAAGGATAAACATGTCATCACAGTGCCATACTCCAATCTTGATTATAAATTCTTATATGCAGTTCGGCTAATATATGGTTGATACAATTGTTACCAAAATCATCATTTCATTCAAACTTTCATCATGAAGATTAGCTAATCAACCCACCCTTACAAGATATGACAAAAACCCTCAGTGTTCATCCTCCTAAGTTCATCTAGCAAAGGTGATAATAATAATAAGTCTTTGATCATTTCGAAAACATCATCCAATGTAAATTTACAATATCAGAAAACTTCCCCTACTTGTTCAACATAACGAGGCTCGAACTATAATGCTCTTAACAATGGTAAACCTAAGCATAAACATTCCAACTTCCTTAAACATGGTGTTCAGTCAAATAAGTCATCCATGAAACCTAATAACTCAGTAGCATGTTAATAACATTCTTAAGAACACGAATTCAAGGTTGTAGATAGCATCAACATACCTTAATATGAAGAAAACATCAAGGCAATTGGTAGAATCCAACACCGGAAGTTTGAGCACCAATCCAAGATGTCATACTTCTTCAACAACCAAGTAGAGAGGCCAATATACTAGTTTTGTAAGGTTGGAAGGTCTGGGGAGAGGTAAGGTTCGGATAAAACGAGTGAAAGAATGAAATGGGGTGCTGCCATATTTATAAAACTCAGACCTTAACGTACGTTAACCTCACAGCATTACGTACGTTATCGCCTTAAAATACGCTATCGGAAATCTTTAGCGTGCGTTATCATCCGACAATAGCTACTGCCTCATTTCTGACCTTCTTAACGTACGTTAACTCTTACCATTTTTTCTTAAGTAATAAGCTCTGTTTAGTGTACGCTATCTAAGTCCTTTAGCGTACGTTAAACCTCATTGACTTGCTTTTTCAAAAAGCTGTCCGGGCCACGCGGGGAATCTTATCCTTGTCCCCGTCTCAAGGTAGACCATGTGCTGACCAACCTTATCTTCCTGACTACCTGTTACGTACGCTATGCTCAGTTCATAGCGTACGTATCCTCGGTTCATAACGTACGTTAAGCTCATCTGCTAGCGTACATTATGACGTAGCTGCATGCATGAATTTGCAACTTCTTCCTAATATGATCATGACTGTTTGGAATACGAATACAGGAAAAATCACACTTCGATTATAGATACCACAAAGTCGAATAATACAAGTTTCAAATATAGATAAAATACTCAGCAATTATCTGGGTATTACGTACTCTCCCTCTAAAAAGGAGTTTCGTCCTGAAACTTAAGACGAAAATAATTATGGGTATCTAGACTTCATACTGTTCTCCGTATTCCAAGTGGCTTCTTCAACTCCGTGTCGCGACCATTGAACTTTAACCAAAGTGATTGGTTTGTTTCTCAATTGTTTGACTCGACTCTCGAGTATCTTGATTGGTTTCTCTTCGAACGTGCCATCCTTAGCGACTTCGATCTCGCTGAAATCAATTACATGACTGGGATTTGTGATGTACTTCCATAACTGAGACACGTGAAACACATTATGAACATGACTCAGCAACGGCAGTAAGGCAAACCTATACGCCAACTCCCCAACTCTCTCAAGAATCTCGAATGGTCCGATATATCTCAGACTCAGCTTTCATTTCCTCCCAAAACAAAAAATTCCCCGAGTAGGAGAAACCTTTAAAAGCACGTGGTCCCCAATTCCAAATTCCAATGGGCGACGGCGCACGTCTGCATAATATTTCTGCCGACTATGGGCAGTCAACAGCCTTTCACGAATCAAGGCTACCTTCTCTTGAGTCTGTACTATCAACTCCGGTTCCGTCCCGATCAAGTATGATAAATCATCCCAACACATGGGTGATCTACATCTCCTCCCGTATGATGCTTCAAAACGTGCCATCTTAATGGAAGCATGCCAACTATTGTTGTAAGTGAATTCAATCAACGGTAGATGAACTTCCTACTCAGTCGACCAATCTAGGGCACACGCTCTCAGCATGTCTTCCACTGTTTGAATAGTCCTCTCGGACTGTCCGTCTGTCTGCGGATGATAAGATGTGCTAAAGTTTAGCTTGGTTCCTAAGGCTCTATGAACCGCTTTCCAAAAGTGTGACACGAAGAGACCATCTCGATCAGAAATAATGGTCTTCAGCGTACCATGCAAGCGGACTATCTCTGCAATAAACACTCGTGCCAACCTCTCTGGTCCCCAAGTATCCTTAATGCCCAGAAAATGAGCCAACTTGGTTAGGCGATCAACTATCATCCAAATCATGTTCATCCATGTTTTGGTCTTCGGCATATTAGTGATAAAGTCCATCGATATATCTTCTCACTTACATTCAGGAATCGGAAGTGGCTTCAACATTCCGGCGGGTCGTTGATGTTTGATCTTTACCTGCTGACAAGTTAAACACTTCGAGACATATTCCGCCACATCTCTCTTCATGTTTCCCCACCAAAAATTATGTTTCAAATCCTTATACATCTTACTGGTGCTCGAGTGAATAGAATAGGGCGTACTATGAGCTTCCTTCATGATTGTCTGCTTCAAAATATCAACATCGGGAACACAAAGTCGAGTCTGGATTCTCAAAACTCTATCATCCTGAATCACAAATCCTGGGGCCTTACCCTTGCTCACTTCATCACGTAACTGAATCATCATAGGATCATCTAATTGCTTAGATTTGATTTCTTAGGTTAATGACGAAGTTAATTCCATCACACACAGTTGCCCTTGGACTCCTTTCAACCATACTTCAATTCCCTCACGAAGCAACTCTTGTTGAATGCTGGACTGAGAGGTGAGAGTCTCCAGCATTCAAATGGAAACAGGTTTGCGGCTCAATTCATCAGCCACTACATTCGCTTTGTCTTGATGATAAAGAATCTCCAAATCATAGTCTTTAATTAATTATAGTCATCTCTTCTGCCGCATGTTTAACTCTTTCTAACTAAAGATGTATTTGAGACTCTTATGATCTGTGAAGATCTGACAGTGAGTCCCGTACAAATAGTATCTCTATATCTTTAAGGCGAAAATAACGACTGCCAGCTCCAAAATCATGAGTTGGATAATTTACTTCATATGGTTTCAACTCCCATAAAGCATAGGCGATCACCTTCTCATTCTGCATCAGTACACAGCCGAGACCTTGATTGGAAGCGTCACTGTAAACTATGAACCCTTCAGTTCCTTGTGGTAGTGCTAAAATTGGTGCCGTCGTCAATCTCTTTTTCAATTCATCAAAACTGGTTTGACATATATCGCTCCATTCAAACTTTTGGGTTTTCTGCAGCAATCGAGTAAGGGGGCGGGTAATTTTAGAAAACCCTTCCACGAACCGATGATAATACCCAGCAAGTCCTATAAAACTTCTAACTTCTTTCACATTCTTAGGAGATTTCCAATCCAAGATTGCCTCCACTTTCTGGGGATCTACTCGGACTCCTTCCGCTGATTCCATATGACCGAGGAACATCACTTCCTTTAGCCAGAATTCACACTTAGAAAGTTTGGCATATAATTGCTCACTTCTCAAGAGGTCCAAAACGATCCGTAATTACTGCGCATGCTCTTCCGGGCTCTTGGAATAAACCAGAATATCGTCAATAAACACAACTACGAATTTGTCCAAATACTCTATGAACACTCGATTCATTAACTGCATAAACACAGCAGGCGCATTAGTGAGACCAAACGACATCACCACAAATTCATAATGTCCGTAACGAGTTCTAAATGCTGACTTCGGAACATCGGATTCCTTAATCCTCAACTGATGATATCCCGATCTCAAATCGATCTTGGAAAATACTATCGCTCCTTGCAACTGGTCAAATAAATCATCAATCCTTGGCAATGGGTACTTGTTCTTGATCGCCATCTTGTTCAGCTCCCGATAGTCAATACACAATCGAAGCGATCCATCTTTCTTTAGGACAAAAAGAGCTGGTGCACCCCAGGGTGAAACACTTGGCTGAATATAGCCTTTGTCCAGTAACTCTTCCAGTTGCTTCTTCAATTCATATATTTCGGTAGGAGCCATACGATATGGCGCCTTAGAAATCGGTAGCTCCTGGTTCTAGCTCGATGTTAAATTCTACATCTCGCCGCGGAGGTAGTCCAGGTAATTCGTCAGGGAACACGTCCGGGAATTCACTCACAACAGGAATGGATGAAAGCTCTACTTTTCCATCTTCTTTCTTCATTGCGTAACACCAGTATCTAGTACAGCCCTGTTTTAGCAGTTTGACGGCTTACATAGCTTTGATCATTTTCCCTGAGCTTCCTGGTCTCCATCCCTCGAATAATAATTCGGAACGATCATCGAGATATTCCTCTTCTAGTAGTTCACAATAGCTCCATATCGATTGAGCCAATCGTCTCCGAGAATCAGATCGTCTCCTTACATCTCTATCACAATCAGATTTGAGGGCCACTCATTACCTCCAATTGATACAGGAAAATCTCTAGTTTCTAAGTTTCCCACAATTCTCTCTTCACTCGGTAAACCCACAACATAAGGCTCAAATTTATGAAAACAAAAAATGTTCAAACGATTAACACAAGACAATGATATAAACGAATGTGTAGCCCCTGTATCGAACAAAACACTAACTGGTTGTGAAAGGATCTGAACGGTACCTGATGCAACAGCGGCATCCTGATCGTCTGCCCTCCTCATCTCATAAAGGCGTGGGGGAACGGATCCATCACTCGATGCTCCCTTTTGGTCGAACTGTCCTCTGCCTCGTCCTCGACCAAAACTCTGGGGTAGATGGACACTCTGCTGCATCTGCGGAACACTTGCTTCCTTCTGAGTAGGCTGCGAAGTACGAGCTCCATTTAACTTAGTGGCATCCCTGCAGAACATTGCACGATGCCCCTCATGTCTGCAATCATAACATGTCACTAGAGAATGGAAACAATCACGCCAAAAGTGTCCTGAGCGACCACAATTAAAATAGCTCTTGACCACATCTGTCGGTGTTGATACTGATATGAAGTTCTTTCCGCCTTTGGATAGGTGCGGGGGCCTCTTAAACAAATGAAAGGATGATTGGGCCTTACCGGGCCCACTACTCTTGATCTATGTGAAACTACCAGAGACTTTATGCTTCTTGGACTCCGAGAACTTTTCCATAGCTGATTCATTCATTTCGTACGCCAGCTATTTGTCTTGGTACTAGCATAAAGTGGTGCATTCAAAACCTGACATGTACCTCTGTATTTCCGGCTTCATTCTCATATCAAAGTGAATCATCATTTCTGCGTCGGTTCTGACCAGGTGTCGAACAAATGCCAGCTGCTGATTAAACGCCTTAATCGCCTGAGCCACCGGCATATCCGACGGCTGCGCAGAGAAAAATTCCCGAACTTTATCTTCTCTCACTGGACGAGGGCAGTACTGAGCTTCCATCATAAGTTTGAACTCTTCCCAACCGGCATCATGATCAACAGGTCGGATGGCTTCCCACGCTTCTCCTGTAGAAAGTACTAGGCAATGGGGGCTCTCCGGTCGTCTGGGCAGTTAATCCTTGCGAATACTTTCTCCAACTCTCTCAACCAGTGATCCCATGTCGGTGTCTCAGAAAATCCATCGAATTTCGGTGTGTGCATCTTTGCCACCTCATGTAGCCATTTGTCTCCTCGATTTCCCAAGTCTGGGATGCCTTGCTATTTTTCCCCTGGCTGCAATCCTACCGCCACTTGCATCTTGTCCACCACTTATGCAAATTGAGTAATCTGATTGACCACCTGACGAAGGATGTCGGGAACGGCAGGATTGGCATTTATCTCCACTGTCTGTTCTCGTTCATATTAACGGACTCCTGCTGTTTGCCAGAATTGGAGTTAGCCTGATTTGACAGCGAATCAGGAACAAAAGGTGAAGCTTCTCTATCAGCATTCCTACGTCCACATCCACGACCGCGACCACGTCCACGTCCTCCCCTCAACATACTGTAAGCATAAACACACAATATACAAGGAATAATATCATCCTAACGTTCAAGTATAAAAAAGTACAACATGTAAAGGACAAGATAGAGTTTAGGAAACTTACAACCACCGCTTGTACGAAGACGTGGGCGGTACAATGATGTTATGCGCGGCCGGTAACCCCAAAAGACATATACGACCCCTATTTTAACCCAACGGACAAGATATCCAAAATCTTAGCTCCGATACAATATTCTATAACCCCCCCGATATATTTAGGAATATTACAGCGCCGTAAATCCTTTACGTAAGAATTCACAAGGCTGAGGAAATGAAAAGAACAATAACAAATACCAACAAACAACGGCAGAGAAAATAACATACGACACGAGTCTGAAAACAGTACTGAATGACAAACGTCAAATGATGAACATTAATACATGACCAAATCCAACATCACAAACGACAACGTACACGAGTACTTTATTAAAACAACACAAACATACGACAAAATAATCCATCCGTAACATCACTTTGCACCCTCGTCGTCATGCAGCTCTAATGGTTGTTTTCCCGCTCTCCTGGATCCTGAACTTAAAACAAATGTCCACCCCCGAAGGGGTTAGCACAACGATGCTAGTACAAGTACGATAATTATACAACAATGATTTATTCAACAATCCCTGAATAATAACGTCAATAATATCAACAATAATCATGACAAGTCTCTCCAACGATAAACAGTAACAATGTACAACATATCATATCAATCTCAACATACTCGTGGTATTCCAACGATCCAGTGCACACATCTATAGATTCCTATGATGATCCCGTCGGACCAATGCATGGTGGAAATACCTGTCCAATGTTGTTGGTTGATTCTTTAGTCTTATACTCGCAAGCGCACGATTTGTTCGATGTAGATATGCGGTGCAAGGTCGATTCCACAGGGAGGACTATGATAGTGAAGTCAAATTATTCCTATCGTTTTGAACCAAATTATATTAAATTCTAACCTAGTCCCAAATAATTTGATTTTTTAATGGTTATAATAATTGCAACAAATAACAGTAATTTTAAGTAGATTTTAGGTAAATTGATTTTAAATAATTTACTAGGGTTTAGAGTCCACCAATGTCTATTTATTATTTATTTTATATTTTAATTCCAAGAAATTCAGGGAATAGATTCTGAAATCAATCTCACTATTTCCCTATAGATTTGACAATAAGTACAAAATTATAATACAAATATAGATTTTCCTTCGCTTAAAAAATGTAATTTCTAAGCATTATATGTATCCAATTTAATGGAAAACAAATAATCAAAGAAATTAACTTATATCAATAATCACAAAGCAAGGGGGAATTTATAACTATCAAAAATACGTGATATAATTGATGAAATAATATTCCCCTATTGAAGCAAAAATCATAATCGTTAAAAATATTTATTTGGAATTATTATATAAATATTAATAATAATATAGACATGGTTTCATCATAACCCCAAAGAAAAGAAAATTACTCACTCATAATAACAACACAAATAAATAAATATTCCATAATATTATTACACAAATATAATTTTATTACACAATATTTTTTTCTCTCCCTTACAATAATATCTCTCTATTTTTTCTCCTTTTTTTCTCCTCTCCAAACACTACACAATCATCCCCTATTTATACTACTTCAAAATCAATAAAATAATCATTTTTACAATTAAAAATTCCACCCCCAACAATAATACACGGCTGCCATGAGTGCTGATGTCATGGATGACATCAGCACAGAGTTGAAATTCCGGTCCAATCAGGTGTTGACACGTGGCACAATATGGTCCGTCTATTTAATTGTCCTTCGAACGGTCATAACTTCTTCATACGAACTCGGATTTGGATGATTTTTTTTTTAAAACGATCGTCTCGACGAGACGAATAAAGTGAGACCAGTCGTGACTATATTTGAGTTTTGTAAAAATATCGCCCTTGAACCAATTGATCTGTCTTGTACCGGTTGGTTAACCTGCAGATATAATTTAATTCCAATTAATTATCCAAAAATGACATAAAATTATAGAAAATTCTAAGAAAATGAAATAATATAAATATATGGTAAAACGAATAAATTATCACACAAAACACACAATTATATACATAAAATACTAATAAAAATATTACTCAAAATATACTAAACAAATTCCCCCACACTTATCTTTTGCACGTCCTCGGGCAAATCTTATACCCGAGTTATAATACTCATATGATGATTAAATCATGACAAAACCAATATAAATAGAGAACAAGTGATCATGACCCAAGTGAGATCGAGAGAAAAATAGGATGCCGCACCAAATTCTAACAACTTCATTGAGAATCGAATGCCAAAAGATTCAATACCCTCACAATGGATATCACTCTTCACTCAAGTGTATATACGGGATATTCGAGAAGAGTTCACTCATATCAAAGCATAATGTGTCATTACCATATGCTTGGTCAAAAATCAAATCTCCACTACTTAAAAATAAACTCATGCATAAATCAAAAGGTCTTTCATTTGGTTGTAACGTGGCTTTGGGAATGGGTAGGATAAAGGGAAAATTATGAGGTTTGCTAGCCAAGATCAATTGTGAATTTAGATGCATAACAAATCCTACAAATAACAATCAACACCCCCTTACGTAATGAAAACTCTCAACCCATCATCCCCGAGTTATTACGTACATGGTATTTGAATATTCATCTGGTAAGGTCATACTCTTGTGTAAGGAAAAGTATGCAATGGATCTTCTGGAAGGATTTATGTATCACTTAAAGGATAGTTCAAGTGCTATTTTATGTATATATAGTGATGATTTTCGCACTTGACCTCCGCTTTTTTTTTTTTTTTTTTTTTTTTTTTTTTTTTAGATTTTTTTGGCCTTTATTTATATTTTTTTGGTTCAATACTCCAATGTACTTCACACCCTTTCACTTTCAACAAAAGCTCTTAATCTCCACAATACTCTTATGAACATCGGCCCTATTTGTCACACATCTAGTTCACAATTAAATCTTTGACTAGAGGGTGCAAATGGATGAGTCATCAACAAGAATGGATAATGGCTAAAGTAATGTGCTTGATCAAAGAAATAGGCTCAGGCTCAATGGGGCTTCTAAGGATAAAATGTAATGGGTGGGAAAAATATAAGCCAACAAGGGTTAATCCTAATTGCCTTTATCATCTTAATGCAAGAGTTTATGAATGTAGTCTCGAAATGTATAAATGAGCAAGTTCTAGAATGAACACAATATGTTTGACCACACAACAAAAAATATAGAGCGTATATATAAGAATTGCTCTAAGGCTCAAAACTCACAAAAAGGGTGTTGTGTACTGAATCCCATACACCTTCATCCAAATCCATTATCAAAACCAGTGAAATATCCCAAAAATGATTTTTTCACTAACGTTTTCTCAAGAAAATGGTGTCGTGATTTTCAGCCCTTTTTTTTTTATTTAATATTGCATATATATATATATATATATATATATATATATATATATATAGATATACACCTTCCCCCACACTTAATGATAAACAATATCCTTATTGTGTAAAAAGAACAATGGAGTAAGGGTTTAAATAAGACTTCCCTGTTTATGAAAGACGACGCTTTGCTCAAGCCTTTTTTTTTTTTTTGGACCTGCAAGAAATAAGTGTGGCAAAACAACAAAAGAAAATATATACCCGGAAGTATAACACAAACAACCTAGATGCGCTTCAAGAGAGTCCGAAGAGTCGCCTTACGCTGCCATCAATGCTTTTATTAAAAACAAACAGAAAAAGTACAGTAATAGAAATAACAATACATAAATCGTGGATAGATGCGCGTCAAGAGATCGAAAAGAAAACTCCTTAAGCTGCCATCATTTTCACGATTTTTACACTAAACTAAAAGTAAAAACAACAAGAGGGATGAAGTGGGATATCGGAGGAAAGTAATGTATCAATTTTGCGTTTCCATACGGTGAAATCTTCCATCCAAACAATATTAGCTAGAGTGAGTGCAGTTCAGAACAAATGCAATAAGTTTTTGATCGGCTCTTCCGGTGTTGTTGCAACAACTATGATTCGTTTAGCACGCTCGAAATAAAACCTTTTGGAAGAGTAGTTGATGAAAGATAGTAAACCATCGAAGAAACCATTGACATTTAGCAGACCTATTGGTTTCGTATGAACATTTATTTGGGCTCTGCTAACCACAAGAAAAGTTCCTCAAGAGTGCCAAAACCACGGGAAGGGTGATAAAGGCATCGGCATTATTTATCATGTGAGTTATGCGGTCTTGCATATTCACTCTGAACTCATCTCCAATAGTTGCTCCGGTGATTTTACTTTCAAACAGAGGTTTTGGAATGATTCCCAACACTCTTACTCCTTCCAGATAGGCGACAGAAGACGTCCCATTAATCCTAGACTTCCTCCTCCGTAAACTACATGAATGCATTTTTTTCCTAAGGTACGACCCAAGTTGTGGGCCGCTTGATAAAGCAAGCCTCTTTCCCATGACTAGCTCCACCAAAAATGCGGATGGAGTTAAATCTTTTTGCGGAAGATGATGATTCCATTTTTTTTTGAAAAGAAAATTACTTAGAGAGATAATGAAAAGAATACAAGTTTGAGGGATGCAGAAAAGAAACAACTGCAATGTTTATTTATAGATGCAAAATAAAGTAAAAAGATTTATCAAATCTGTGACCGCGTTAATTGCGCTTCAACTACTCAATAGAATAATGAATGCATTTATTGCGTATCACGTTTTTATTCAAAATCTAAAAAACGACAAAAAATAAAGATACTCACGTGTATGTACAGTAGTTGTGATTGTGGCTCACATCTTCCTCTGATTTTACGTTCAGAAACGGCTTAAACGCCTTCTATGAGTCGGGGAGAAGCTTCCCATCCAATTTTCTTACAAATTGGCAAACAGGGTCTTTTAACGTCAGATTCCCAAGACGTTGTTCATCAGGGAAAGTTTCATTAATGGGAGGTTCTTTATCAGTAAAATTCACGATTAGCCTAGACAAATGATCAGCAACAACATTTTCAACACCTTTTTTATCTCGAATTTCTAAGTCAAACTCTTGTAACAATAGAATCCAACGGATCAAGCGAGGTTTAGCATCTTTCTTAGAAAGAAGATATTTTAATGCAGCATGATCAGAGTAAATTATGACTTTTGAACCAATCAAGTAAGGTCGAAATTTGTCTAAAGCAAAAGCATTTGCAAGCAATTCTTTTCATTGTAGAATAATTTAATTGGGCATCATTTAGAGTTCTACTTGCATAATATATTACAGTTGGCAATTTATTTTCTCTTTGACCCAATACTACACCGACGGCATAGTCGGATGCATCGCACATTATTTCAAAAGGAAGATTCCAGTTTAGAGATTTGATGATAGGTGCAGAGCTCAACATAGATTTGAGTGTCTTAAAAGCTTTTAGACAATGATCATCAAATACGAAAGGTGTGTCTTTTGAAAGTAAATTACATAATGGCCTTGAAATTTTGCTAAAATCTTTGATGAATCGACGGTAAAAACCAGCATGGCCTAAGAATGACCGAATTTCTTTAATCGTTCGTGGGGGTGGAAGACTGGATATTAAATCAACTTTAGATTTGTCCACCTCAATTCCTTTTTCAGAAATCACATGTCCTAAGACAATTCCTTTTTTAACCATAAAATGACATTTTTCCCAGTTTAGGACAAGATTCTTCTCCTTACACCTAACCAACACTTGGGTTAAGTGGTGTAAACATTCATCAAAGCTAGACCCGAATACATAAAAAACATCCAAAAAAATTTCCAAAAACAGCTCAACCAAGTCGGAAAAATGCTCATCATACCATTGAAAAGTAGCGGTGCATTACAGAACCAAATGGCATTCGTCGGTAAGCAAAAGTTCCGAAAGGACAGTAAAAGTGGTTTTTCTTGATCTTCAGGAGCAATGGGAATTTGGTTATAGCCGGAATATCCATCAAGAAAACAATAATAAGCATGACCGGCTAACCTTTCTAGCATTTGATCAATAAAAGGAAGTGGAAAGTGATATTTTCTTGTAACAGAGTTCAATTTTCTGTAATCAATACAGACTCTCCATCCAGTTTGAATTCTGGTTGGAACAAGTTCATTTTCTTCATTCGTGATTACAGTTATGCCAGATTTCTTTGGAACCATATGAACAGGACTGACCCAAGAGCTATCAGAAATAGGGTAGATGATCCCTACATCTAAGAGTTTGATTATTTCAGCTCTTACAACTTCTTTCAAATTAGGATTTAGTCTTCTTTGAAATTCTCGGGAAGTTTTCGCATTTTCTTCAAGGTGAATTCGATGCATGCATATAGAAGGATTAATACCTTTAATATCGGAGATGGTCCATTTATTGCTTCTTTATGTTCTTTAAGAACATTGATTAACTTATCTTCTCGTTCTTCATCTAAATCAGATGCTATGATGACAGTGGGGTTTCTGATGGCCCTAAAAATGCATATTTTAGAGATTCAGGTAATGGATTGAGCTCTATCTTTGAATTCTCAATAGTTACTTCATTATTCATTTGGCTCTCAAGTGGTTCGGTTTTAGCTTTCCATTTATCATTATCCAATAATGGTGTAGACTCTAGTAAAGAATTTACTTCATTGATTGAATTGTCGATGTCAAAATCTGAGCCAAAATGAGCAAGACAGCTTTCAAAAAGATCATCATCATCCATTTTTGGAAAGAAATAAGGACCCATACTCTCTATCATATTTACCTCACAGACATCATCAAGATTATCATGTTGTTGAGAAATGTTAAACATATTTAGTTCAACAGTCATATTTCCAAAAGAAAATTTTATGATGCCATTTCTACAGTTAATTAATGCATTTGAAGTAGCTAAAAATGGCCTTCCTAAAATAACAGGGATTTGATCTTTGGTATTCTCAACGAGTTCGGTGTCTATGACTATAAAATCAACAGAAAGTAGAATTTATCTACTTGAATCGTAACATCCTCTACGATTCCTCGAGGTATTTTTATAGATCTATCGGCTAGTTGAAGTATCACGGATGTTGATTTTAGCTCCCCTAATCCAAGTTGTGTATAAACAATATGGTAATAAATTCACACTGGCTCCTAAATCAAGCAAGGCTCGTTTAATGATGTGATCTCCAATGACACAAGATATTGTAGGACTACCAGATCTTTATACTTAACGGGAGTTTTATTTTGGATTATTGAGCTAACATGTTCACTAAAAATGCCTTTCTTGGAACATTTGTTCTTCTTTTACGGTGCAAAGATCTTTCAAGAACTTAGAATAAGCGGGCACTTGTTTAATAGCATCAAGGAATGGAATATTTATTCGAACTTGTTTAAATATTTCCATTATATCTTTGTATTGCACACTTTTATCTTTTGGAATAAGTCTTTCAGAAATGGAGCTTTTGGAACGTAAGGCTTTTCTTTTCCTTAGAATCTTTTGGTTTTGAAACTTGTGGTTCATTTGATTTTTCTTCCGGATCATATTCGCTTTTGTATTTCTTTTCCACTTCTAAGGGTAGTTATGGGTGAACCTGCGTTAGAAGAGTTTACTTCATATTGTCCTTTAGGATTAGGGATGGGTGACTCGGAAATTTTCCCTTTTCTCTTTAAATAAAGTTGTTGCAAGTTGACCAATTTGAGTTTCAAGCTTAGAAATAGCCTGTGAGTTTGGTATCTGACTTATTTGAGTTGATTGGAACATTTGTTGAGTAGATTGCATGAATTGTTGCAACGTATCTTCCAAAGATGGTTTCTTTGGCACTATAGAAGGATCTTGATAAGTATTTGGAGGATATTGATTAGGACGGACATTTTGTTGATTTGGCATATTCATTTGATGTCCTCCTTGATTCATTGGAGGCATATTTTGCTTCCAGGAAAAATTTGGATGATTCCTCCAATTTGGATTATAAGTTGGAGCAAATGGGTATCAGAAGATTTTCCATATGAATGTAACACATTGACTTCTTCATTAAAAATTTCTTGATTTTGTGGACCAGAGGGACAAGATTGAGATGAATGAAATGATTCCGCACATGAAATGCAAAATTCATTTTTTGAGTTTGACGAGGGGATGGATTGCTTCAAGACTAACGCATCCACTTTTCGTACTAAATCATCTATAGTAGATTTTATTTCAACATCTTGTTTAACCTCGTAAATTCCACCTTTTTTTGGGGTCGTATGCATCGATTTGGCTCTAGAGTCGAATGAATTCCATTGTTGTGAATTAATTGACATATTTTCAAGTGCATTCCAAGCTTCGTCTCCAATAAGGTGAAGAAATTTTCCACCATGCATTGATTGGATTAATTGGCGATTGTTTGGAGTTAAACCGTCATAAAAATATTTTACCAAACGCCATATTTCAAAACCATGATGGGGACACTTAAGGATTAAATCATTAAATCTTTCCCAACACTCGTAAAATTCTTCATTTTCTTTTTGGAAAAATTCGGATATTTCTCTTCTAAGACTATCGATTTTGGACATTGGAAAAAATTTTGCGAGAAATTTATTCACTAGTTGGTCCCAACTAGTAATTGTTCTTGCTTGAAGAGAATTTAGCAATTTTGCTTTATCTTTGAGAGAAAATGGAAATAATCTAAGTTTGATGATTCATCGAGAAATTTTGGAATCGGAAAGTAGAACAAATATCGAGAAATTCCTTGACATGCATATACGGATCTTCTCTTTCCAAACCGTGAAAAGATGGAAGAAGTTGAATTATTGATGGTTTAAGTTCGAAATGAGTTGCATTAGTCGTAGGCAACACTATGCACGAGGGAGAATTAGCACTCACCGGAGAAAAATATTCTATTAAAGTTTTTTCTTTTGCAACTTGATTATTCCGATTTTCGATTTCGTCCATTTTTGGTATCGGTTTTATTTGTTGAACTTCAATTTTAGTTAAGGACAATCTTCTTCTCGTTAATCGACCTTTATTATTTCGTTGCCAAACTTGCATTCACCGATATTACAATTTTTTTAACTTTGCATACAAACCAAATTATGATAGTCGATCGAACTTCCAGATCGTTGGATGCGTCACAACGGTCGCACTTAAAATCCAACTTTCTTCGGCATGTACAACAGATGCCTTTTTGCCAAAATTCAATCGATTTTCAAAATCAGTTTGTACAAGATTGATATTTAGCTTTTCTCTATTCGAATCGAACAAAGTAGTGAGTGAAAAATATCAATCCCTTGTTGAATCTTTTAAAGGATTTTATTGTTTAATTATTTTTTTTGAGTTTTTATATTTTTATTATTATTAATAATAATGATAATTATTATAATTATTACTAAAATTATAGGATGTAATAGATTGCAAAGGAATAAATTTACTAATTGATCTACGGAAGCAATATCTATTGATAAACTAAATTGTACGACGAGAAATATTACAACTAAACTAAATGTCTAAGAATAATGTAAATAGAAAATAACAACTAAAAACACAATCTAAATTTACCACTAGAAGATTCTATTAGAACTAAAGACAAGATATAAAAATTAAAAAAAAAAATTCTGATTTTTTTTTTTATTATTTTATATTTATTTTATATTTTTATATTTATTATAATTTTATTATATTTTTAGACTAATAATATTGAGCTAATATATATATATATCAAGATATATTATTTATTTTTTATAAAAAAATCAGATTTTAAAAGCAGCTTTTATGCAAACAGCTTTTAAAACAATTTTTATAAAAGTTTTTATAAAAGGTAAAGCAGCTTTTACCTTTTAAAAAAGGTAATTAAAAAATTAAAATTACAAACTTTTATTTTATGCAAACAATAGAAATAGTTTTTTTTTTTACAAATTATCGTTTCTGTTTTTTTTTTTTAAATTTTCGTGCTTTTAATTTTTTTAGTATTTTCCCTTTTTTATTAAAATATTGTAATTTATTTTAAAAAAAATAAATTCTGTTTTTATTAAAAAAAATTCAAAGTTCAGAAAGTTTATTTTATTATATATATTCCAGATTGTTTAAATTATTAATTCTTAATTGATTTTTTTTTAGATTTTTATGAAAATTAAATTTTTTAATAAAACTAGCAGGTTTTACTTTTAAAAATAAAATAAAATAATTCAGATTTTTATTTATTACGGAAAATAATATTCCAGATTATTTTTAATTTATTTTTATTATTTTTTATTTTTTATTTTTTTCGAATTTAAAAAAATTTTTGATTTTTATAATATTAATATACCAAAATTAAAAAAATATTACCTTAAAATCTGAAACTTTTTTTGTATTTTCCAGATCTATTTTTTTTTTTAAAATAAAAATAAATAAGTTCTGAATTTTTTAAAGTTTTTCAGATTTATTTTTATATTTTTATATATTTTTGGACTTTTTTAATTTTTTTTATTATTATTTTATTATTATTTTTACGAAAATGAACAGTAGATTTTATTATTATTACTTATATTTATTATTAAAAGTTTTTAAAGTTTTTCAGATTTTTCTTTATGAATAAAATAAATTCTACAACTAACAGATATTAAAAAGGCAGATAATAATAAAGAAAAGCGGAAATAAATAACTAGTAGAAGAATTCAACTAACTTGGTGACGACGGTCTTCTTGTACTTCGTTTGCGCCTCCCGACATGGCGCCAAAAACTTGTTGTTGGTTGATTCTTTAGTCTTATACTGCAAGCGCACGATTTGTTCGATGTAGATATGCGGTGCAAGGTCGATTCCACAGGAGGACTATGATAGTGAAGTCAAATTATTCCTATCGTTTTGAACCAAATTATATTAAATTCTAACCTAGTCCCAAATAATTTGATTTTTAATGGTTATAATAATTGCAACAAATAACGTAATTTTAAGTAGATTTTAGGTAAATTGATTTTAAATAATTTACTAGGGTTTAGAGTCCACCAATGTCTATTTATTATTTATTTTATATTTTAATTCCAAGAAATTCGGGAATAGATTCTCAAATCAATCTCACTATTTCCTATAGATTTGACAATAGGTACAAAATTATAATACAAATATAGATTTTCCTTCGCTTAAAAATGTAATTTCTAAGCATTATATGTATCCAATTTAATGGAAAACAAATAATCAAAGAAATTAACTAATATCAATAATCACAAAGCAAGGGAATTTATAACTATCAAAAATACGTGATATAATTGATGAAATAATATTCCCTATTGAAGCAAAATCATAATCGTTAAAAATATTTATTTGGAATTATTATATAAATATTAATAATAATATAGACATGGTTTCATCATAACCCCAGTAAAAGAAAATTACTCACTCATAATAACAACACAAATAAATAAATATTCCATAATATTATTACACAAATATAATTTTATTACACAATATTTTTTTTCTCTCCCTTACAATAATATCTCTCTATTTTTTCTCCTTTTTTCTCCTCTCCAAACACTACACAATCATCCCCTATTTATACTACTTCAAAATCAATAAAATAATCATTTTTACAATTAAAAATTCCACCCCAACAATAATACGGCTGCCATGAGTGCTGATGTCATGGATGACATCAGCACAGAGTTGAAATTCGGTCCAATCAGGTGTTGACACGTGGCACAATATGGTCGTCATTTAATTGTCCTTCGAACGGTCATAACTTCTTCATACGAACTCGGATTTGGATGAATTTTTTTAAAACGATCGTCTCGGACGAGACGAATAAAGTAAGACCAGTCGTGACTATATTTGAGTTTTGTAAAAATATCGCCCTTGAACCAATTGATGCATCTTGTCTTAGGTTGGTTAACCTGCAGATATAATTTAATTCCAATTAATTATCCAAAAATGACATAAAATTATAGAAAATTCTAAGAAAATGAAATAATATAAATATATGGTAAAACGAATAAATTATCACACAAAACACACAATTATATACATAAAATACTAATAAAAATATTACTCAAAATATACTAAACATCCAACGACCCATGGCACACAACTATAGATTCTCATGATAATCCCGTCGGACCAACGCATGGTGGACAAAACAATCGCAACACATATATACAATACAACAATCAACATAACCGACATCAATACGAATAAGTGTAATTAAGGTACTTGCCTTAAATTGACGACAAGGATAATACTTCGACGGATGTCAATACACTCGAAGGTCTCCCCTTCGATCAATCACGTTGCAAAGCTCGGACCTTAAAAAGAAGAAATAATATAGAGTTCATCTTATGTCATATAACTAACGTACGAACATCTAACATCCTAAACTATGGCCGAAAGTTGCCGACACTTCGGATCCTATCCGATTCTCTTCATAACGAACGTTATATACTCAACGTAACGTACGTTAAGTCCGTGCCATAATGTACGTAAGCTCCTATGCCTAACGTACGCTAAGCTTGTATTTGACAAAGTTCTCTGATCAGGCGACTGTATCACCTGATGCTATAACGTACGTAATGCATGATACTTAACGTACATCATACATAAGAACACATATCTCATGCGAATAGAATGATCTTAATAGGGATAAGATGTTCGACGTCTTCAAATTCAAGGATAAACATGTCATCACAATGTCATACTCCAATCTTGATTATAAATTCTTATATGCAGTTCGGCTAATCTATGGTTGATACAATTGTTACCAATATCATCACTTCATTCAAACTTTCATCATGAAGATCAGATAATCAACCCACCCTTACAAGATATGACAAAAAACTTCAATGTTCATCTTCCTAAGTTCATCTAACAAAGGTGATAATAATAACAAGTCTTTGATCATTTCGAAAACATCATCCAATGTAAATTTACAATCTCAGAAAACTTCCCCTACTTGTTCAACATAACGACGCTTGAACTATAATGCTCTTAACAATGGTAAACCCAACCATAAACATCCCAACTTACTTAAACATGGTTTTCGGTCAAATAAGTCATCCATGGAACCTAATAATCTCAGTAGCATGTTCATAACATTCTTAAGAACACGAATTAAAGGTTGGAGATAGCATCAACATACCTTAATATGAAGAAAATGTCAAGGCAATTGGTAGAATCCAACACCGAAAGTTTGAGCACCAATCCAATATGTCTTACTTCTTCAACAACCAAGTAGAGAGGCTAATATACTGGTTTTGTAAGGTTGGAAGGTCTGGGGAGAGGTAAGGTTCGGATAAAACGAGTGAAAGAATGAAATGGGGTGCTGCCATATTTATAAAACTCAAACCTTTACGTACGTTAACCTCACAGCATTACGTATGTTATCGCCTTAACGTACGCTATCCGAAATCTTTAGCGTGCGTTATCGTCAGACAGTAGCTACTGCCTTATTTCTGACATTCTTAACATATATTAACCCTTACCATTTACTTACGTAATAAGCTCTGTTTAGCGTATGCTATCTAAGTCCTTTAGCGTACGTTAAACCTCATTGACTTGCTTTTTTAAAAAGCTGTCCGGGCCACGTGGGGAATCTTATCCTTGTCCCCGTCCCAAGGTGTCCCATATGCGGACCAACCTTATCTGCCGGCCAAGATATCCAAAATCTTAGCTCTGATACCATATTCTGTAACACCCCCGATATATTCAGAAATATTACAGCGCCGTAAATCCTTTACGTAATAATTTACAAGGCTGAGGAAATGAAAAGAACAATAACAAATACAAACATACAACACGAGTCGGAAAACAGTACTGAATGAAAAACGTCAAACGATGAACATTAATACATGACCAAATCCAACATCACAAACAACAACGTACTCGAGTACTTTATTAAAACAACACAAACATACGACAAAATAATCCGGCCGTAACATCACTCTGCACCCTCGTCGTCATGCATCTCTAGTGGTTGTTTTCCCGCTCTACTCGATCCTTAACATAAAACAAATGTTCACCCCCGAAGGGGTTAGCACAACGATGCTAGTACAAGTACGATAATTATACAACAATGATTTATTCAACAATCCCTGAATAATAACGTCAATAATATCAACAATAATCACGACAAGTCTCTCCAACGAGGAACAGTAACAATGTACAACATATCATATCAATCTCAACATACTCGTGGTATTCCAACGATCCAGCGCACACAGCTATAGATTCCCATAATGATCCTATCGGACCAACGCATGGTGGACAAACAATCGCAACACATATATACAATACAACAATCAACATATCCGACATCAATACGGATAAGTGTAATTAAGGTACTTGCCTTAAACTGACGACAAGGATAATACTTCAACGGATGTCAATACACTCGAAGGTCGCCCCTTCGATCAATCACGTTGCAAAGCTCGGACCTTAAATAAAAGAAATAATATAGAGTTCATCTTATGTCATATAACTAACGTACGAACATCTAACATCCTAAACTATGGCCGAAAGTTGCCGACACTTCGGATCCTATCCGATTCTCTTCATAACGAACGTTATATACTCAACGTAACGTACGTTAAGTCCGTGCCATAATGTACGTAAGCTCCTATGCCTAACGTACGCTAAGCTTGTATTTGACAAAGTTCTCTGATCAGGCGACTGTATCACCTGATGCTATAACGTACGTAATGCATGATACTTAACGTACATCATACATAAGAACACATATCTCATGCGAATAGAATGATCCTAATAGGAATAAGATGTTTGACGTCTTCAAATTCAAGGATAAACATGTCATCACAATGCCATAATCCAATCTTGATTATAAATTTTTATATGCAGTTCGGATAATCTATGGTTGATACAATTGTTACCAATATCATCACTTCATTCAAACTTTCATCATGAAGATTAGCTAATCAACCCACCCTTACAAGATATGACAAAAACCCTCAATGTTCATCCTCCTAAGTTCATCTAACAAAGGTTATAATAATAACAAGTGTTTGATCATTTCAAAAACATCATCCAATGTAAATTTACAATCTCAGAAAACTTCCCCTACTTGTTCAACATAACGAGGCTCGAACTAAAATGCTCTTAAAAATGGTAAATAAGCATAATCATTCCAACTTCCTTAAACGTGGTGTTCAGTCAAATAAGTCATCCATGGAACCTAATAATCTCAGTAGCATGTTCATAACATTCTTAAGAACACGAATTCAAGGTTGGAGATAGCATCAACATAACTTAATATGAAGAAAATGTCAAGGTAATCGGTAGAATCCAACACCGAAAGTTTGAGCACCAATCAAAGATGTCTTACTTCTTCAACAACCAAGTAGAGAGGCCAATATACTAGTTTTGTAAGGTTGGAAGATCTGGGGAGAGGTAAGGTTCGTATAAAATGAGTGAAAGAATGAAATGGGGTTGCTGCCATATTTATAAACCTCAGACCTTTACGTACGTTAACCTCACAGCATTACGTACGTTATCGCCTTAACGTACGCTATCTGAAATCTATAGCGTGCGTTATCATCCGACAGTAGCTACTGCCTCATTTCTGACCTTCTTAACGTACGTTAATCCTTATCATTTACGTACGTAATGAGCTCTGTTTAGCGTACGCTATCTAAGTCCTTTAGCATACGTTAAACCTCATTGACTTTCTTTTTCAAAAAGCTGTCCGGGCCACGCGGGAAATCTTATCCTTGTCCCCGTCCCAAGGTGGCCCATGTGCCGACCAACCTTATATTCCTGACTGCCTGTTACGTACGCTATGCTTAGTTCATAGCGTACGCTATCCTCGATTCATAACGTACGTTAAGCTCATCTGCTAGCGTACGTTTTGACGTAGCTGCATGCATAAATTTGCAACTTCTTCCTAATATGATCATGACTGTTTGGAATACGAATACGGGAAAAATCACACTTCGATTATAGATACCACAAAGTCGAATAATATAAGGTTCAAATACAGATAAAAATACTCACCAATTATCCGGATATTACACCTGGTTCCACATATCCACTGTTCGTACACATCATGTACCGAACTCCAGAGGTCACGACGGACCGTACCTGGTTCCACACATTCGTATCACAATACGCAAAGATCATCTCAAGATACTACCACGAAACAATACACCTTATTACAATTATCTCCAACCAATCAACAATATACAACAATACGTACCCATGTATATAATTAATCCGATCCAATTATCATTATCATCACGGTACCTCATTCAAGAACAACCACGTACAACACAACAACATGATTAACATCATCAACACAAATTCACCACATTAAACGAGTAATTGTATCATCAATACATTCAGCGTTCAAATTAATCAATCCCCACGAATCATATTCACGAAGGGAAACCAAATCATCGTAAACCCAACACGTAAACTCTATTCGCAAGACACAAATCGTATAAGCAAGATACTTGCCTTGATAGACGACACCCGAATATTCCTACGAACACGGCACGACCCGGAAAACCCCGAACACCTACAATCTTCCATGAAGCACAACAGAAACATGATTACTACGATTATAACGAATGAAAACAATGGAAAACACATCTAAGAACCGAAGAAAACCCTCTGAGACATTTAATCGGACATTAAATGTTCAAGATTTCCTTAGAATACCAAAAATACCGATTGGGTTCAAACGAACACAAGATACGGATATACAATCCGTAGAATGTGTTTAACAACATAATATACACTAATTGAATCACCAAAAGATGGACAAGAATCGAAATCAAGAGGAAAATTCTGAAGGTCAACCCTAGGAGATTTCAAGAAGTTACCTCCGATTCGGACGAACTGGAGTGGAGGATGATGTTAGACACGAATCAAACTTCCCAACATGATGCACAAAGATGCTCTCGATCACTACTCTCAAATCCTGCCGAAAATCGCAAATGGAGAAGGAGAAAGGGGAAAAATGGAATAAGACCCGTCACCCAGGCCCTACATAGCCGAGCATGTTACGGCCGTAACATGCAGTACCTTACGGCCATAACCGGACCTGTCGGGCTACTGCCCAAAATGTGCAGGCGCCTTACGGCCATAACCCAGCCATGCATTGCGGCCGTAATGCTCACGACCTTATGACCGTAACTCGACCATGCATTGTGGCCGTAATGCTCTCAATCCTTACGGCCGTAACTTGGCATTCTTATGGCCGTAGCCGTTATGCCACCATTCTGACAGTCCGATCATACGTTCGACAACATCTCGGTCACACTAACGCACCGACTATGATTCTAAACAATAATGAGAAAATTACGAAACATAACGTACCACACCACAAGTACACATTTAATCAAAGAAGCGCACGCGACAACAAGTCTCACTCGACGAACACTACAACCGAATACATCATACCATATACAAGAGAGAAACGTATTCCACATAGTCATAACGAAACAAAATTAACCGACACCAAACGACAAATAGTCAAGGCAGCCGGAAATAAAAATCTCAGATATTACAATAACATACATCTTATGTCCGTAACAACTAGGGGCTTACGATCGTAACACTAACTCCAGCACAACAAAATTAACTCAGCAGCCTCGAAACGGCTCCGAAGGTTAAGGGACGATTCTTAACAATACATTTCCGACACTTAGGAGTACTGCAAAATTCTTCGACGAGAATGACAACATAACAATCTTGTTGCAACACTACTACGAAAACAGCATTTAACAGCGGTTCTGGAACCGCTGTTAAATGTCCCGTTGTTAAATTTAACAGCGGTTGTCTAAGAACCGCTGTTAAATTTATTTATTTTTTTAAATAAATTTTTTTAATAAATTGAAATTATTTTTTTAATATATTATTTTTAAAAAAAAAATATATTATAACCCCGCCCAGTCCGCACCCGCCCCGCCCGCCCGAACCCGCGCATAATATTAATATGTTTAAAAATGCATTTTCGCTACTCATGGAATTTGAACCTGTGACCTCAATGAGATGGAGGTGGGTATCAAACCAGTGAGCCAAAGTCATTTGTTGTTCTAATATTGATTTATATTATATAAGTGTACAATAAACCATATATATATATATGTATATAAATATATATAATATATATATATTATATGTATATGTTTGTTAATATTTTCAGAATTATTTTTAAAATATATTAATATTTAACAAAATATTTTAATATATAATGTAATACAATTTTTATTATTAATATATAACAAAATATATTAATATTCAATATATTCCACATTTGATATAATATAATTCATAAAATAATATGTATATATTATAATTTTTAATATATAATGTAATATAATTTTTAATATTAATATATAACAAAATATATTAATATTCCATATATTGCACATTTAATATAATATAATTCATAAAATAATATGTATGTATTATAATTTTTAATATATAATGTAATATAATTTTTATTATTAATATATAACAAAATATATTAATATTCAATATATTCCACATTTGATATAATATAATTCATAAAATAATATGTATTTATTATAATTTTTAATATATAATGTAATATAATTTTTAATATTAATATATAACAAAATATATTAATATTCAATATATTCCACATTTGATATAATATAATTCATAAAATAATATGTATGTATTATAATATTTAATATATAATGTAATATAATTTTTAATATTAATATATAACAAAATATATTAATAATCAATATATTGCACATTTAATATAATATAATTCATAAAAATATGTATGTATTATAATTTTTAATATATAATGTAATATAATTTTTAATATTAATATATAAAAAAATATATTAATATTTAATATATTCCACATTTGATATAATATAATTCATAAAATAAAATGTATATATTATATTTTTTATTATATTATGTAATATAATTTTTAATATTAATATATAACAAAATATATTAATATTCAATATATTCCACATTTGATATAATATAATTCATAAAATAATATGTATGTATTATAATTTTTAATATATAATGTAATATAATTTTTATTATTAATATATAACAAAATATATTAATATTCAATATATTGCACGTTTAATATAATATAATTCATAAAATAATATGTATGTATTATAATTTTTAATATATAATGTAATATAATTTTTAATATTAATATATAACAAAATATATTAATATTCTATATATTCCACATTTAATATAATATAATTCATAAAATAATATGTATGTATCATAATTTTTAATATATAATGTAATATAATTTTTAATATTAATATATAACAAAATATCTTAATATTCAATATATTGCACATTTAACAGCGGTTCTAGAAAGAACCGTTAAAATACATGTTTAACAAATGGTTCTAAGAGAACCATCATAAATGTACAGATTTAACAAATGGTTTTCCTATAATCACAGCAGTAGTTAATTTAACAATGGTTCTTCCGAACCAAGTTAAATTGCCATCATTTCATTTTAACAGCGGTTTTTTTTAGAACCGCTGTTAAATTGCCGCAGTTAAATGCTGTTTTTGTAGTAGTGCAACGACTAAACCTCAACACATAAACACATTGAATGTTCTTATTTCCGAAAATAAAAGTCGTTTTGCAAATAAAAATTTTCCAAAATTCTTTCAACATATCCAAAAATGACGGTAATATTTTACAATGTCGGAAATACTTTAAAAAGCATCTTTCAAGCACCGTCTGAAGGTGTCATTTGAAAATACATGACCAACACGTCAATGTTCAACCAATTTCAAAATCCATACAAAACCGTTGTTTAACTACATCGTCAAAACATTTTTGAAAATCAATTTCCCACAAACATAAGCACGTCTATGAAATCTTTCAGAAAATTGTTTTCAAACGTACTCGCAGCGGACATAATTACGACTATACAACATAATCAAAATTAAACTACATGCCTATCCGGCATACAAGATCACCAATTCAATCAAATACAACTCGTGAACATCAAGTTTAAACATACGACAAAACCATCCATCTGAGTTTCTCAACAAACTCTGTCGTCGATACATTTCCTAGAACACATCAAGGTTCTCAATTTTCACATCACACTGCACCACTCGGTGTCTAAACCATTAATACATCCAACTTAATACACAAGTGGTATATCACAGGTATCAAATACGGATTTTATCAAAAGATGCACATAATCGAAATTATAAAACACAGATATCTCACAAAAAGAGGAGACTTACATCCACAGGTCGCACGAAGATGACAGCCGCCCAGATACTAATCTCAATCGACAACTCAGATGACATACTGTGTCAACATACATCTCAGATAACTCGACAACTCGAATGACACGACAAAACACGACTCAACAAATGACGACTCGACTCAACCCGACATCCTATGTTTCCGCAACCAAAGGCTCTGATACCATAAATATAACACCCCCAAAACCATGTGGGAATATTACACATCGTAGATCCTTTACATAAGGATCTACCGGGCTAAACATCACAGAACGACCAAATGCTTGCCCGGCCAGGGTCAAACAATATAAAAATACAGGTCGTTAAGGTCAATTTGAAGTAAACTACACGGACCGATGAGGTCACTCAACTCAATCAACAGATAACAACTTTATACAACATTACCCACGCATGGGTCGAAGTACAATACAACGGAAGACTGATTACCACTCTGACAATACAACATAACTCGACCAAACTCTCAACTCTTGATTAGTATCGTAGCTCGTCACTTCCTGTGTCGATCCTGGAACTGCTCTTCAAGAACCTACATTTACCTGGACGCAATTGTTGTGTCAAGAATTAACACTCTCCGACCGGCGATCGCCTCGGAGTTCGGGCGACCGAGTCACCGCCGAGCAGCCTAGGCAGAACTACCGATCAGCGATCGGGCGACCGAGCCTTAGCCCAGAGGACAAGCTAAATCGGCCAACCGAAGGTCCCAGGACAAGTCCTGGTGCCGAGCGATCGACATCAAATACGATCGTCTCTCGGTACTCGGCGACCGACTCCTAGCGACCGACAAGCGGGCGATCCTCTCTCGGCATATGCCGACCGACCCTTGGTGACCGACCAATGCCGACCCTCATCAACTGGCCGAGGATGACCCTCAGTGACTGGCTAGAGACGACCGCATCATGCCGATGGCCTCCCAGTCGACAAGACCGAGCCTCAGGACAGTCACCATGTGCAAGATCCGAGACAAGATCCGCATATCGCGGATCATTGACCACAGCCTGGCCGAATCTTTCCACCATCCGACAAGATCCGCCGAAAGTTGTCAGTAGGGCCACATGTGACAGTGACTCTGGACGCGTGCTGGCTCCTCATCGACCGCCAAATGGCGCTAGCCATCGATTGACTTTATACGGATCGCCACCACTACTCGATTTTAGCCCGACAGCCCAGGTGATCGCCCCATTATAATATTGGCCGGCAGACGATCGCCCCATTATTATAATGGCCGGAAGGCGATCGCCCGCCTAAAGACAAGACTCGGCTGCCACTATAAATACAAGGCTCCCTGCACTCGTCCATTTCTTCTGGCAATATCGCGATTTGAGCACACAATACAGAAACAATATACAGCACTTGGCTATCTCCAACTCTTGGCAACGGCTATCTTCCTAGATTTCTTCTCCCGCCTCTCATCACGAAGACGATCGGCAGGACGAAGAACACCGAGCTTCGCTCAAGAGCCGGATTAACGAGTCTTTTACACTCATTGTATCTAGATTTCTCTCATTAATACTTGTATCCACGAATATTTGTATTAATAACATCTCGCGAGAGCATTCAAGCCCGCCTAACAAACCCGCAAATCTTGTATTATTTATCTACTCTCAAGTGCTCCCGCAAATTGTTGTTTGTTGTCCGTCTTCCACAGAGTATTTAATCTTCGGATAAATATTTTGGGCAACAACAATTGGCGCTAGAAGAAGGGGATCTAACCTCAAATTTTCAATCCTACCGTCCCAAGAACACTCACTTTCTCGGGCGATACTTGAAGTGACACTCACCGCGCTTCAAAGAAATCCGTCAAATCATGTCTTAGCCTCCGCGTCGAAGAAAGCCGCTGCCGCCCGGCCGGACACCTCGTTCCGTCCCCTCCGAGCCACACCGATGGTGGAAGGTAGCCGCCGCGTCGAGACGCTCGATCCGTTCTCGGACGGCGGCCCAAGCTCTTGCTCGATCGGTCCAAACCAACGAATGATCGAAGAGGCCATAGCCGCCTTCAGAGCGACGAGTGCTCTCAACGCGCCTCCCGCTATCACTCGGCCGTCCGCCGAAGTCCAAGCGAAACTCAAGGCGCACGCCGAGCGATCGCCAGAGGCTCTCGTCGCAAGAAGAGACGCTCGCCAGCCGGGGCACCTCTGTCTTCGATCGCCTGGGCAGTGACCCGACCTGGCGACCGGGGCAGTCCGGCCCCAGCTACGAGACGACGGAGTTTGAGTCCGTCACCAGGAGCTCGGCCTACCCGACTCCCAGAAGGCAGCCTAGCCATCTGGCTCCCCCTCGCCAAATAGCAGAGGTCGGCAGCAGCGGAGTCCGGAGATCGGTACACGATCGCCTCGGCTCCCGCTCCCAAAGTCGATCAGCTAGCGACCGAGCCACGGCGATAGCTGCGATGCAACGTCAGCTCGACGACATGAAGGCGCTCCTGGAATACGGGGCAGGCGCCAAGAAGACGATCGCCGGGTCAAGCGAGCCGCTCGCGATCGACATCGAGCTCGCCCCCGTGCAGCACAAGATCGCTCCCCCGCAAACACCCTTGTACGAGGGGCGATCGGACCCCGAAATGCACCTGAGCAAATTCAACATCTACATGACCGGGTGTGGGGCATCAGACGCGACCAGGTGCCGAATGTTCCCTTTGACGCTGGACGACCTCGCCCACCGGTGGTACACTTCATTGCCACCTCGGTCCATCGGCTCCTTTAACGAGCTGGCGAACGTCTTCACAAGGTACTTCGCCGCCAAGGTCGCTCGACCAGAAGGTCCCCATCGCATGCTGCAAGTCAAACAAGGGAAAGAGGAGTCTGACTCGGACTACATCAACCGGGTCGACGAGATCATCCTCAACGGCGAGCCCGTAAGCGATGAAATCGCCCTCCACGTGGTCCTAGCGGGATTCCATGGTCTTTCGCCTATGTTCAGGCATCTTACGAAGGACTATCCCACGACCTACGCGGTCTTCCGAGCTAAATCCGCAGATTTCCTGGCCAGGCAAAGGCTTCTTCTTGGCCTAGGGGTAGCGCGATCGGCGCCCGAGCGACGACCTACAGTCCTCCAGCCCGATCGCTATTACCCAGCAGAACCGGAGGACTCGTTCACCGCCTACAGTCCATCATGAGGGACTAAGGCTCGCGACCGCCTCCACCGCACATCATAAAGCCATGGTCCTGGCAGTCGATGGAACCGGCTACTTCGGCCATGCAAGGTCCCTTTCGGCCGAGATCGCCCGCCCTTCGTTTAAATACAAGGCCGGCGTAGTCGGAGGGCTCTCCAACATTAATCAGTGGACACGATCGCCCGCCCTCAAGGTTCACCATCTAAATACGATCAACCCGGACAGTGCGACACGTGCCACAACCCCCGTCTCAACGTACACCGTCGAGGTCGGCCATCTCCATGGCTGGCCGAGGTGGAAGCAGAGCTAACAAGCCGCGGGCGTGGAGTTGATTCATCCGACGCTGCCCCGCGCAAGGACTCCTCTAGACCGAGACCGCACGCCCTTCGTTTAAATACGAGGCGAGGCGCAGCCTAACAGAGGACCCTCATAATAAAGTGAGTCACGAGACACTCAATGTCTTCGCGCATCAAGACACGGTCATGGAGTCGGTCCATCGAACTCCGCGACTGTGCACGATTCCTCAAAACAAGCGAAACCACCAAGTTTCCGAGGGGGATCGGCCAATGTTGTTTTTTGCAGGTACAAGACCGAAAGATAGCTAGCCAATCGACCATGATAGCCCAAGTCCGAATCCTAAGTCAGCTCAGCAAGATCGCCCGTCCGCATCCTTACACGATCGCCAGCAAGAACCACCTCGCCCCATGTCTTCGACATGAGAGCAAGCTGAGGGGCAATTGTTGTGTCAAGAATTAACACTCTCCGACCGGCGATCGCCTCGGAGTTCGGGCGACCGAGTCACCGCCGAGCAGCCTAGGCAGAACTGCCGATCAGCGATCGGGCGACCGAGCCTTAGCCCAGCGGACAAGCTAAATCAGCCAACCGAAGGTCCTAGGACAAGTCCCGGTGCCGAGCGATCGACATCAAATACGATCGTCTCTCGGTACTCGGCGACCGACTCCTGGCGACCAACAAGCGGGCGATCCTCTCTCGGCATCTGCCGACCGACCCTTGGTGACCGACCAATGCCGACCCTCATCAACTGGCCGAGGACGACCCTCAGTGACTGGCTAGAGACGACCGCATCATGCCGATGGCCTCCCAGTCGACAAGACCGAGCCTCAGGACAGTCACCACGTGCAAGATCCGAGACAAGATCCGCATATCGCGGATCATTGATCACAGCCTGGCCGAATCTTTCCACCAGCCGACAAGATCCGCCGAAAGTTGTCAGTAGGGCCACATGTGACAGTGACTCTGGACGCGTGCTGGCTCCTCATTGGACCGCCCAGCCGGCGCTAGCCACTGCATTGGACTTTATACGGACTGCCAGCCACTACCTTGGATTTTAGCCCGACAGCCCAGGTGATCGCCCCATTATAATATTGGCCGGCAGACGATCGCCCCATTATTATAATGGCCGGAAGGCGATCGCCCGCCTAAAGACAAGACTCGGCTGCCACTATAAATACAAGGCTCCCTGCACTCGTCCATTTCTTCTGGCAATATCGCGATATGAGCACACAATACAGAAACAATATACAGCACTTGGCTATCTCCAACTCTTGGCAACGGCTATCTTCTGGTACTTCTTCTCCCGGCCTCTCTCATCACGAAGACGATCGGTAGGGACGAAGAACACCGAGCTTCGCTCAAGAGCCGGATTAACAGAGTCTTTTTACACTCATTGTATCTAGATTTCTCTCATTAATACTTGTATCCACGAATATTTGTATTAATAACATCTCGCGAGAGCATTCAAGCCCGGGCCTAACAAACCCGACAAATCTTGTATTATTTATCTACTCTCGGATGTGCTCCCGCAAATTGTTGTTTGTTGTCCATCTTCCAGCAGTATTTAATCTCTTGATAAATATTTTGGGCAACAACAGCAATACAGATATCCACCCCCGATTTCTCGGGGATTAGCAAAACTCCAGTGTTTTACTAGTGCAAGTATGAAATCATACGAAATATAACAAGCAAACATCAACCTTGAATCAGATACAATAACCAAGTACCAAACCGAGAGGTTTCAACAATTTAGAAAACGAGCAAGGGAGTATTCGCAGATAAAATTCTCATTTCGGGGATTATTTTTTTTAAAACACAAAACCTTTAGGACCTCAAGTCCTGATTTGTAAAACCTTTTCGAAAACCTTAGGTTCTATCCCAAATCTCAATTCGTATTTCAGCAATTTACAGTAGGAAAGCATTTCCAAAAATCTCGTGGGGTTCGGCCCAACATTCTTTTCCTGAAAACTTCTTTACTTTGATTGTCAAAAAATTGTGACACCGTGATCCACTATCACGTGTCTCCGTAGGTTCAACAACCCGCACGGACTAAACCACACACACTAATCAAACATAAACAATCTTGACACCGTGATCCACCATCACGTGCCTCCGTAGGTTCAACAACTCGCAGAGACTAAGACAACCACAATAATCAAACATAAACAATCTTGACACCATGATCCACCGTCACGTGTCTCCGTAGGTTCAACAACCCGCACGGACTATGACAAACACAATAATCAACCAATAGTCACAACCCTGTGATCCTCCGCCACGTGTCACCATAGGTCCCGTCGAACCCACACGGCTGGACGTACTGTGCCCTAACCCATGATCTACTGTTATGTGTTATCGTAGGCCTCGTCAGACCCGCATGATTAGGCCTCAGCACTTCATTAAGTTCTGATCTCGTGATCCTCTGCCATGAATCCTCGTAGGTCCCGTTGAACCCTCCCGAGTGAACTTAACGATCACACACAACTATCACAATCACATCCATATTTACATCATACCAACACGTTCACGATCAGCCAATCACGTTGTCTATCACATCTTCACACAACTATCACACATAGCACAAAGTGGACATTTCAACCAATACGAGATTTACACAACCAAACACACATAACACAATATCATCCTCCAGTTCACCGATGCAATCAATGCACAGTCATATAACTCACGATCAATACCTATAACACGATACACATCCAAGTGTACAATCAACACATACATCTCAAGGTTACACATTCAAGGTTATCACAACTAACTATAAATCATTCATTTCAACACGTAAATCATATTCACAAGGTACAAAACGTATAAGCAAGATACTTGCCTCGATAGTCGACACCCGAATATTCCTACGAACACGGCATAACCCGGAAAACCCCGACCAACTACAATCATCCGTGAAACACAACGGAAACATGATTACTACGAGTATAACGATTGAAAACAATGGAAAACACATCCAAGAACTGAAGGAAACCCTCTGAGACATTTAATCGGACATTAAATGTTCAAGATTTTCTTATAACACCAAAAATCCCGATTGGGTTCAAACGAACTCAAGACACGGATATACAATCCATAGAATGTGTTTAACAACATCATATAACACTAATTGAATCACCAAAAATGAAAAATAATTGAAATCAAGATGAAAATCCCGAAGGTCAACCCTAAAGGATTCGAAGAATTTACCTACGATCCGGACGAACGAATTGGATGATGATGATAGACACGGATTAAGCTTCCAAAAATGATGAAGATCGGCTCCTCAAGCTCAACAATTCTCTCAGGACCCAAAAATCGTGAAGAGAAACGAAAGGGGGAGAAATGAAGTTCCGTCCCGCAAAACAGGCTGTTGCTGGTTTATCTACCAGTATCACGTTACGACCGTAACATGCATGCCCTTACGGCCGTAACTAGTGCTCAAACTCACTGCCCAAAATGCGAGGGTTCATTAGGGCCATAACAACAGCAGCTTTATGGCCGTAACATCACCCAATTTACGTCCGTAACACAGAATACACTTACGGCCGTAACTATCACGGCTGAACACATCATGGATGTAACACCCCAAAAGGGCAGCTATTACAGTACCGTGGACCCCACGATGGGACCCACCAGGCGATATCCAAAAACAGATTAAATAAGTATTACTTGTGATACCGAACCACAATAAATAGTCAGTACTCCGATTAGGAGTTTATTAAAAATATGGCCAACCACCTTACGATACACAGGATCCAAAATACAAGTATAAACCATATGGAGATGGAATATACTTCAAATACCAATACAACCAGATAGTAATTTAAATGAAGCGGAAATAAGGTAACATTACACGGTTTAACATAACCGGACAACAAATGATTTGGGGCCCCCGAACTAGTATCCTTCGAACCATTCGCCGTCAACATGCTCTTCATGTGCCTTGACTTTGCCTCGACCTAAAATACAACACAAGTATTTCGCCCAAAACACAGGGTCAGATATACATGATAAATTATTCTCCCGACATTATACAATTCACATATATTAGATCTCAAGAAAATATCCCGACTATTGAACATACCCCTCGGGCGTATGAACAATCAGTCTCAAACCATCAAACATATCCAATCAACATGGAGAGGGATGGTATATGGAGAGAAAATTGGTTTAGAGTTGTGAAGAAATGAAAAACAGGCTGGTCCTATAAATAGACTGTACAGGCTTAACGTACGCTATCGGGGAAATTTAGCGTACGTGTACTCTCTTACGTATGCTAACCGGTTAATGTTACGTACGTAAGCAGCTTACATTGGCTACTGTCTTGAATCCGCAGGCCACTAGCGTACGCTAACTAACAGGGTGTTACATACGCTATTAAAGGTTGACTCTGACCGACACGACAGCTCAGATATCACACACATGCATGACAACGGATAACAGGTTCACGTGCGGTAGTTAACTGATCTCAGATTCTCTCTTAGCGTACGAAATAGAGAAAACATTACGTACGTTAAGGCACAAGATTAACGTACGTTAATCATGCTACGTAGCGTACGCTACACCAACAGAAACAGTTCAAAAAATGCAACTCTCCAATTAACATCAAATCATCAAGTATGAAATGAAATAACAATGATATGAAGCTCAAATCTACAATACCTCAACATAATACTAAATGCAACGATCCACGATAATCAAATTATCTGAATAATACAACGACAGGTAAAAATGAAAAATTACAGTCGGATATTACATACTCCCCCCCTTAAAAGGAGTTTCGTCCTAGAAACTAAGGGGTAAATAATTCGGGATATCTCATTCTCATACTATCCTCGGTTTCCCACGTAGCCTCCTCGACTCTGTGTCGTGACCACTGAACCTTCAGTGGGGGAATCATCTTGTTCCGCAATTGTTTGATCCTCCTCTGGAGTATCTGCACAGGACGCTCCTCGTACGAATGATCCTCCGCTATTTCGATCTCTTCGAACTGAAGTACATGGCTCGGATCAGCAACATACTTCCTCAACTGGGAGACATGGAACACGTTGTGAATCCTACTCAAAGCCGGTGGCAAATCCAGTCGATAGGCCAGATCACCCACAATCTCCAGAATCTCAAACGGCCCAATGTACCTCGGGCTCAGCCTGCCCTTCTTCCCAAAATGAAAAACACCTCGGGTAGGAGACACCTTCATTAGCACATGGTCACCCACCTCGAACTCAAGCGGTCGTCGATAGTAGTCTGCGTAGGACTTCTGTCGACTTTGAGCTGTTAACAAACAACTCCTAATCAAAGCGATCTTCTCCGGGCTGCTAATAACATATCGGGTTCCGTACCCAAAGATTCTGACAGTTCGTCCCAACACAAAGGGGACCTACAGCGACGACCATACAATGCCTCATACGGAGCCATCTGAATCGAAGCATGCCAACTATTATTATAAGTGAATTCTATCAAAGGTAGCTGGGTTTCCCAATCATCTTTCCAATCAAGAGCACATGCCCTAAACATGTCCTCTAGGGTTTGGATAGTTCTCTCAGACTGACCATCGGTCTGCAGATGAAAAGCCGTACTGAAATTCAACTGCATGCCCTTCGCACGATGAACTGCCTTCCAGAAGTGCGACACGAATCTCCCGTCACGATCCGATACAATACTCTTGGGGGTACCATGTAACCTCATAATTTCCTTAATAAATAGCTGGGCCAATCTCTCAGGACCCCACGTGTCCTTAATATCCAAGAAGTGGGATGATTTGGTCAGACGGTCCACAATCACCTAAATCGTATTCATTCCTCGATGACTCATCGGCAAGCTAGTGATAAAATCCTTCTATATATCCTCCCATTTCCACTCGGGAATCAGGAGCGGTTTCAGCATTCCTGCGGGTCGCTGGTGCTCAATCTTAACCTGCTGATAGGTTAAACATCTCGAAACGAATTCGGCAACCTCACATTTCATATTCCCACACCAATAATTTTGCTTTAAATCCTTATACATCTTGCTAGATCCCGGGTGAATAGAGTATGGGGTAGCATGGGCTTCTCTCATGATAGAGTTCCTCAACTCTTCGTCTGCGGGTACACAAACTCAATCTCTAAAGCGTATCAATCCATCCTCATGGATCACGAATCCAGGGGTTTTCCCTTGAGTTACTTCATCCCGAACTCGAGATAAGAATGGGTCCGTAACTTGCTTCGATCTGATCATATTATCAAGAGACGAAGAAATCTCAAGTGTGAAAAGTTGTCCCTGAACAGGCTGTAACCAAACTTCAATTTCTGGCCTCATATGATCTAACTTCAACTCTCTCTGTGCTGTCAAGCGGCTCAGCATCTGCTCCTGCACTGTCTTACGACTCAAAGCGTCGGCAACCACATTTGCTTTGCCCGGATGATAGAGGATCTCAATATCATAGTCCTTGATTAATTCTAGCCACCTTTTCTGCCTCATGTTCAACTCCTTCTGAGTAAAAATGTACTTTAGGCTCTTGTGGTCAGTAAAGATCTGGCAGGTAACTCCATACAGATAGTGATGCCAGATTTTCAAAGCAAAACCCACGGCTGCTAGCTCCAAGTCGTAGGTCGGATAGTTAACTTCATAGGGTCTCAATTGTCTCGATGCATAGGCAATCAATTTCCCTTCCTGCATGAGTACACATCCAAAGCCCTGTCTCGACGCGTGACTGTACACCACGAATCCTTCCGTTCTTTTTGGTAGGACCAAAACAGGTGCCGAAATCAATCGACTCTTCAGCTCATCAAAACTTTGCTGACATGCTTCTGACCACAAATACTTCTTATCCTTCCGCAGTAAGTTAGTCATCGGTTGCGCAATTTTAGAAAATCCTTCTACGAACCGTCAGTAGTAACCTTCCAGGCCGAGGAAACTACGAACTTCCTTCACGTTCCTCGGTGGTAGCCAATCTCGAATGGCTTCCGTCTTTTGTGGGTCCACTCTCACCCCTTCGACTGATATCACATGCCCAAGAAAGATAACCTCAGGCATCCAGAATTCACATTTAGAAAATTTCCCATAAAGCTATTCCCGTCTCAATGCATCAAGAACTCGGTGGAGATGACGCTCGTGCTCTTCGTGGTCACGAGAGTAAATCAAGATGTCATCAATAAAAACGACTACAAAGCGATCCAGATAGTTAATAAAAACCCGATTCATCAACTCCATGAACACAGCTGGTGCATTAGTCAACCCAAATGGCATCACCACGAACTCATAATGCCCATAGCGAGTACGGAAGGCTGTCTTTGAAATGTCAGACTCTCGAATCCTTAGATGATGATAACCGGACCTCAAATTAATTTTAGAAAACACAGCAGCTCCCTGAAGTTGATCCAATAAATCATCAATACGAGGCAAAGGATATTTGTTCTTAATGGTTACCCTGTTCAGCTCACGGTAATCAATACATAAACGCAGAGATCCGTCTTTCTTTCGTACAAATAACACTGGTGCTCCCCAAGGGGACGCACTAGGTAGAATATAACCCTTCTCAGTCAATTCTTCCAGCTGGTTCTTCAACTCCGGCATCTCAGTTGGAGCCATACGATATGGTGCTTTCAAAAGCGGGGACGTACCCGGCTCCAACTCAATAATAAACTCCACCTCACGATGTGGAGGTAAATTTGGCAACTCGTCTGGGAATACGTCTGGGTAGTCTCGGACTACCAGAATGTTAGCCAATTCAACTGGTCGATCTGCTGTTTTGGTCATGTAGCATCAATAACCAATACACCCTTGATTAAGCAGTTTCACTGCTTTCATCGCGCTGATGACTCTCCTGGAACGATTGGGATTATCACCTCGAAAAATACACTCGAAACCATCATCAGAAGTGACGGTTACCATCCGCTTGCGGACACTAAGTATGGCATCATGACGATCCATCCAATCGATACCCAAGATTATATCATCCTTAGGTAAATCGACTACAATCAAATTTGACAACCACTCACGGTCGTTCATATGAATTGGACAGTCCTGGACTTCACGATTCCCAATAATTCTTCTACCATCGGGTATACCAATCACATAAGGCTCACAACTGATAACATGGTCTAGAGGCAAACTACTCAAACAAGAAGAAGATATAAAGGAGTGTGAAGCACCGGTATCAAAAAGAACACACACAGGCTGGAAGTGGGTCTTGAGTATACCTGAAATCATGCTGGCCTCGGGATCGTCAGCTTTCTTCATCTCGTAAATCCTGGGTTTCGCAGCTCTAGCACCAGGTGTACCACTTTGATTTCCATGGCCCATTCCCCTATTCGCCCCGGTGGTCTGATAGGAAGCGGACGGAGGCACCCGGTTCTGGACAGAGGACTGAACTGGAGCATGAGACTCTACTGGTTCATGTCCGGGTCCACTCCTACAAGAACGAGCACGGTGACCATTCTTGCCACAAGTATGGCATGTGATGGCTGGCTTTGGGCATTTGGGGCTGACATGCCCCTGGTCTCCACAGTTATAGCACACCACAGACGAGGGAACTGCTCGAGAGTGCGATCCGGCTGGCTTCGACGCCATGGGTGGTCGATCATAAGGGTTTGGCAATGACTGGGGCTTCCTGAATGTCCCCCGGTTACTCTCAATCTGGTTATGGTTCCTGGATCTTTTGTTGTTGGACTGTGGTTGCTTCTTGGAAATCTCCTTCGCGGTGAGTTCATACTCTAGAGCTTTCTCGATGAACTCTGGTAAGGTAGTACAGTGGTGATTCAGCAGCTGCATTCTCATTCGGGGTTTAAGCCTCTTGAGAAAGTATTTGATCTTATCAGCCTCTGTTCGGATAATTGTCGTGGCGAAAGGAAGGAGTGCCTGGAATTTCTCAGGAACAGATAATACATCATCGTCTTCATACGGGTCCAGGTTCGCAGCTTCGCGATTTGGCCTCACGGAGTGGCCCTGGATAGTAACGGTCTAGCATGAGGTTTTTAATTTCCTCCCAAGTATAAACACCATCAGCTAGCCTCACTGAAAGCCACCAGGTATGATCGCCTTTGCTAAGATAGTAAGCGGCTACAGAGACGCGACTCTCTTCTGGGAAGTTCACCATCTCGAATAATTTCTCAAAGTGTTCAATCCAATGCACAATGTCAGCAAGCTCAGAGGAGCCTTCAAAGGTCGGAGGTCACTGGCGAGAGATGTCGCTGTTGATCCGACTCACGGGTCCGCCAAGCACAGGAGGAGGATGAGGCCCCTGTTGCTGGCCAGTAGTAGCTCTCTGCATAGCTTCCATTAATTGACCCATCTGGGTCATCTGTGTCATCATGCCCTGCATCACAGTGTAAGGATCGACACGCGCATCCTCTTGTCCAGTGTGGTGCGATTGTTCCCTAGAAGGTGAACCACTGGCTGCGGAACTGTGCTCCACATTCGCGCGCCTGTTGGCTCATGGGATCGGGATTTGGCCCCTTCCGCGGCCTCGTCCCCCTCTTCCACAACCTCTCAGATTTCTATCCATACTGAAAGAATCAAACCGCAATGATAACCATAAGTACAGTTCATGATACCATTCAAAGTTCATGCTAAGTTAATAGCAACAAAGAATTACATATTTTAAGAAAACAGTTCACAATGAATTATCGACACTATGAGTGTCACACAAAATATCATATCGACGCCGAGTCGAAAATTTCAACCATATAATCAATCCAGAATTTACCTCGCATTATCAATCTGTTAGGAGTATTTTTATGCACTTATTTATCATTATTTTATATCCATTTTGAGCCTAAATCTGCATAAATGAGCTTTTAATGCACTATCTTTATATGTTTTGTATAAAATTGGAGTCCGGAAGCTCAAACGGCGAAAAACGGGCCAAAACGACAATTTTTGGCCACAGGGCCGCAGACAAGTAAAGCGCATCATGCGCACACGCACGGCACACCAAGACGCTGAGCGCACTGTACCGGGGGCCGCGGCACGCACTTACTGAGCCGCGGCCCATGACGAAAACCTGCGCCCAGGTTAAAGGCGCTGAGCATTAGGGGCCGCGGCACGCACTTACTGAGTCGCGGCCCACGGGGCGGTAATGATGATTCAGCCCTCATTTTTTGGACTTTTCTGAAGCCCATTTTCAACCTAATTCCCGGACGCGTTTTGGAGGCTAAGGATAGCTATAAATAAACATTGAAGGTCAGAAAAAGACCAAGGGGGATCGATAGATCGTTGGAGGGAATCGAAGAACACAAGAATCCGACGAGAGCGGAAACGAAGAGATTTGTGGGCGACGACAAGACCACGGATCCCTTGCGGTTTTTCTTAAGTTTTCCGCATCTTATTTTCTAGATCTGTTCGAGTAGGATTGTGATTGTAGCCGATTACATGACGGTTTGATTTATTTATTTTTATTTCAATTCACTCGTTATTCGTATTGAGTTGGATTCTTCTCACTGTTCTCAATGCTTTCAATTATCTGGCCAAAAGTTGAATTGATTTGAATGTCTTTATGGATTCGGGAGATGAAATTTAGGCATAGTTCTTGTGAGAAAAATCATGATTTTCGTGAGATAGGGATATACTCATGGGAATTGTGAAGCCTGTTTATTGTGGGAATTCATGAACTGTTTTAGCTATTAATTATCTAATTCGAATAGGGATATATCGAGTTAATAATTCTTAGTATTTTCTATCGACCTTGGGAAAGACTTTAGAATAATTTAGGAATTCCTGGCTTACAATCAATTGAATAAAAGTGAATTGAATTAAATAAAAATCATTCCTGATTGTTTGAGGCGAAAATCATAATCCTACGCTATTATTATTATTATTATTATTATTTTTTAGTATTACTATTATTATTTTCTATTTATTTTTCTGCAATGAGTGTAGAAATAATTTCTATATAATTGTTCTTCAAATAAAACTACGAGTTGACTATATTTTGGTACTTAGTGAAATCAGTTCTCGAGGGAACGATATCTTACTTATCAGTTTATTACTTGTTGACACCGTGCACTTGCGGCATAGTGTGAGGGATTTCCTCACAACAAGTTTTTGGCGCCGCTGCCGGGGACTGATTTTTCGCTAATATCATTGCCAAGCGACTCTAATTTTAATTTGAAGTTTTTTTTCTTTAGTTTCTATTTTTTTTTCTTTTTTATTTTTTTCATTATGTTTTCCTTTGATTATCGTGACCCTTGGCATTTCATAAATTTCGATGATCTTAATAATTTGCCTAATAGGGTCAGTCAGCCCTCTCTCCCGAAGCAAAAGACCATGCTTGAACATTGTGTAGACACTCTCAAAAATCCTGATAGTACCCCTCTTGAGCGAGAATGTGCAAGTCGTGGTCTTGAGATTCACTATGGTTATTTTCCAGCTCATCGATTTAGTAGTGAAGTTGAGGGGAGGTTGAGAAGAAAGACATGCTGAGTTTTAGGGTCGATCACCCAGCACCTGATAATTACATAAAGTATGATGAGATTGTAGAAGAAGTTACCATTAATGATGTTTCCAAAGAAATTTCATTAATTTGTCATCAAACTTCAAATAATAAGGTGAATACTTTTGTGCCTAAAATTTTATTAACGGTATCACACATAATTTTTCCTAAATCCATATTGGGAGAGATTGGCCCCATTACTTTTGATTTTGTTGAGGCTGATTCTTTGAGTTCTAATGAGGTTGTTCATGATATGTCTTTATTATTACCCATTCGAACTCTGCTTATTTTTTCATACCTTATAATTATTATATTCTTTCATTATTTTTTGGTTGTCCGCATAATTATTCTTACTCATTATTTTTGGCAACCAGGCATGAACCAAAGTCTCCCTTGTGGAATAAGAGGCTTATAGATTGCAAGATGGGGGTATTTGGCAATTTCCCTAGAAAGAAGCCACGTTAATTTTTTTTATTTGCCACGTTGTGCTCAAGACGTAAAATAGAGCGCTTGATGGGAGGCAACCCATCATTTTTACTTGCTTTCTAGTTAGTTGTTTTTATTTGATTTTTCGTTAATAATTTTTTTTCTTTGTTTTGTTATTTCGTTTGGATTCGTGTATTCTTGTTGGCCCTTATTTCTCTAATATTTTTTTAACCCCAATGAGTTATTATCCTTCATATTCTAGTCTTTCTTGACTTAATGTCTATAGTTATTTCATGACTAGAGACTAAGTTTAGGGGTCCCTGGTGATATTGGGCATTATTTGAAGTATGGATTGACAGACGATTCCACTCAGACATGTGCTGGCGTTCAAGAAGACATTTGGAATAAGATTCACTTTTCCTTACCTCTTTTATTTTCACATGAGTTTTATTGTTGATGATTTTATGTGTAGTGGAATAAATTGAAGCATGCGATATTTTCTTAATTTTTCTTGGTTATAAATTGCGATTTCATCATTGCTTTATTTTTCTTGCATGTTGTTGATGGTTTTTGCCAAAAAAACATGAATTTTTCGTGAATTTTTCGTGCTTCCGTGTGTAAAACTGATGTTACGATACTGATTTGTTTTTGAAGAAACGGTTGACTTTTGGTCGAGTTGCAGACAGCGATATCTGTTTCCTCTGAGTATTCATTTAGGTCCAAAATTTTTCGTTGTTGTAGAAATCTTAGCGTATAAGAAAGGAGACATACGTGTTTTCAAATCGCCGTCTATATGTTTGGTTATACTTTTCGCGTAGCTAGTCGTCCAGTAACATGAGTCTTGTTGGCACTTGAATTGAGTTTAGAGTCGGACAGTTTTTCCCAAAAAGTCGAGAAATTATACATGTTCTATGATGGAAAGTCTAGTAACCGGGGGTATTCACGTGACCCGTTGTTTACTCTCGCGTAAAACGACAACCCTGAATAGACTTATGGTTTAGAAATATCGCATTTGCCGATGATGGGAAGCCTAGTAACCGGGGGTATTCACGCGATCCGTTGTTTACTTTCGCGTAAAACAGCAACTTGAATCGGACGTGCAGGAATAGCTATTCGAGTTTTTTCTCCGTTGTAGAGGGAGACTTAGTAACTAGAAGCATCCATATGCCCCATGAGTGTCTTTTACGTCAAACGGTTCCCCAATACATGAGAATGGAAATCCACCCTAGGATTATCCCGATGAAACATCCCGAGATCCGAAACCTAGTGGTTAACTCGAATCATATTATTGATCATACATAAGGGAATGCTGTCCGAGGTTTATTTTTGACGATGAAACTCTTGAATTTATGCCATTAGACTGTGGGACTGGGCGAGTTGGCTTGTTTACTTTAACCCTTCATATTGACGATCGGTTAAATTCACGCTTGTTAATCTTTGAGCTTGATTTTCTTCATGAACGATTGATTAGGACTGAAAATGATTACTTCTTGGAATCAGGTCCGTGAATGTGACTCACTAATATGATACTCGTATTATTCTTTGAGATTTTCAGGGTAGTATTGACTAAGTTGAGCACCATGGATTTGCACGATCATTCACGATACTTTTTATTTGAAATTGATTTTTTTTGCTTGAGGACAAGCAAAGGCTCAAGTTTGGGGGTATTTGTTAGGCCTATTTTTATGCGCTTATTTATCATTATTTTATATCCATTTTGAGCCTAAATCTGCATAAATGAGCTTTTAATGCACTATCTTTATATGTTTTGTAGAAAATTGGAGTCCGGAAGCTCAAACGGCGAAAAACCGGCCAAAACGACAATTTTTGGCCTGGGGCCGCGGCACACGCACGGCACACCAAGACGCTGAGCGCACTGTACCGGGGGCCGCGACACGCACTTACTGAGCCGCGGCCCATGACGAAAACCTGCGCCCAGGCTAAAGGCGCTGAGCATTAGGGGCCGCGGCACGCACTTACTGAGCCGCGGCCCACGGGGCGGTAATGATGATTCAGCCCTCATTTTTTGGACGGTTATGAAGCCCCTTTTTATCCTAATTCCCGGACGCGTTTTGGAGGCTAAGGATAGCTATAAATAAACATTGAAGGTCAGAAAAAGACCAAGGGGGATCGATAGATCGTTGGAGGGAATCGAAGAACAGAAGAATCCGGGGAGAGCAGAAACGAAGAGATTTGTGGGCGACGACAAGACCACGGATCCCTTACGGTTTTTTCTTAAATTTTCCGCATCTTATTTTCTAGATCTGTTCGAGTAGGATTGTGATTGTAGCCGATTACATGACGGTTTGATTTATTTATTTTTATTTCAATTCACTCGTTATTCGTATTGAGTTGGATTCTTCTCACTGTTCTCAATGCTTTCAATTGTCTGGCCAATAATTGAATTGATTTGAATGTCTTTATGGATTCGGGAGATGAAATTTAGGCATAGTTCTTGTGAGAAAAATCATGATTTTCGTGAGATAGGGATATACTCATGGGAATTGTGAAGCCTGTTTATTGTGGGAATTCATGAACTGTTTTAGCTATTAATTATCTAATTCGAATAGGGATATATCGAGTTAATAATTCTTAGTATTTTCTATCGACCTTGGGAAAGACTTTAGAATAATTTAGGAACTCCTTGCTTACAATCAATTGAATAAAAGTGAATTGAATTAAATAAAAATTATTCCTGATTGTTTGAGGCGAAAATCATAATCCTACGCTATTATTATTATTATTATTTTTAGTATTACTATTATTATTTTCTATTTATTTTTCTGCAATGAGTGTAGAAATAATTTCTATATAATTGTTCTTCAAATAAAACTACGAGTTGACTATATTTTTGTACTTAGTGAAATCAGTACTCGAGGGAACGATATCTTACTTATCACTTTATTACTTGTTGACACCGTGCACTTGCGACATAGTGTGAGGGATTTCCTCACAACACAATCAGATAAATCCTATCACAAATCCTTGGAATAACAAGATCAACAAAGAGATCTATCCCGATATCAATATCATGCCAGTAATTAAATCATGGCTCATAAAGTACATACCGTATTTGGATCGTAGGGTCAGGCGCTTGCACAGGTCACACGTGACACGAAGGTCTTTTGATACTAGTTCATTTCACAATGACTCATAAAAAGAAAACAACTCTCTGATACCATCTTCTGTAACACCCCAAAAGGGCGGCTATTACAGTGCCGTGGACCCCATGCTGGGACCCACCAGGCGATATCCAAAAACAGATTAAATAAGTATTATTTGTGATACCGAACCACAATAAATAGTCAGTACTCCGATTAGGAGTTTATTAAAAATATGGCCAACGGCCTTGCGATACACAAGATCCGAAATACAAGTATAAACCATATGGAGATGGAATATACTTCAAATACCAATACAACCAGATAGTAATTTAAATGAAGCGGAAATAAGGTAACATTACACGGTTTAACATAACCGGACAACAAATGATTTGGGATCCCCGAACTAGTATCCTTCGAACCCTTCGCCGTCAACATGCTCTTCCCGTGCCTTGCCTTTGCCTCAACCTAAAATACAACACAAGTATTTCGCCCAAAACACAGGTTAGATATATATGATACATGATTCTCCCGACATTATACAATTCACATATATTAGATCTCAAGAAAATATCCTGACTATTGAACATACCCCTCGGGCGTATGAACAATCAGTCACAAACCATCAAACATATCCAATCAACATGGACTATGAACGACTAAACAATAGGGCTCAAGATGGACATCACAGTACGCCCGATCCGGAAATGTGTCCGTGTACATGTCCACCCCGTATACGGAATCCAGAATATACGTGTGACAATGTACCTTATTAGCCTCACGAACTACGTCTCATGTGCAGAGTCCAATACGGAAACATCCACGTATGACTATATAAGTGCCCGGCTAAAAATCCTACACAATAACCTATCGGCACGCAGATATGATTCCAGAAATGTCACGATACAACATGACAAAGAAATTCAATGAAATACATATCCGATTAAGGATCAAGAAAACTCACCGAAGTGACAATAAGGACCAACGAGATCAACGATTCAAAGCGACGTACTTGGGAATGCAACCCCATGATGAGAACGGAATAACGTCAAAGACAATGTCAAATCACGACAAACATTTCATAAACATTTCATACACATGAAATGTATAACCATCACAAGAATCTAATCATCATTATAACCAAGCAAGATAACTTGCCTCAATACGGAGACGAGAATAATCCTCTTCTTGTCGAAACGAACGAACGGTCCTCGACTAATATCGTTTACTCGAACAAGCAACCTTAAACGAAATACATTTTACTCAATAACATATTCGTATAATTATCAATATAGGATTAGTAAGACGACACCCTACAATCCATTAGAATAGTTTCGCTATCTCAAAATATCGAAGTCTTATACCAAGAATTCTTTTTACCTCATCTCAACCATAAAATTGGTTCACAATACTTTTACCGAATGTTCACATGATTCTTTATAAATAAGAATTTTATCAAGAACATGTTGAACAACCACTTATGTTGTCAATATCATCTTATGTTGATTAAACTTTCCAAAACATTACAATGTTGAAAGGTAAAATCTTCACAATTATGTTCAACAATACATCTCATCTAAATTGAATATTAAGCTTACAATAAGGTTATATTAGTTATGAGATTACACCATATTCATGAAGGTTATCAAAATCATTCTTACAAACCTGGAGGATTCATTAATATCATTTATGAGTTCACTACGTTAAGAACACCACAAGATGATCAAACACATTCTTAGGTTATCAACACATCCGTTTAATAAGAAGTTATTGTTGTAATTATCAAGATCCTTACTATTCTTCAAAGACTTGTGAAGCTGAACCATAATGATTTGTTAAAGCTTTTGAGATCTCTGAACAAGATCATCTAATCCTATCTATAAGATTATCAAGTTCTTCCCAAGGTAATTAAATACCTAAAATGGTGTTTAAACACTTTATGATATCAATTCTATTGGTTAAATCCAACTATGATGAAGTTAACCGATTCAACGATGTTCTACTGAGCTAAATTCGTCCAGCAAGATGAGTATGATAATTACAACATGGTTAATATCACTATATCATCAAGAATACATCCATTTCAAACCCTCATTTATCATATTCATCAAAAGTATTTAAAAAGTTGGATTAAAACTATGTTTACTTGATTAATTTAACTCTAGGTGAAATATACTTCATCATTAACACCAACATACGAAAAGTACAGAGAAGAGATGCACACATACCTTCAGAAATAATGAATAACTCTCAACACTACAAGAAAGTACACTCCAAGCTCAAGAACACCTCCTAATCTTCAAGGTAATGAGCTCCACTTCAAGATTTAAGGCTTAAACACAAGTTGGAGGAGGTTGATATCGATTTGGGGGTGCAGAGGGATGATATATGGAGAGAAAATCGGTTTAGAGTTGTGAAGAAATGAAAAACAGGCTGGTCCTATAAATAGATCAGACATGTGCTTAACGTACGCTATCGGGGAAATTTAGTGTACGTTAACTCTCTTACGTACGCTAACCGGTTAATGTTACGTACGTAAGCGGCTTACAGTGGCTACTGTCTTGAATCCGCAGGCCACTAGTGTACGCTAACTAACAGGGTGTTACATACGCTATTAAAGGTTGACTCTGACCGACACGACAGCTCAGACATCACACACATGCATGACAACGGATAACAGGTTCACGTGCGGTAGTTAACTGATGTCAGATTCTCTCTTAGCGTACGCAACAGAGGAAACATTACGTACGTTAAGGCACAAGATTAACATACGATAATCATGCTACGTAGCGTACACTACACCAACAGAAACAGTTTAAAAAATGCAACTCTCCAATTAACATCGAATCATCAAGTATGAAATGAAATAACAACGATATGAAGCTCAAATCTATAATACCTCAACATAATACTAAATGCAACGATCCACGATAATCAAATTATCCGAATAATACAACGACAGGTAAAAATGAAAAATTACAGTCGGATATTACAATGGATACCCAACAACTCTGACGGCCGGGTCGGACGTTCGACAACATCCCGATCCGCTCCATCCACAATCCAAATCAAAATGAACATCACGAAACACGACGTACGATGCCACAACATATACTCAATCGAGAAGATACATGCGACAATAAGTCGCACCCAATATAAACGACTACGTGATGGTAACAAACAGTGTGTCACGATAAAAATCCTTTCGATCTGACGACAACAGAAAAAAATATCCGACGTAAAAGACACCCAAAACAAGACAACAAAAAACAAAAATACCGGATATTACAGTAGGTTGGTTCGCCCCAGCAACCCACCTTGACATTACTTCATATTGCACGTGTATACTATCTTTAAAATAATTTTTGATGTTTCCGTCAAATTAGATTTGATCACAAACCGACACTTGGCTCCATCCCTAGATACTTCTTTTTGTAATTTGTTTGGTGCAGAAACCTAAAAAAAATGGCTAGGGTTCAACCATTCGTATAGCCGAAACAATGAGTGTTGGATTCATCCATGTGAGCCATCCCAGCCATTCGACGATGAATCGAAACAATGAGGGTAGAATTCAACGCTTTGAGTCTGTTTAAAAGTTGTATAATCGTACCCTCTCTAATCCAATTTAAATGTGATGTTACTACCTGTTTTTGTCCAAACTCGAATAGTTATATCTGAACGATGATGATGTGGTTCAGCTACCAAGATCCATTTAAATTTATATAATATCTAAATAACCAAATATAAGTTATTATATGTCTTAATAAAACTCGAAGATTATAATAAATATTAAGAATAACTAATATAAATAACAAAAGATTAAAAAATAAAATTGTAATTATAAATATAGAAATTATATAATTTACTATATTCGTTAAGTCTTTATATACTTGTACACATTTCAAATTCGAGTAAAAAATTATTGTATAATGAATTAAAATGTAAAGTGACCAATATCTGTCTAATTATATTTTCAAAATTAGCTTAGAACATATAAAAATATTTCGAATTGAAACAAATTATTGTTAAACTTTTTCTTACGGTGTAGGTGGTTAGTAAAACTATTATTGAATTTATTTGATTATTAATCATTGCCAAGATAACTACTTCCTCCGTTCTCTTATTATTGCAACGTGTTGACTATTACATTGTTCACACACTGTCTTTTGACTATCTTTGGTTCATATATATGAAAAAAGATAGTCATGTGAGATCTTGTTAGATTCACCGCGAAATATATTTTCAAAAAATCAAATTTTTATAATTTTTGAAAATAAAGAATTAAAGATATTAATAATCAAAGTCATGCATTGGCAAGCGTGAAAGTCCAAATGTTGCAATTATAGTAGAACCAACAGAAGCTTGAAAATGTATATTTTATTATTTTATGGCCAAATAGGCTTGTCGTTTTGGCCCGTCCACGAAATTTTTTTTCATATTTAGTAAGGATACTCTAAATATTTCACTTTGAAAGTACAATAAAAACAATTTTTTATTCCAATCACACAACACACTCAAGTAATTTCTTAAAACTTATCCTGAAATCAAATGAGTAACTTCTTGGTGGACGGAGGAAATATTTTTCTATTAAAATTTGATTGATACAACATTTAACTTAACATAAAAGAATAACGAATTTTAATTTGAAACTGACCACTATGAACTCAGAATATTAAAAAAAAAAAATCAAAATGGCCAAATAAACCCATTTAGCCAAAACCAATTAACTACTCTGTGAACTAAATCTGAATGAAAAAATTTATATTAATTTTAAATATTTATTTATGTTTTTTAATCGGTGGAGTCTCGTTCAAAAAGATATGAAATTCAAAAACTTGTTGGATTAACTATCTGTTTTACAAACTTGCTGGGCGAAAATAAAATACAACTGGAAAAAACAAATTACAACTCGAAACTCAGAAACTACAGGACTCAAATAAGAAGAAAAATAAAATTACGTAACTCAAATGTAATTGAAAATACAAGAAAATAAAAATATAAAACCGTAAAGTAATGCCGAGTCGAGGAATCCTCTATCCGCAAGACGAAATACGCCCAGAGTGCTTCCTGCTCCGACGTATCGCCCCAAAGATAAAACGGCAACGCCTCGTAGATAGTAGTACCACAAGACCTACGAGCTCCGCGAATCGGAAGAGGTGAGGACAGAGCTCCGACTTATGATATGCAGAGGATGATAAGAAATCGTATGTTAATGGCTCGGCCAAAAGCATGTTCTCGATGCATATGAGATGCATGCCTATTTATAGGCCATCTCACCTCAGGGAGTTAATACAGCCTACTAATGGCTATCATAATGCAACATTTATGCCGCATTATGGTCGAGTTACGAATTCAAACAATGGCAGGGTTACGAAATTCAAACTCGCCATTAACTCCTCCCCATAACACTCCGGGAGGTTACTTCCGGGTTGGATCAATTTGAACAAATGTGACGCACTGACCGTATTCACTTCCTTAACCATCTGACGGATGTACTGACATCCTTATGTGCACATACGAGCCCAACTACGTTGTTGAGCTTGTCCAAAATTCTTTAAGCTAGCCCAAGGCCTAGCTCACGGCCAAGCCCACGAACAGGCCCAAAGACCAGCCCAAAGACCAATTGCCAAGATCCAAGATCCAAGATCCAAGATCCAAGATCCAAGATCCAAGATCCAAGTCCAAGTCCAAGTCCAAGGTCAAGGCCAAGGTCCAAGGTCCAAGGTCCACGGTCCACGGTCCACGGCACGCGGCACGCGGCACGCGGCTCGCGGCTCGCGGCTCGCGGCCGCGGCCGAGGCCGAGGCCGAGGCGAGGCGGGCGGGCGGCGGCGGCGCGCGCGTGTGCGCGCGTGTGGGCTTTAAGCCCATACACATGTGCCATTAATTATTACATGCATAAAGGTAACTCCTTATATACTAGAATAATGATGGTTCATTATTCAATGTGGGATTCTATCCCTTATTAATTCACAATTAAGTGAAACTTTAATTCACTATTTCTCACTCACCGAATCGGTTTAGAGAAAGTGAATATACCACGATCATCTACTCGAACGTAGATCGATCCTATGATATTTAATTTTAAAAAATAAAATTAAAATCATTAACGATTCCAACAATCCCCACATGAGTGAAAATAGCCCAAATGCAATATGCAGACTCAAGCTCACCTCAAGAGGCGTTAAAGTATAAGGATAGGTAGTTCGTGACTTTGAACCTTCCATAGTTAACATCATCGGGTACACAAAGGATTAGTGGCTTGATGCTTTGAACTATTCCCCCACGGCGTGCACCGAGACAATAGTGCTAACACTTGAACACCTCAACCTCATCCGTTCTCACGTTTTGTGTCCTTTGCGGGCCTTGGACACCTCTTTGGATTCATAAGTGTATTTCAAGAAGCGGCCCCACTTCTCACTTATATAGGTGATTCTTTACCGAGTATCTTGCCATACTCAACCTCCTTGAGGTCTTTAGGAATCATTAAAAGTCATAGACTTAACCTCACCACTAGGCAAGCTTTCAACACTCAATTGCTCTATAGGAATAAACTTAGATGAGTGTTTTACACGAACTCTCATAGTTTAGTTCTCCCATTGAACCAAGTTCTTGGGATCTCCAGTCATCTTGGTTGGGTTACCACTATGATAATTCTCCATTTGTGGATTTTAAACCCATTCCTCTAGAAATTTATTCATTTGATCACGGTTTAACCCTTTGGTTAGCGGATCCGCTAGATTATCCATTGACCTCACATAGTCAATAGAGATAACCCCATTTTTGATCAAATGTCTTACGGTATTATGGCGTCGACGAATATGTCGAGACTTTCCATTATACACGTTACTTCGCCCTACCAATAGCAATTGGCTATCACAAAGGAATCATCACCGCAGTAATCGGCTTGGACCAACATGGAATATCTTCTAGAAAGTTTCGAGCCATTCGGCTTCTTCACCACTTTGTCCAAAGCTATGAATTCCGATTCCATGGTGGATCGGGCTATACACGCTTGTTTCGCGGACTTCCACGAGACAGTTCCACCCCAATGGTAAACACGTAACCACTTGTAGAAAATGAACTTTTCGTATCGGATATCCAATTCGCATCACAAGACTTCTTCAAGTACCGGGGTATCTCGAATAGTGTAGCCCAAGGTTTTGAGTATGCTTTAAGTACCTCAAAACTCTAACGAGAGCTTTCCAATGCTCTTTGCTTGGATTGCTCGTGTAGCGACTTAATTTGTTCACAGCGCAAGCTAAATCGGGTCGAGTGCAATTTGTAAGATACATTAAACACCCGATGACTCGTGCATATTCTTCTTGTGCAACGGCTCCCTCGATTTTTGCTCAAGTGATCATTTAAATCTATAGGGTCTTAGCCGCAAGCTATCAAAAGCATTAAACTTCTTGAGAACTTTCTCGGCATAGTGAGATTGTGTCAAGATGATTCCATCTCGATTTTCTCAAAATTTTCATTCCAAGAATCACATCGGCTAGCCCCATGTCTTTCATGTCAAAATTTCTTTTAACATGTTCTTAGTATCGTTAATCACTTGTATATTGTTACCCATGATTAACATGTCATCTATATAAAGACACACAATAACATAACCGTTATTAGTGTTCTTAATATAAACACATTTATCACACTCGTTTATTTTAAAACCATTTGATAACATTACATTATCAAATTTCAAGTGCCACCGTAGTGGAGCTTGTTTCAATCCATAGGGACTTAACCAGCTTGCAAACCTTTTTCTCTTGTCCAGTACTACAAACCCTTCAAAGTTGTTCCATATAGATCTCTTCATCCATCACCATTCGTAAAAGCAGTCTTAACATCCATTTGATGAATCTCAAGATCGTGCAAAGCAAAGAATCGCGAGAAGCACTCGAATAGATGTAATTCTCGTACAGTGAATAGGTATCGAAAAAATCGTACCCTTCCTTCGTTTGAAACCTTTGACTACTAAACGAGCTTTATACTTGTCAATTGACCCATCACCTTGTACTTTCTTTTAAGGATCCATTTGCATCCTAAGGGCTTACAACCTTCAGTAAATCAACCAAAACCTAAGTTTGGTTTTGTAAAATTGAGTCAATTTCACTCAATGCCTTCTTTCCGCAGCAACCCGTCTGTCCGGCATAAGCTACTTTAATCGACGTTGGTTCTTCATCCAACATGAATGCTATGTAGTCGTGTCCAAATGTCTTTGGTGTCCTAACCCTACTACCACGTCTCGGTTCTACATCTTCCAGATTAGATCTCGATCGCTTACGTGACTTTGGATTTACATCCATGCATTTTGAACTTGTTCCTTCATCTTCAACTCTATTGCTAGAATTGTTCTCAACTTTATCATTATCCTTACAAGGATATATGTTTTCAAAGAATACAAGATTCCTTGATTCAATTGTTGTTCCCACAGTCATTTCAGGAACTTCTGACTTGTGGATAACGAACCGATAGGCACTACTATTTAGTGCATACCCAATAAAGATACAATCGACCGTCTTAGGTCCAATTTTAACTTGTTTAGGTAGAGGTACCTCAACCTTAGCCAAACACCCCCACACTTTGAGATATTTGTATGAAGGTTTTCTACCTTTCCACAACTCATAAGGGGTAATATCCTTACCTTTGCGTGGAATCTTGTTCAATATGTAGTCGGGTCGTCAGATGCCTTCCCCACATGTTCTGGGCAACCCGAACTAATCAATAAGGCATTCATCATATCTTTAAGGGTTCGATTCTTACGCTCAAGAACGCCATTAGATTGTGGTGCATATGGAGTCGTTGTTTGATAAATTATACCACTTTCGCATAATTCCTCAAACGGGGCTACATATTCGCCACCTCTATCGCTTCGAACCATCTTAATACGATAGCCTAATTGATTCTCGGCTTCATTCTTGAAGTTCTTAAAAGCTTCAGTAGCCTCATCTTTACTTCTCAAAAGATAAAGATAACAATATCTTGTGCAATCATCTATAAAAGTGATAAAGTACTTCTTACCACCTCTAGTTTGCAAAAACTTTAAATCACACACATCTGTGTGAATTAATTCAAGGGGTTGTGTGTTTCGTTTTACCGAATGAAACGGAAGTTTCGTCATTTTTGCTTCAACACAAATTTCACATTTGTTTTGAGTATTGACTTCATTTAATTTTAGTAAATCTAAGTTTACTAATCTTTTTATAGCATTTAGATTCACATGACCTAATCTACAATGCCATAAATCGTAACACTACCAAGTAAGAGGAAGCAGAGCATTTTCATTAGCATTATCGACTTGATTACATGGCGTTTAGCCAACGCATTAAGTTTAAAGAGTCCCTCCGTGAGGTAACCCTTACCAAGAAACCTATCAAACTTTTTTATGATAATTCTATCCGACTCAAACACTAGTTTAAACCCCTTTTTCACTAGTATAGAGCCTGAGATCAGATTCTTCCTCATATCCTAACATGAAGCACATTCTTTAAGGTGAGTGTCCGTCGACGTAAGTTTGAGGTCCACTTCTCCAACTCCGATAATTTCGGATGAAGTGGATTTCCCATGTTGAGCTTCCTCCCCTCAACAGCTTGATAGTTCTTAAACTGGCTCCTATCGGCACCAACGTGGGCGGTCGCACCGGTGTCGACGTACCAACCACCTTGGTTCTCAACGTGGTTGACTTCTTCGGTGACCACAGCAGCAAGGTCATCCTCTTTCCATCCGCCGTTAGACTCGGCGATGTTGGCAACATGTTTCTTCTTCTTGTTGGCCTTCGGCTTTCGGCGCCTTTTCGCCGTATGCCCATGTTTGCCACGCTTGAAGCAATCACCATCAAATTTCTTGACCGGTTGCTTCCTTTGCTCTTGTTTTGGACACTGGACGAGCCCTTTATCGAGGGACCGCCATGCTCCAACAGATTGGCCTTAGCATCAATCAGGCCTTTTGGTTTGTGGTCATTTTTGCGCACGTCAGACTCGATGCGCAATTTCACAATCAAGTCTTCAAGAGTCATCTCCTTTCGCATGTGCTTAAGGTAGCTCTTGAAGTCTTTCCAACTAGGGGGCAACTTTTCGATCACAGTTGCAACGGTAAAAGCGTCCGGTAGGGCCATTCCTTCGGCATTGACATCATGAACGATGAGTTGGAACTCTTGCACTTGTTCCATGACAGGCCTTGAGTCAACCATCTTGTAGTCCAGATACTTTGCGACTACAAACTTCTTTGTACCTGCATCATCACTACGAAACTTCTTTTCAAGTGCTTCCCACATCTCTTTTGATGTGTTTACAACAGAATAAACATTGTACAAACTATCTTCTAAAGAATTCAGAATAAAGTTTTTACAAAGATAGTCTCCATTATGCCAGTTGTCATAAGCAATGGATCAGAAACTAGTCTCTTGAGCATTTGGCACCGGTGGCGCATCTTCCTTAAGGAAGTTAGCAAACCCCAATGTTGTTAAATAGAACAACATCTTTTGTTGCCACCTTTTAAAGTCGGCACCACCAAACTTTGGTGGCTTCTCGGCGGTAGGCATCATCCTAGGCCCCGAGGTTGTTCCAAAAAAGGAACCACTCGTGTTGAACCCGTAGGCTCCAACAGTAGATCCTAACATGGATCCAACGGTACCACTAAAAGTGGAACCTACGGTGCCACTCGAGGTGGATCCACCGGTAGTCAGAAAGGGGTTCGAAAACACCCATGGAGTTGTTGCTGAGGTAGTCGAGCTCATCATGCTGGACAAGGTTGCGGCAATTGTGTTTGCCACGTTGGAAGTTTCGGTCGCGGAGGCAAAGGCAGCGGTGGTGGCGGAGTCGGTGGCAGCAACGGTCGTCATCTCCAGTTGTAGGATTTAGCAAGTAATATTTCGTCTTGCGCTTGTTGGATTAACTATCTGTTTTACAAACTTGCTGGGCGAAAATAAAATACAACTGGAAAAAACAAATTACAACTCGAAACTCAGAAACTACAGGACTCAATAAGAAGAAAAATAAAATTACGTAACTCAAATGAATTGAAAATACAATAAAAAAAAAATATAAAACCTTAAAGAAATGCCGAGAAGAGGAATCCTCTATCAGCAATACGAAATACGCCCAGTAGTGCTCTCTGCTCGACGACGCCCCCAAAGATAAAACGGCAACGTCTCGTAGATAGTAGCACCACAAGACCTACGAGCTCCGGCGAACTGGAAGAGGTGAGGACAGAGCTCCGACTTATGATATGCAGAGGATGATAAGAAACTGTATGTTAATGGCTCAGTTCGAAAAAGCATGTTCTGATGCATATGAGATGCATGCCTATTTATAGGCCATCTCACCTGCAGGGGAGTTAATACAGCCACTAATGGCTATCATAATGCAGTCATTTATGCTGCATTATGGTCAGGAGTTACGAAATTCAAACAATGGCAGGGGTTACGAAATTCAAACCTGCCATTAACTCCTCCCCATAACACCTGGGAGGTTACTTCCGGTCGATCAATTTGAACAACAGACGCACCTGGACTGTATTCAGCTCCTTAACCATCGGACGGATGTACCTGGACATCCTTATGTGCACATACGAGCCCAACTACGTTGTTGAGCTTGTCCAAAAAATTCTTTAAGCTAGCCCAAGGCCTAGCTCACGGCCAAGCCCACGAACAGGCCCAAAGACCAGCCCAAAGACCAATTGCCACACGGCACGCGGCACGCGGCACGCGGCTCGCGGCTCGCGGCTCGCGGCCGCGGCCGAGGCCGAGGCCGAGGCGAGGCGGGCGGCGGGCGCGCAAGGCAGCGCGCGTGTGGGCTTTAAGCCCATACACATGTGCCATTAATTATTACATGCATAAAGGTAACTCCTTATATACTAGAATAATGATGGTTCATTATTCAATGTGGGATTCTATCCCTTATTAATTCACAATTAAGTGAAACTTTAATTCACTATTTCTCACTCACCGGGAATCGGTTTAGAGAAAGTGAATATACCACGATCATCTACTCGGAACGTAGATCGATCCTATGATATTTAATTTTAAAAAAATAAAATTAAAATCATTAACGATTCCAACAAAACTTAGATATATAATGATGTAAATTTGACAAAATATCACATAGTGTAGAGAGTTTAACTTGATGATCCAAACCACAACGTTATTAAACTATCTCCAATAATAACTGCAAAATGGTGCTGATCACTATCTTTGTGTTAATCCTTCTGCAATAACTACTGTAAAAACTCTTGTATTTTTGTGATATCTGCAGTGTACTCTTGTATTTTTGGGATGCCTGCAGTGTTCCCCTATTTATAGTATAATATTATTAATTCTATCAACACTATTCTATCTTGTTTAGTATTGTTTATTCATTATATATATATATATATTACTTTTAGCTATATCTTTCAAAAGATCTTTATCAATTATATATATTCACATAAATTTGCTTAATTATTTATTGCTCAATTTAAAAATTTAAAACCCTAGCTATTGTGATGCTTTAAAATGTATTGATTGAATATTAATATTCCCCAAATATATAATTTTATAATATAATTATAATTTTCCGTATTACTTCTGTAATACCCCGATTTTTCGGATATATTTTTCGTTTATCTGTTGGATATCGTTGATGGATAATTGTGCTTGAGAATGTTCTGAACGTTTGATAATGTTATTGAATGCGTATATGTATTCATTGTGCCGTATGTTTGATTGGTATTTCGAGATATTGGATGAGGATAAGTGAATATGGCTAGGCACAGCAACGATAGCGCACGCTATAAGTGTTCATTAGCGCACGCTACTGGGTACAGGTAGCGCACGCTACGAAGTATTGATAGCGTACGCTAAGAGGTTCGGTTACGTACGCTAAGGAGGACCCCTAACGTACGTAACGACTTGCTGGGTTAGTTTCGGAAGGTGGCCGACAGGTAGGCCCAGGTTGATTTTTATATTCAGTTAGCGCACGCTAACGCATGTTGGTTAGCGCACGCTAAGATCAGATCGCCAATAATGGAATCTTAGCTTTCGGCGGGTGGACCCGGCCATGTTCGACGCGTGTCCAGATAAGGTCAACGAGTGTTTGTCGTGTAGAGCTAGCGCACGCTAAAACTGTATGATTAGCGCACGCTAATTCCAGATCTGTCAAAGGAATCCGTGTCGCGGATGCTTTCGGCATGTGGGGGCTCGATACTGTAGCAAGTCAACTTCGGATAGCGCACGCTAAGGTCAAGGACTTGCGTACGCTAGGCATGATGTTTTACGTACGTTAATGCATGGGCATTACGTACGTAAGCTAGTTTACGAAGCGAGGCAGTAGCCTCTGGGCTTCGATAGCGCACGCTAACAAAGTCAGTTAGCGCACGCTAAGGCTATAGCGCACGCTAAACATGAGATGTTAGCGCACGCTAATAATGAATATTAAAAAAGGGGACAGACGGGTATTGTAAGGCATTTCGTCCATTCTTCTTCCTTCACTCGGGAGAGAGAGAGTTGAGAGTTATTTGAGGTTCCCAAACACTGTATAATGATGATCTTTAACAAGATTAAGATGGAGAGCTTAGATTCAAGCCTTGTTCTTCAAGTTGTTCATGATTCTTTGGATGGAGTTCTAGTGTTCTTCTTTTTGGTTCGTCTAAACCGGGTAATCTTCGTATTCCTTTGTTAATGGTTCGTTTTTCTTGGATGATTACATGTGAGGAACATGTTGGATAATCATATAACGATGTTATATGGGATTTTACGGATTTTGATAAGAACTTCGAATGTTTCTTCATATTATTAAAGATGATGATTCGTTTAAACCGTTTTGAGATGGATTTCTGGATCATAATACGAGGTTGAATTCCAGATTGTGCATGTTATGATCCTTGTTACCGAGTTGGTCCGATTATTGACATGATTATTGTTCTAGGGTGATTAATCAATAGGTATAACCGTTGTGCTTCGTTGGAAGGCCCTAGATTTCGTCCAGTCGGGGCTGAAGAGCTCGTAGACGAGGGCGATGAGTTCGGTGTTGGTTTTGTCATGTTGGTATCCAGGCAAGTGTTTACTTGTTCGGTTGTAATGTTTTGATGAGTAATTCCATTTACATTTCATAAGTATTTTATGTTGTATTGCATATTGACGAATGTTGAGTGATGTTCTAAAAGGATTAGAATGCACAGTTGATGATTGTTGAGATACTTGGACAATCTTGGGAAGATTGTAATATTCGGATATTGTTGATGTCATTTTGGATATTCTTGGTCTGTGGTATGCATTTCGGAAGGACGTCCGGATAGAGGTATATTTTATGGTAATCGTACATAGAGGATTATGTACGAGAAAGTATTCGGTATTGAGGTATTATATGGTATTGTTGGGATTTTTATGGTATTATCGTGATATTGGGATTTTGACGAGAATCGTTGGATTACCGGAAGTGGTAAAGTTATCGTTGAGGTTATTATTCTCATGATGCATGGCATGTGAATATTTATGTTTATGTACTTGCGGTTATTTGTCGGGCATTATTGCTGACCCCGTTGTGGGACTTGTTTTTCAGGTATTGAGGACTTTGATGGTAGCGGTCGTAAGGCGAGGATTCCTGATTTATACCGCTATGGCATATTGTTGGGGAATCGTGTATCTTGTCTGTGTATTAATTATTGATGTATATGTATCTTGGACTGTATTTTTATCCGCTGCGTGAGTTCTTTCAAATGGCTTTCGGCTTTATGCCAACTGAGTTTGATTTCGAAAACCGATTCCCTAAACCGAGTTTTTGGCCTTGATTATCTTGACGGTGGTTGGTGTTTTCAAATGATTTTGTGAGTTTTGGAAAATACTACCGTCATCGACCTTTTTGGGCGTTTTTGTAATTGGTTTTTAGCCTGGTGGGTTTCGGCGCGGGGCCCACGGCGTGTAATACTCCCGTAAGGTTTTTGGGGTGTTACAACTTCAGCGAATCTGAATACATTTAAATTTTATTATTAGTTAATCGGATAAAATACATTTAAATTTGGAGTTAATGACCAAATGGGTGTTTTTTAAAAACATATTTACCAATCTAGTGTACTTTTGAACATAATTACCAAAATAGTGTAGTAACCTATTTATTTGACTTTTTAATGTTTTTTAAATTGTTTTACTGTTTTTTCACTTAATTTTTTACCGCAATTTTTTTACTGTTTTTTTACTTATTTTTTTACTGGGTTTTTGAATGCTTTTTACTGATTTTTAATGCTTTTTTTACTTCTTTTTTTTATTGCAATTTTTTTACTGTTTTTTTACTGGGTTTTTTAATGCTTTTTTACTGCTTTTTACTGCTTTTTTTTAATGCTTTTTTTACTTCATTTTTTTACTGCAATTTTTAAACAATGCCAACAACCTCTCACAAACGATCGCCCCCTCCGATGGCCACCTCCGATCGCCACCGCTAGGGGTGAAAACTGGGCGGATATTTCCCGCCCGATCCGGAGCCGTATCCGATCGGGATCGAATTCGGGATGAAAAATAGGTATCCGGTCGGATTCGGATACGGATCCGGATAGCTGAATTCGGATACGGATTCGAATTCGGATAATGCAATATCCGCCCGTATCCGAGTTTTCCCATATTTTATCGGATATTATCTGGATATCCATATTTTTAAATTTTAAATGTACTGTATTTTATATATATATACAAAACAGTTTTGGACTTCAGTGTAATAAATTTTCAAACTTTCAAGAAAAAAATATTTTTTTTAAAAAAAATTATTTCCTGGAAAAATATATTATTTTTCGAAAAAAATAAAAAAAATATTTTCCAGGGAAAAAATTATCTTTTCGAAAAAATATTATTTATGGAAATTAAAAAAATATTTTTTGGAGAAAAATTATTTTTTTGCAATAAAAATATTTTTTCCAAAAAAAAATTTATTTTCTGGAAAAAAATAAATTATTTTTTCGAAGAAATAAAATTATTTTCTGAATTTTTTATATTTTTTGAAAAAATAAAAAAATTATTTTCTAGGGAAAAAATTATCTTTTCAAAAAAAACATTATTTATGGAAATTAAAAAAATATTTTCTGGAGAAAAACTATTTTTTGGCAACAAAAATATTTTTTCCAAAAAAAAATTATTTTCTGGATTATTTTTGCGAAAAATAAAATTATTTTCTGGATTTTTTATATTTTTTGAAAAAATAAAAAATATTATTTTCTGGAAAAAATTATATTTCGAAAAAAAATTATTTTCTGAAAAAAATATTTTTTAAAAGAAATTTATTAGCCAAACACTTTAATACTAACTTATAAGCTATTTGTTTCATATATGAAATGTATTTTAAAAGAAATGTTCTATTAAAGTAAATAGAGGGGCAATTAGTGCCCAAATAAAGAGCCGTATCCGATCGGGATACGGCTCCGGATCGGGCGGGAAATATCCGCCCAGTTTTCACCCCTAGCGGTGGTGATTGGAGGTGGCCATCGGAGGGGGCGATCGTTTGTGAGAGGTTGTTGGCATTGCTTAAAAATTGCAGTAAAAAAATGAAGTAAAAAAAGCAGTAAAAAACAGTAAAAAAAGCATTAAAAACCCAGTAAAAAAGTAAGTAAAAAAAACAGTAAAATAATGAAGTAAAAAAAGCATTAAAAAAAACAATAAAAAAAGCATTAAAAAACCCAGTAAAAAAATAAGGAAAAAAATTGCAGTAAAATATTAAGTGAAAAAACAGTAAAACAATTTAAAAAAACATTAAAAGGTCAAATAAATAGGTTACTACACCATTTTGGTAATTATGTTCAAAAGTACACTAAATTGATAAATATATTTTTAAAAAACACCTATTTGGTCATTAACTCTTTAAATTTGTGCATAACATTAAGATTAAAAATATATAATAATATATTCATTTTTTCTATATTTTGTGCAAACTGTTTGAGATATTATTATTTTTTGTAATTTTGTGTTAGGATATGTGATCACCAAACCAAACCCAGTGCAAAACGATTAAAACTTCTTTTCATCATCCCCAAACCAACACCCATAAATTCAAACTAGAAAAAACCTTGGCCTCAATTCCCCATGCTGGGGTTGACGATTTCTCTGCCACTATCCACTCGAAACGTCAATCAATTGTGTCGTCGCCACCTTATTTATTCTTCTTCTTCTTCCGCCATTTTCACATTTTCCCCCCTCAATACTTGGTGTAACAAAAGATTCTCAATGTTGGTCACCACCTCCACTTCTAGCAGAAGTAATTCTGCAGCTGGCAGCGCATTCAAGACCCTGTCAGAGAGAGTCACATTCGAGAAAGAAATCAAGAAAAGCAAATTCATTGCCGTTGCTGGGCCTATCTCCGATGAGCGCTCCGCTTTTGCTTTCCTTTCCGAGGTTATTTTAATTATTTTTTTAAGAATTTTCTTTTTTTTTTTTCTTGTCATCTTGAGGCTTAATTTTAGGTATCTTTAGGCTCATCTTCCATTGCGGATAAAGATGCCCATGACTGGAACTTGTTGAATTGAATTTAATTTTGTTTTTTCTTTGGTGGGATGCTGGCTATATAGGTTCGTGATCCCCGTGCCACTCATAATTGTTGGGCTTACAAGGTAAAATTCATCTCCTCTCCACAGTCTTGAACTTGTATTCATATTCAGTTAATATCATTCTTGTAACATTTTCTTCCCTGTATCTAAATACCGGGTTCGTCTATAAGTTAGTTTACTAGACTGAAAACTTATAATCGCCCCAAAAAATGAAATAATGTAGAGATCAAATGTCACATTCAATAGTTAGTTTGATGTCTTCAATGGTTGGGTGCATTTTTCGATAATCTAGGATTAAGGTTGAAATGGATTTGTGTGTCATCGGAGAAAGTGGCTTTTCCTAGTTAATAACGATGATCGTCTTTGATATTAGGCTGGAGATCAGTTCCGAAGTAATGATGACGGTGAACCATCTGGTACAGCTGGCAAGCCAATACACTCTGCAATTGAATCTTCTGGGATAGATAGAGTCATGGTTGTTGTTATCAGGCAGTGCCTTGTACTCCATGCTTTTCTATTTCTTTATAAAATTACATATACACCTATATTTTCGCAGATCTTTGATAATGTTTTTTAGTTACATTGTAGGTATTTTGGGGGAATTAAACTTGGCACGGGAGGCTTGGTTAGAGCTTATGGAGGGGTAGCTGCAGAATGTTTGAGAAATGCCCCGACTTGTGTTGTAAAATCCAAAGTATGATTAAACCCTTGCCTTGATACCTGAATTTCCTTTAAACTCACTATAAAGATATTTGTGCTTGTACTGTCGTATTTCATTTGAATTTGAAATGTGATGTGGCTCGTGGATGCATAATCGCGTTTCGTTGTATGTTTTTCCTTGCTGTAGGTTACCATGGGATTGGAGGTCCCTTTTGATCTTATGGGAGTCCTATATCATCAAGTACGATCATATGACTTGTATCTACATACCGTTTTAATCTAGCACTATCATTTTTCACTTGTGATGTTTTACTCTTGTAGCTCGGGGTTATAGGCTATAGCTTTTGAAACTAATATTTAATTAGCTTTATTGCGGTGAAATCATAACAAACCTAGGAAGCACAAATACTTCTATGAGCACGACATACCCGTACGGATACGTATACTTTATTCCTAATTCCCAACATGTTTCTATGTGCTTTTGAGACTTGTCACATTTTGAATATGAATGTTTATAATTTTACCTTTTTATGGTTAAAGTATTCTTTTAAACGTACTTAATAATTATACATGTTCAAGAACTTTTAAAAATATATACTTAAACTTTAAAAAATATGTCAGATTCTCGTACCCGTATCAATGCTTCACAGTAACAAACAAATCTGAATGGATAAGATTCTTAGTTTATTTCTAAAATTAATACTATAAGTTACTATGTTCCACTAATTAAACATTCGTTTCTTTATGTCAAATCACTGATATATCTCAACTTTCACACTTTCATGAGGTGGTGGAAGGAAATGTTGGTATCTTGTTTCTCGCTCGGCTCATAATAGTTAGTTGTTTCTTGTTTCTTTGGGTGAACAAAGAAAATTTACAAATATAATTCGAAATGTAATATATCCTATTAGCTTTGCGATATCGCTTTGGAAACTGGTTTTAAATTCGATGCGACTGTTGACTTTGCAGCTTCAATCTTGTAAAGTTGAGGACATCAAGCAGGATTATGATGATACTGGAAAAGATAATGTCACGATGGTCACTTTTAAAGTCGACTTTGATCGAGCACAAAGTTTGGAAGAAGCTCTAAAGGCCAATTGCAGCCGTGATATTGTGTTTCACAAGTCGGTACTTTAAACGTTGCATTCTTTGGGATTTTGGTTTCCCTCCTATAATGGCATGTCCATCTTTTAAAAGCTGTTCATAAGCACTGACATTTGCCAAATCTATTAACTATAGTTGTCAAATCTCTCTCTCTCTCTCTCTCTCTCTCTCTCTCTCTCTCTCTCTCTCTCTCTCTCTCTCTCTCTCTCTCTCTCTCCCTCTCTCTCTCCCTCTCTCCCTCTCCCTCCCCCTCCCCCTCTCCCTCCCCCTCTCCCTCTCCCTCCCCCTCCCCCTCCCTCCCCCCTCTCTCTCCCCCTCTTTCTCCCCTTTCTCCCTTTCCCTCGTTAGTAGTCTAGTCTCGGTGACTACGCAACCGACGATGTAGTGAAGATGTTGCAGTGTATATGGTTGGCAAATCCCAATGCCGTAGTTTTTGTATGTACGTCGATAATATTATTTCGGGTGAATTAAATGTGGTTTACTCCGTGAACCAAGTATATTATCCATCTATCTATTATGTTTTTTCTTTTTCCAGTTTAAGTTGTTTTATTTGTGCAATAAATTTTATGAGGAATCCGAAAGAGTTGACGGAAGAGGGAAAAAGTAATCGGAGCATTGAAGTCTATGAATCCGAGGTTTTCTTTGCCAATTTGTCTTCGAACAGCCAATATTTTGAATTACTTGTTTTCGTTCCAAACTTATATAGCAATAGCAACATCTGTTAATTATTCGAACCCGCTTTAGTTTATAAAATATTTAACTAATCAAATTTAAGTTGTACAATAGTTTACATACCCATGGGTGGAACCAAGGTGGGGCTATGGGAGGCTAGAGCCACGGCTAGACACAAAATATCAATAGAATTTTTTTTAGCCTCCGGTATTTATTAAAAAAATGAAATTTTTTTTAAACCCCGGCTAATTTCGCTGTTAAATATTTGAGCCCCGGATAATTTAAACTCTTGGTTCCGCCACTGTACATACCCATTTTAATAAAGTCCGAACATTATTGTAAACATTAATAATAAATAATGTAAATAAAGTAATATTGAAAATTATTTTTTAAGTATAAATTTAGAATTTATACAAAAAAGCATTTACAAGATACATACTCATACCAATTCCAAATCCGATTACTAATTTATACGTACTCTTTTTCATTTTCAAAAGTTATACAATATAAAGACTATTATGAATTTAATAGCGGCATAAAATAAATAGTTTATGGCCACTAATACAATATAAAGACTTATGAATTAAATAGCAGCGTAAAATAGATAACTTATTTGGCCATAAAATCAAATTGAGATTGATCACTATTTAGCTGATTATGTCTTGAAAATTAGCTTATAATGTAATGAAATTTTCAAATTGAAATTGACAAAAAAATATTTTGCCTTGACAGTGGCATTCGAATAATATCATTTATTAATTACTCTACAACTTAAATCAAGGTGAGAGAATATAAATTGATTTTAAGTATTTAACTCGAGTGTCATTAAAACCTACGTCTTATATATATAAAGATTAAGTCCTCCTAATTAATGTGGAGTATTAAAGTTTAAATGTCATTATACCAAATACATAGTTTTAATATATAAAATGTGGAGTCATAATTATCTATACTTTTCCAATCAATGTTTGAAGAATTTCGAAAGACACATCTCTTTATCATAAGATTTTAACGTCTATCTTTTGGTGTGCAATACTTGAATTTCAACAATAAATGAACGATTAAACTACTCATCCATCTTTTCATTTGCTTACAAGCTAACGTTTCTCATGACTATATATAGTCCATTTTATTGTCTTCACCAATTACATAATGCAAATTAACACACAATTGATATATAACCCGATTAATTAACTGTTGTCTCATATCACTTACACAGTTGCTTAAGTTTTCGTTAAAAAGCTAAATATTTGCTTAATTAGCTTATGTTGTTAATCAAAATTGCAAAAGTTGAGGTTCAGTTCAATTTAACTGTTCTCAGGTTTTGATTTATAGTTGTTATAATATTCTGTATTATTTGGTTTTGACGTGTTTTTTCTTTATGAATTCAAACTGTTACATGCAGGGTTTGGATTATATTAGAAACATGATTCAGTCATCTTTGTATAAGCAGTTGTCTATGAGGGAGAAGTATTATTGTTTTCTTCATATATTTGCTATTTCGGAAGGATTTTCACTGCCTAAAGATGTACGCTTACTTATTTTTCTAGATAATTGCTATGCTGCATTGAGTACCTTATGGTACTTGGTTCAAGTGTAATATGAATTATCTGAGTACCCTGCAATTATCTGAGTACTCTGGAATCTCAGTTTCACCGGCTCTTGAATAGAGCTTGCCTTCCCAAATTATTCACATGGTGAGATCAAGAAACTGAGCAAAACGAACCCTATTTCACTGTATACATTGAAGGCAGCAGAATGGATGTGTCAGGTGGATTAGGTAATTGGTTTAAACGGGTAATTTTGGTTTAAACGGCTCTTGAATGGATGTGTCGGGTGGATTAGCTCTTAAAGAATGCTGATGGATAATATTAAATCTCTCATTTCGATATCTAAATGTACAATTTATCATTATTTTTTTGATTAGGTTTTAAAAAAAATTGAGTGTATACCTTTTATATTAGAGCTCCATTAGTTTGGATAAAAAATTAGAATGGAAGTCGGAAGTCATTAATATAAAGAGCACTATTGAGTTAGTTTGGTTAAGTTTACATCATGAATATTGTCCTGCAGGAAGAGAGAGCGTAAAGAGAGCCAAACAATTTTGACTTAATACGTTTGTATATACTTCGATCCATTAACATACATCTGATATAAAAATAAGTTTTTGACACAAATAAGAGTTTGATTTTGTAATAACAAATAAAACCTGTGCATCGCACGGGTCAGAATCCCTCGTATATATAAAGATTAGATCCTAAAAATTATTGGGGAGTATTAATGACACCAATTTTGAAGTGAAAATTATATGAGTCTCTACATTGATTGTGGAGTCTTAATGATCGAAAGCATGCATCTACGAGGGAGGGCTGTGTAAATGAATGTTGGGAATGCGAATTGGTGCTTCAAATAAATGTTGGGATTGGGAATGCGAATTGTTGCTGCAAATAAATATTGGGAATTCGAATTGAAGTCCTTTATCAAAACAATTTATGAATATTGATCACATGTAATTGTTGTAATTAATTTCATTAGTTACAATCTCTTCGTATCCTGAATAGTTACACATTACAAAGTATAAATAGCATAGTTCAACACATCTCATTTTAGTCATCGTGGCGTGCATGAGTCGTTGATGAAGAAGGTTATTGAAAAATTGCTGTGATGTATATTTTATTTATTTGAATTGTTTCTTTTGGTAATGTGATATGGTACTAAGTTTAGTTTTGATTGTTGTCGTGTGTAATGAGCAGCTCCAAAATGATTAACATCGTTGGCAAATATATTTGTTTGTGATTGTATTGTTAATGATTGATTATTAGTAATCTTATATGTGTTGTTGCTGTTGCATGATAGGTTTGGGCAAGAAGATGGTGCAGGAGATGATATCTTTGCCAACAACCGTATGTCTTCTTTCATTCCCTTTTACAAAATATATTTATATAAGCAAACACATACACACGTAAACTGTATTTGATTTTATTTAACCCCTCATGTATGAGGAGGGGGTGGCCAACTCAAATTCATACATTTCGTTTTCTTAAAAAAATTATTTCTGGGGGATAAAGTTAAGTTCTATTGTTCTATGTCTTATCGATTTTTCAAATGTCAGGGAATGGATGAAGGAAAAAAAAGAATTAGAATAAGAAGAAGAAGAAGAAAGCAAAACAACTAACTCAACTCGAGTTGCAGCAACAAAAAGATGACGAAGAGAAACTTAAAGTCCACTTGGAGAAAGAAAAGAAGATTAAACAAGAGCCCGATCACTACCGAGAAACGATTATGTTCATGCATAGCTTTTCTCACAAGAAAAAAGCCAACAATAATCGTCTTCGAGCTTAGGAGTGTTGAGATCATGTTCAACCAAGGAAATGCAAATATATTCATCGAGGCAAACTTGGTTGGCTGTTCGGTCCTTTAGGCTTCGGTTGTCAACAATATATGAAGTTGAATCATCCTCTAATCAGTCTCATTCTCATAAATTTTATCCATGATTCATTGCGACACTCAATAGTTGGATGGATCTGAATGTTAATATTTTGTTTGCGTTTAATCTTTTTGACTCTTTTGTAATACCCGTGATTTCTGATGTGTATTTAAACCTCGTGATACTGTATTTATTTCATTTTGATCTGTATTTTATGATCTTGTGTGGTTGAGCGTATGATTTCATGCATGTTGTCCATATTTGCATTTTTGTGCACTTGTAGCGCACGCTAACATCTTAGCATTAGCGCGCACTAATTGAGTTAGCTAGCGCACGCTACGTATGAGTTGTAGCGCGCGCTACACGTAGTCAGTATGATTGAGACATGTTGTTAGGTGAGATCAGGCCGCGGATTTCGTTGGGATTATGTCGGGATGAACCTGGACGGCTTTCTGGGAAAGTCGAGTCAACGGTACTTAGCGCACGCTATTGGTATGAGGCTAGCGCACGCTAAGTCTAGTATAGTGAGGTCAGTGAACTTTCATTCAGTCATTAGCACACGCTAAAGATAGCTGTTAGCGTACACTAATTGTTGATTTTAGCGCACGTAAGGCTATTTAACGTACGCTATGCCGAGACACATCAGAGACAGTAGACTGATAGCCCGTTAGCGCACGCTAATTTGAAGGAGTAGCGCGCGCTAATAACCATTTTCTATATATAAGACAACACCCTCCTTCAATTTCAGACTTCCACTTCAACACACAACATAATTCCGCGACTTTGAGAGTTACCCTCTCCATCTTCAACCTTCATATCAGCTTCCTAACACATCATTGGAGACAAGGGTCTTTGAGGATCGGTGTTCTAGCTTTTGGGCATAGAGTTCATCAAGTTATTCCAACTTATCCTTTCGTTTAAGGTATGTTACGATTTCACCAAGCTAGAATTTATGTTCTTAGCTATACTTTGAGCTTGCTTCGGAAATCATTGAACTATTGAAAGATCTTTTGAGTCCAGCACCATATTTTTGAAGATTAATAACCGATTATACCTTGTTTTTCCCGAGTTGTTAAGAATGTTGATCGAGCCTTGATGGATAAAAACCTTAGGATGTAGTATCATTACCTCGTTGGAATCATGAGCATGATGTTAGTTAGATTTTACGATTTCCTTTGATGTTCCACCGATGAAATTCATGTTGCTAGGGATATTTGTTTTGACAATATTCTTCATGTTCTTGAGAATGATGAATCGGCCATGTCTTTGAACTCAACCCGAATCACCGTAGTATCGTTTTTCTTGCGTGATACTTGGGCATACTTATCATCTTGAGTAACATTTGTGGTAGAATCATATTATCCGAACATATGAGAACTTGGAATTGAATCCCATATTTAAACCCGAAATCTTTAATATCTTGAAAACCCTTGAACTCATAAACATCGGCACTTCATCTCCAAAATGATCGTTCAACTCTCCTGAACCGGCCTTACGTCACTATTTTCCGGTTCAGCTCTCATCTAGTATACTAACCATGAACCGGCCTTACGTCACTATTTTACGATTCTAATATAAGTATTCGGTAATTGTACGCTAGTATCGAGTAGTATGTTAAGTTCCTTGTATCTCTTTTTGAACAAGGTCCGACCCTTGCATAGGGGTTGATCGAGGGGCGGTGGCATACGGACGCGTGACATTCGTTGGAGTATTTTATTCTTGCCATTTTCGAGGCAAGTATCATATATTGAGTTTGGTTTATATTGGAACTTTGATCATGCATACGGTTTTGTTTATGTTGTCGAATATGAGGTTATTTTCTTTGAATTGTTGTGGTATTCATTATCAATTGTTCGTGTTGATGAACATATTGAACTGCATATGTGTATGCATGATTGCATGGTTTATATTATAAATGATCCGAGGGGGGTCATGAGGATCTATGCTGAGGGCGCTGGATCGAATGTCCACCATGCGTTGGTCCGACGAGATCATCATGGGGATCTATGCTGAGGGCGCTGGATCGTTGGACGAGTTTTCCACCATGCGTTGGTCCGACGGGATCATCATGGGGATCTATACCGAGGGCGCTGGATCGTTGGATTACCCTGTATTATGTTGATGGAATCGTGAGGATTCGCATCATTGGATTCCGATGACGGAAGTCCGTTTTGTATGTTTTATGATGTATTGATGATTTATGTATTATGGTACTTGTACTAGCATCGTTTGCTAACCCCTTCGGGGGTGGACATTTGTTTTGATGTTCAGGTAGCCGAGGAGCGGGGAAGTAGCCACAGTACCGACATGATGATGAAGTAGCTCAGTGATGTGCTTGATGTTATTTTGTTTTATGGTTATTTTTCCAGTACTCGAGTACGCTTATGTTATTGTTGATCTTGGGGATATTTTGTAATAATAGACTCATTTGAATTGTCGAACGGGTTTGAACTTCTTTTACTTTGATGTCACTTTAGTATTTATTTCGTATTTCTCATTTTAGCATTGTAAATTCTTATACAAAGGATTCATGGCGCTGTAATTATTCCGAATATATCGAGGTGTTACAGAATATGACATCAGTGCTAAGATTCATGGATATCTTGGCAGTTGGGTTTTTAGTTGGGTCTGTTTACATTATTTGAGTTAAGGGTCGTTTATAACATCACTGCTGAGCCAGCATCATCATGTGGACCGTGGTTGTAAGTCTCCTAATCTCAAATACTACCTTTTTATTTAATTCCTGTTTTGTGAATATTGACGGACTTTCTTTTAGAAAATTTTGCCCTGGATATTGAGTATTTGTGTTTACAGTATGTTGAGGGGTGGTCGTGGACGCGGATGTGGTCGTGGACGCGGACGTGGTAATGCGAGACAGGAGGATTCGGCATCTACCCCAGAATTATCGGCTAGTCGAACCGATTCCCATTCGGGAGGACAGCAGGGATCAGCAAATAATAACGCAGATCCTAACTTGCCCGGAGTGCTTCAACACGTGGTCACTCAGATAAACCAGTTTGCTCAGGTTGTTGATCACATGCAGACGGCGATGGGACAGCAGCATAACGAGGATAATCGGGGAGACAAATGGCTTACTGAGGTGGTCAAATTGCACCCTCCAAAATTTGACGGTTCTGCTGAGACAATTACTTGGGATCACTGGCTGAAGGAGTTAGAAAAGATCTTTGCAGGGATTAACTGCCTTAACGATCGAAAGGTTCCGATAGCCCAGTATCTCCTGACTGGGGAGTCTTTCGACTGGTGGGAGGCCATTCGACCTGAGGATCATAATGCTGATTGGACGGAATTCAAATTAATGATGGAAGCGCAGTATTGCCCTCGCCCAGTTAGAGAGGCCCGAGTTCGGGAGTTTTTCTCACCACAAAATTTAGAGGCATCTGTGACAGACGTGATTAAGACTTTTAATCACCAGCTGACCTTTGTGCACCACTTGGTCAGGACCGAGGCGGAGAGGATTTTTCATTTTGACATGTGAATGAAGCCGGAGATTCAGCAATATATGTCCGGATTTGAGTGTACCACTTTGTGACAGTATCAGGACAAAGCACTGGCCTACGATATGAAAGAGGCGGCAGTAGAAAAGTCAACGGAAGCAAAGAAGCAGAAAGTGTCTGGCAACTTCACGGAGAACAAGAGTAGTGGGCCCCGCAAGGTCCAGTCCTCATTTCATTCATCCAGGAGGCCTCCGCATCCTTCTCGAGGTGGAAAGAAGTTCCGGGCAGCACCAAACGTTTCAGACGCAGGGAGGAAATGTTATAACTGTGGTAAAACGGGGCATGTTCGACGTGATTGTTTCGCACCTGTTGTGACCTGTTTCGAGTGTGGACAGGAAGGACATCGCGCAACATTTTGTGGAAATGCGACTTGATCTTTTGGTACTCGCACTCCTGCACCGGTTCCGAAGGATACAAGTGTAAACCAGACGCAGCAGAGTGGTTTCCAACAGCCGAATGTTGGGAAAAGAGAGGCATCCAGCGCTGGGTCCATTCCTCCACGTATTTACGAGATGAATAAGTCAGACGATCAGAACACAGCTGTTGCATCAGGTACGATTCAGATCCTTTTGCAACCAGTTAGTGTCTTATTCGATTCAGGAGCCACGCATTCTTTCATATCTTTGAACTGTGTTAATCGTTTGAAAATCTCGTGCTTGTATGATTATGAACCTTATGTTGTGGGATTACCGAGCGGAGAGAAACTTGTGGGAACCCTAGAAACTAGAGATTTTCCAGTAACTATAGGAGGGAGATATTGGCCATCAAATCTTATTGTAATCGACATCTATGGTGACGATTTAATTCTCGGAGACGATTGGCTCAACCGTTATGGAGCTATTTTGAATTACCGAAAGAGAGTCATTTCTATCATTGCTGATGACGGATCTAAATATTTATTTAGAGGATGGAGACCGGGAAGCTCGGGAAAAATGATCAAAGCGATGAAAGCAGTGAAATTACTGAAACAAGGTTGTCACGGATTTTGGTGCTACGCCATGAAGAAAGAAGAAGGAATAGAGTTCTCATCTATTCCAGTTGTGAATAAATTCTCAGATGTATTCCCTGACGAACTACCTGGGTTACCTCCGCAGAGAGAAGTGGAGTTCACTATCGAATTAGAGCCTAGAGCCGCTCTTATTTCCAGAGCACCATACCGTATGGTGCCAACCGAGATGTATGAACTAAAGAAGCAACTGGAGGAATTATTACAGAAAGGTTACATTCGACCTAGCGTTTCTCCTTGGGGAGCGCCCGTTCTCTTTGTCCGGAAGAAAGATGGATCCCTTCGATTATGTATTGATTACAAGGAGCTAAACAAGGTGACGATCAAGAACAAGTATCCTATACCTCGGATCGACGAATTGTTTGATCAACTGCAAGGGGCAAGGGTATTCTCGAAGATTGCCTTGCGATCAGGATACCATCAGTTGAGAATTAAGGAATTGGATATACCGAAATCTGCTTTCAGATCCCAGTACGGACGCTATGAATTTGTGGTAATGCCATTCGGACTTACCAATGCTCCTGCGGTATTTATGCAATTGATGAATCGGGTATTCTTAGAATACCTAGATATGTTTGTGGTCGTTTTCATTGATGACATCTTGATCTATTCGAAAGACATAGAGGAGCATGCTGAACATTTGCGTGTTATTTTGAACACCTTGAGGAATGAACAACTTTATGCGAAACTTTCCAAATGCGAGTTCTGGCTTAGGGAAGTAACTTTCCTCGGGCATGTGATATCAGCTGACGGAGTTCAGGTGGACCCGAAGAAAGTCGAAGCAATCTTGGAATGGGAATCTCCTAATAATGTGAAAGAAGTCCGAAGCTTCTTAGGACTTGCTGGATATTATCGCCGTTTTGTAGAGGGATTTTCCAAAATTGCTCGTCCGCTCACTCAGCTGTTACAGAAAACTCAAAAGTTCACGTGGAATAAGAAATGCCAGGCTAGTTTTGATGAACTTAAGAGGAGACTGACGACAGCACCTATATTAGCGTTACCAGATGGAACTGATGGATTCATGGTATACAGCGATGCTTCAAATCAGGGTCTGGGATGTGTGTTGATGCAAAAGGATAAGGTGATTGCCTATGCCTCCCGACAGTTGAAACAGTACGAAGTTAATTACCCGACTCATGATCTGGAGTTAGCAGCTGTGGTCTTTGCCTTGAAAATTTGGCGACATTATTTATACGGCACTCATTGTCAGATCTTTACAGATCATAAGAGCCTCAAGTATATTTTCAGTCAGAAGGAATTAAACATGAGGCAGAGTAGGTGGCTGGAATTGATCAAGGATTACGATTTGGAAATCCTCTATCATCCAGGCAAAGCAAACATAGTAGCTGATGCACTGAGCCGAAACCTGTTTCTCTTCGAGTGTTGGAAGCACTTACATCCCAAACCAGCATTCAACGAGAACTGATCCGCGAAGGAATCGAAGTGTGGTCGCGGGGAGTCCAAGGGCAACTGTGTGTGATGGAACTAACTTCATCATTAGTGGAAGAAATCAAATCTAAGCAGTTGAATGACTCTCTGATCCTTCGATTATGTGACGAAGAAAAGCAAGGAAAGTCCCCAGGATTCGTGATATAAGATGATGGAGTTCTGAGATTTTAGAGTCGACTTTGTGTTCCGATGATGATGTTTTGAGACAGATGATTCTGAAGGAAGCTCACAACGCGCCCTATTCTATTCACCTGGGCAGCAGTAAGATGTATAAGGATATGAAACAAAATTTACGTTGGGGAAATATGAAGAAGGACGTAGCAGAATACATTTCGAAGTGTTTGACTTGTCAACAGGTTAAGATTGAACATCAGCGACCTACCGGAATGTTGAAGCCACTTCCGATCCCTGAATGGAAGTGGGAGGATATCTCGATGGATTTCATCACCAATATGCCAAGGACCAAGATGAGAATGAACATGATTTGGGTTGTAGTTGATCGACTAACCAAGTAGGCTCATTTCCTAGGAATTAAAGACACGTGGGGACCCTAGAAATTGGCACGAGTATTTATTGCAGAGATAGTCAGATTGCATGGGATGCCGAAGACCATTATTTCAGATCGAGATGGTCGCTCCGTGTCGCACTTCTGGAAGGCAGTTCACAGGGCTTTGGGGATCAAGCTGAACTTTATCATGGCTTATCATCCTCAAACGGACGGTCAGTCCGAAAGGACTATTCAAACAGTAGAAGACATGCTTAGAGCCTGTGCCTTGGATTGGTCAACTGATTGGGAAGCTCATTTGCCCTTGATCGAATTTACCTACAACAATAGTTGGCATGCTTCCATTAAGATGGCACCGTTTGAAGCGTTGTACGGAAGAAGATGTAGATCGCCCCTGTGTTGGGATGATTCTTCTGACTTGATTGGGACGGAACCAGAGTTGATAGTTCAGACTCAAGAGAAGGTAGCTCTAATTCGGGAACGACTATTGACTGCCCAGAGTCGACAGAAGTCTTATGCAGATGTGCGCCGCCGCCTGTTGGAGTTTGAGATTGGGGATCATGTACTATTGAAGGTTTCTCCTACCCGGGGAATTTTCCGATTTGGGAGGAAAGGAAAACTGAGTCCGAGATATATTCGACCATTCGAGATCCTTGAAAGGGTTGGGGATTTAGCATACAGGTTGGCTTTACCACCATCACTGAGTCTCGTTCACAATGTATTCCACGTATCCTAGTTATGGAAATATATACCGGATCCCAGTCATATCATTGATTTTGGCGAAATCGAGATAGCTAATGACGGCACCTTCGAAGAGAGACCCATCAGAATACTTGAGAGTAGGATCAAACAATTGAGGAATAAACCAATATCCTTGGTTAAAGTGCAATGGTCACGACATGGAGTCGAGGAGGCCACTTGGGAAACAGAGGATGGTATGAAGACTAGATATCCGGAGTTATTTTTATCTTAAGTTTCGGGACGAAACTTCTTTTTAGGGAGAGAGGATGTAATACCCGTGATTTCTGATGTGTATTTAAACCTCGTGATACTGTATTTATTTCATTCTGATATGTATTTTATGATCTTGTGTGGTTGAGCGTATGATTTCATGCATGTTGTTCATATTTGCATTTTTGTGCACTTGTAGCGCACGCTAACATCTTAGCATTAGCGCGCGCTAATTGAGTTAGCTAGCGAATGCTACGTATGAGTTGTAGCGCGCGCTACACGTAGTCAGCATGATTGAGACATGTTGGTAGGTGAGATCAGGCTGCAGATTTTGTTGGGATTATGTCGGGATGAACCTGAATGGCTTTCTGGGAAAGTCGAGTCAACGGTACTTAGCGCACGCTATTGGTATGAGGCTAGCGCACACTAAGTCTAGTACAGTGAGGTCAGTGAACTTTCATTCAGTCATTAGCGCACGCTAACGATAGCTGTTAGCGTACACTAATTGTTGATTTTAACGCACGTAAGGCTATTTAACGTACGCTATGCCGAGACACGTCAGAGACAGTAGACTGATAGCCCGTTAGCGCACGCTAATTTGAAGGAGTAGCGCGCGCTAATAACCATTTTCTATATATAAGACAACACCCTCCTTCATTTTCAGACTTCCACTTTAACACACAATATAATTCCGCAACTTTGAGAGTTACCCTCTCCATCTTCAACCTTCATATCAGCTTCGTAACACATCATTGGAGACAAGGGTCTTTGAGGATCGGTGTTCTAGCTTTTGGGCATAGAGTTCATCAAGTTATTCCAACTTATCCTTCCGTTTAAGGTATGTTACGATTTCACCAAGCTAGAATTTATGTTCTTAGCTATACTTTGAGCTTGCTTCGGAAATCATTGAACTAGTGAAAGATCTTTTGAGTCCAGCACCATATTTTTGAAGATTAATAACCGATTATACCTTGTTTTTCCCTCATTGTTAAGAATGTTGATCGAGCCTTGATGGATAAAAACCTTAGGATGTAGTATCATTACCTCGTTGGAATCATGAGCATGATGTTAGTTAGATTTTACGATTTCCTTTGATGTTCCACCGATGAAATTCATGTTGCTAGGGATATTTGTTTTGACAATATTCTTCATGTTCTTGAGAATGATGAATCGGCCATGTCTTTGAACTCAACCCGGATCACCGTAGTATCGTTTTCCTTGTGTGATACTTGTAACACCCCCGATATATTCAGGAATATTACAGCGCCGTAAATCCTTTACATAAGGATTTACGAGGCTGAAGAATTGAACCGACATTAACAGGTACTAACAAATGGAAGTAACGGAATTAAGATACAACAGTTCTGACCAAATACTGAAAATACAAATGTTCAACAGAAACTTATTAATACATCACCAAATTCAAATTCATCATAAACGACTACGTACTCGAGTACTTATTGAAATAACCAACAAACAACAGATACATAAACCCGGCCGGAACATTACTCTGCACCCTCGTCGTCATGCAGCTTCAGTGGTTGTTTCCCCGCTCTTCTGGATCCTGAACATAAACAAAATGTTCACCCCCGAAGGAGTTAGCACAACGATGCTAGTACAAGTACCACAACATATTATTCAACATCTCACGCAGAATAATAATACGTAATTGACAAAATACCAACGAGTCTTCTCCTGTGAGAAACTCATAAATAACATACACAACTAATAATCACAACATGATATCATAACATACACATGGTAATTCCGACGATCTAGCGTTCACTGCCTAGAACCCACGATGATCCTGTCAGACCAACCCGTGATGGAAAAACCCGTCCGATGATCCAGCGCACGCTAGCATAGATCCCCCGATGATCCCGTCGGACCAACACGAGGTGGACATACAACAACGACATACATGCACGACAATATGTATAACATCAATACGTAAAACAAATAAGGTACTTTCCTCGATTCGAAGACAAGAACAATACTTCCACGAAACAAAACACTCGAAGGTCGCCCCTTCAATCAATCACGTAACAAGCTCGAACCTTAACAAAAGAAATAATATAGAATTTATCTCACGTCGTACGAATGTCTACCAATTCAATTTACGGTCGAAAGTTCATAAAACGCAATCTGCCTGAACTTCTTAACGTACGCTAAGTATTCTGTGTAGTGTGCGTTAAGTCTGCTCGATAGCGCACGCAAACAACAAAGCCTAGCGTACGCTGACTATGCATGGTCAGTACCTCACTGATCAGCCGACTAACTCGTCCGATGGCCTAACGTACGTTACGTACCAAACGTAGCGTACGTTAACTCATGCTCGATAGCGCACGTTAATCTACATAGCTTAGCGTGCGCTAACTGTGCATGGCAGTTCACTACTGGGCAGTAGACTGATCTCATCATGATCAAACCAATGAAATCTTCAGTGTTAATTCATGTTACCTCCATGAATATCATGTTCATACGGTATGAATGTTCTTACGGATAACAACAACTTCGGATTCAAGAATATGTATACTATTATAAAACCATATTCCATTTCGATTACAATTCTTCATGCGATAATTCGGAAGGCTTAACGGTCGATATCAACACCTTTATATAAATCAAAATTATCATTTTGTAGTTTGATTAACATTCCATCTTTACAAGATAAATCCTTCCATGATCAATCCCTTAGATTCGTCTAACAATAATGATGTTAAAGTCAAGTCCATGATTGCTATGAAGACACCTACTAGATTCGGATTACCAATGATAGAAGCTTCCTCTACTTGTTCATTGTAATAAGATTCGAATCATGATGCTCATAATCAAGGTACTTAAGGCATAATCATCTCAATATTCCAAACATGATGTGGTTTGGATAATTCACCCAAGAAACTCAATATTTTGCTAGCATGATCATCTTATTCTCCATAACATGAATCTAGAGTTGGAGATAGAATCAACATACCTTAATATGACGAAATCACTGAACCCCAAAGGTAGAATCTGACCCCGGTTGGTTATATGCCACTCCAAGGTGCTACTTCTCTTCAATGATCAATCACAAGAAGTATCCAATGTCCAATGATCAAGTGGATGTGTTATAAGTGTATCTAAGGAAGATGATATGCCCTCTGGTCTCTCAAAAACAAAAGATGAACGAAGGAAATGAGAACAAAATGTAGTGCTGGCCCATATATAAACTTTTTGTACATAAGCAGATTAGCGCACGCTACCATACATCCTTAGCGCGCGCTAATAAGAGTTGACTCCAAAACTGTCCAGGTTCATCCGCGGGAATCTTATCCGGTCCTACGTCCGGCTAGGGCATGTGTTAGCCGCCTAGCTTAATAATTGATTACCTAGCGCACACAAGTCCTACATTCATAGCGTGCGCTATTAGTAGCCGATAGCGTGCCTTAAGCTACATTCTTAGCGTACGCTATCACGAGTTTGCATGAGAAAATTTTGCATGTGTTATACTTATGTACAAAGTTACCAACGAAAGAAATATCATACTCCAATTATCAAGATCACAAATCCGAATAATAAAGGGTTCGAATACAGATGAAATACACATTAATAAATCTGGATATTACAATACTTGGGCATAGTTATCATCTTGAGTAACATTTGTGGTAGAATCATATTAGCCGAACATATTAGAACTTGGAATTGAATCCCATATTTAAACCCAAAATCTTTAATATCTTGAAAACCCTTGAACTCATAAACATCGGCACTTCACCTCCGAAATGATCGTTCAACTCTCCTGAAGTGTATTATCATTTCCGGTTCAGCTCTCATCTAGTATACTAACCATGAACCGGCCTTACGTCACTATTTTACGATTCTAATATAAGTATTTGGTGATCGTACGTTAGTATCGAGTAGTATGTTAAGTTCCTTGTATCTCTTTTTGAACAAGGTCCGAGCCTTGCATAGGGGTCGATCGAGGGGCGGTGGCATACGGATGCGTGACATTCGTTGGAGTATTTTATTCTTGCCATTTTCGAGGCAAGTATCATATATTGAGTTTGATTTATATTGGAACTTTGATCATGCATACGGTTTTGTTTATGTTGTCGAATATGAGGTTATTTTCTTTGAATTGTTGTGGTATTCGTTATCAATTGTTCGTGTTGATGAACATATTGAACTGCATATGTGTATGCATGATTGCATGGTTTATATCGTAAATGATCCGAGGGGGGTCATGAGGATCTATGCTGAGGGCGCTGGATCGAATGTCCACGATGCGTTGGTCCGACAGGATCATCATGGGTATCTATGCTGAGGGCGCTGGATCATTGGACGGGTTTTCCACCATGCGTTGGTCCGACAGGATCATCATGGGGATCTATACCGAGGGCGCTGGATCGTTGGATTACCCTGTATTATGTTGATGGAATCGTGAGGATTCGCATCATTAGATTCCGATGACGGAAGTCCGTTTTGTATGTTTTATGATGCATTGATGATTTATGTATTATGGTACTTGTACTAGCATCGTTTGCTAACCCCTTTGGGGGTGGACATTTTTTTGATGTTCAGGTAGCCGAGGAGTGGGGAAGCAGCCACAGTACTGACATGACGATGAAGTAGCTCAGTGATGTGGGTGATGTTATTTTGTTTTATGGTTATTTTTCCAGTACTCGAGTACGCTTATGTTATTGTTGATCTTGGGGATGTTTTGTAATAATGGACTCATTTGAATTGTCGGACGTGTTTGAACTTCTTTTACTTTGATGTCACTTTAGTATTTATTTCGTATTTCTCAATTTAGCCTTGTAAATTCTTATACAAAGGATTTATGGCGCTGTAATTATTCCGAATATATCGGGGTGTTACATCTTTGATATCCATATATGTATATACCGAATTGTTGGAGGAATAATGAATCTGAGCTTTAATTTTGTAATCTCATGGTGTGAAAGTTATATTCTTTAACTTTTTGTCATCATGATCATGCTAAAAATAGAAAATTCAAACTCTATTAAACAAAAAAGAAGCATGCCAACTATTATTGTAGGTAAATTCAATCAACGGTAGATGAACTTCCCAATCAGTTGACCAATCTAAGGCACAAGCCCTCATTCCACCGTTTGAATAGTCCTCTCGGATTGTCCATCATTCTGCGGGTGATAAGCTGTGCTGAAGTTCAATTCGTTCCCCAAGGCCTTATGAACTGCTTTCCAAAAGTGAGACACAAAACGACCGTCTCGATCAGAAATAATGGTCTTTGGTGTACCATGCAATCGAACTATCTCCGAAATAAATACTCGTGCCAACCTCTCTAGTCCCCACGTATCCTTAATGCCTAGAAAATGAGCTGATTTGGTTAAACGATCAACTATCACCCAAATCATGTTCATTCCTGTCTTGGTTCTCGGCATATTAGAAATAAAGTCCATCGATATGTCCTCCCACTTCCATTCAGGAGTCGGGAGTGGCTTCAACATCCCAGCAGGACGTTGATGCTCGATCTTAACCTGCTGACAAGTCAAGCATTTCGAAACATAGTTCGCTACAGCTTTCTTCATGTTGCCCCACCAGAAATTCTGCTTCAAGTCCTTATACATCTTACTGGTGCCCGGGTGGATAGAATAGGGCGAACTGTGAGCTTCCTTCAGAATCGTCTGTTTCATAACATCGGCATCAGGAACGCAGAGTCGGTTCTGAAATCTCAAAACTCCATCATCATGAATTACAAATCCGGGGGCTTTCTCCTTGATCACTTCATCACGTAACCGAATCATCAGAGGATCATCTGCCTGTCTAGATTTGATTTCTTCGGTTAATGATGAAGTTATTTCCATCACGCACAGTTGTCCTTGGACTCTCTGTAACCATACTTCAATTCCTTCTCGAATCATCTCTCTTTGGAGGCTAAGTTGGGAGGTCAGAGTCTCCAGCATCTGAATAGAAACAGGCTTGCGGCTGAGTGCGTCGGCCACTACATTCGCTTTGCCTGGATGATACAAAATCTCTAAGTCATAGTCCTTATTCAGTTCTAACCATCTTCTTTGCCGCATGTTCAACTCTTTCTGACTGAAGATGTATTTGAGACTCCTGTGATCCGTAAAGATCTGACAGTGAGTCCCGTACAGATAATGCCTCCAGATCTTCAAAGCAAAACTACTGCCGCTAGCTCCAAATCATGTGTTGGGTAATTCACTTCATAAGGTTTCAGCTGTCGCGACGCATAAGCGATCACCTTGTCATTCTTCATCAATACGCATCCGAGTCCTTGGTTCGAAGCATCATTGTAAACTATAAATCCTCCCGTTCCCTGTGGAAGTGATAGAATCGGTGCCGTCATCAATCTCTTCTTCAATTCATCAACGCTAACCTGACACAACTCATTCCACTCAAACTTTTGAGTTTTCTGCAGGAGTCGAGTAAGTGGGCCGGAAATTTTGGAAAACCCTTCCACGAACCGACGATAATACCCAGCAAGTCCTAAGAAACCTCAAACTTCTTTCACGTTCTTAGGAGGCTTCCAATCCAAAACCGCTTCAATCTTCTGAGGATCTACTCGGACTCCTTCAGCTAATACTACATGACCGAGGAACATTACTTCCTTTAGCCAGAATTCACACTTAGAGAGTTTGGCGTACAGTTGCTCGTTTCTCAATATTTCTAATACAATCCGCAAATGCTATGCATGCTCTTCCAGGCTCTTAGAATACACCAGAATGTCATCAATGAATACGACCACAAATTTATCCAAATATTCGATGAACACTCGGTTCATCAACTGCATGAATACAGCAGGTGCATTAGTGAGACCAAACGGCATCACTACAAACTCATAATGTCCGTAGCGAGTTCTGAACGCTGATTTCGGAACATCAGATTCCTTAATCCTTAGCTGATGATGCCCTGATCTCAGATCGATTTTAGAAAATACTGTTGCTCCTTGCAACTGATCAAACAGATCATCAATCCATGGCAATGGATACTTGTTCTTAATCGTCATCTTGTTCAGCTCTCGATAGTCAATACACTGTCGAAGCGATCCATCCTTCTTTCGGACAAAAAGAACCGGCGCTCCCCAAGGCGAAACGCTTGGCTGAATATAGACTTTGTCCAGTAACTCCTCCAGCTGCTTTTTCAATTCATACATCTCAGTAGGTGCCATACGATACGGCGCCTTAGAAATTGGTGTAGCTCCGGGTTCCAGCTCAATGGTAAATTCTACATCCCTTCGTGGAGGTAGTCCAGGTAACTCGTCAGGAAATACATCTGGAAATTAGTTCACAACAGGAATGGATGAAAGTTACACAATTTCGTCTTCTTTCTTCATTGCATAACACCAGTATCCGGTACAGCCCTGTTTCAACAATTTGACAGCTTTCATCGCTTTGATCAACTTTCCTGAGCTTCCCGGTTTCCATCCCTCAAACAGTATTTCGGAACCATCATCAGCGATCAGCGAGATATTCCTCCTTCGGTAGTTTACAATAGCTCCATATCGATTAAGCCAATCGTCTCCTAGTATCAAATCGTCTCCTTGCATTTCTATTACAATCATATTTGAGAGCCACTCTCTGCCTCCAAATGATATAGGGAAATCTCTAGTTTCTAAGTTTCCAACAATCCTCTCTCCACTCGGTAAACCAACAACATAAGCTTCACAATTATGAAAACCAGAAACATTCAAACGATTTACACAAGACAAGGATATAAAAGAATGCGTAGCTCCTGTATCGAATAAAACGCTAACTGACTGGGAAAGGATCTGGACAGTACCTGATGCGATAGCAGCATCCTGATCGTCTGTTTTCCTCATCTCGTACAGACGTGGGGGAACAGATCCGGCACTCGATGTACCCTTTTGGTCCCACTATCCTCTGCCTCACCCGCGGCCAAAATTCGGAGGCATCTGAACACTTTGCTGCGTTTGTTGGATACTGGCTTCCTTCTGGACTGGCTGTGGTGTACGGGCTCCAAAAGACTTTTCAGCCTCTTCACAGAACACCGCACGATGTCCCTCTCGACCACAATCAAAACAAGTCACGGCAGGTAGGGGGCAATTCCATCGATAGTGCCCCGTCTGGGCACAGTTAAAGCATTTCCTGGTAACCTCAGTCATGGTCGATGCTGCTCCGAAGTTCTTTCTGCTCCTAACTGGGTGCGGAGGTTTCTTGAAAGAATGAAAATATGACTGGGCCTTGCGGGGCCCGCTACTCTTGTGCTCTGTAAAAGTACCAAAGACTTTCTGCTTCTTAGATTCCGTAAATTTCTCCATAGCTGCTTCCTTGATCTCATATGCCAACGCCTTATCCTGGTATTGACGGAGTGTGGTACATTCAAAACTGGACATGTACCTCTGGATTTCTGGTTTCATCCTCATATCAAAATGGATCATCATTTCTGCATCTGTTCTGACCAGATGTCGAACAAATGCTAGCTGCTGGTTAAATGTCTTAATTTCCTGAGATACTGGCACATCTGAAGGCTGAGCGGAGAAAAACTCCCGAACCTTGGCTTCCCTTACAGGACGAGGGCAGTACTGAGCTTCCATCATCAATTTAAACTCTGTCCAATCAGCATCATGGTCTACAGGCCGGATGGCTTCCCACCATTCAGACGCTTCCCCTATCAGAAAGTATTGAGCGATAGAGGCTCTCCCATTGCTGGCGATTAATTCCGGCAAAGATTTTCTCCATTTCCTTCAACCAATGGTCCCAGGTGGGAGTCTCAGAAATACCGTCGAATTTAGGTGGTTGCATCTTTGCCACCTCTTGCAGCCATCGGTCACCTCGATTTCCCATATCTGGGATCCTTTGCTGCCTATATCCCTGCTGTAATCCCACTGCTACCTGCATTCGGTCCACGACCTGAGCGAACTGAGTCATCTGGTTCACCACCTGACGAAGGATTTCTGGTACAGTAGGTTCCGGTTCGTTATTGATAGATCTCTGTGGCTCGCCTGAGCTATGACTGGCCTGTTTAGAAGGCGACGCTTCCCTTTCAGCATTCCTTCGTCCGCGTCCGCGACCGCCACCATGTCCACATCCGCCTCTCAACATACTGTAAGCATAAATACTCAATATACAGGAAACAATATCATTCAAATGCTCAAGTACAAGGAAATATAACATGCAAAGGACGGGATAGAGTTTAGGAACTTACAACCACCGCCCGCACGAAGACGTAGGCAGTACAGTGATGTTATTCGCGGCTGGTTACCTCAAAAGACATATATGACCCCTATTGTAACCCAATGGCCAAGATATCCATAATCTTAGCTCCGATACCATATTCTATAACACCCCCGATATATTCAGGAATATTACAGCGCCGTAAATCCTTTACATAAGGATTTATAAGGCTGAAGAATTGAACACACATTAACAGGTACTAACAAATGGAAGTAACGGAATTAAGATACAACAGTTCTGACCAAATACTGAAAATACAAATGTTCAACAGAAACTTATTAATACATCACCAAATTCAAATTCATCATAAACGACTACGTACTCGAGTACTTATTGAAATAACCAACAAACAACAGATACATAAACCCGGCCGGAACATCACTCTGCACCCTCGTCGTCATGCAGCTTCAGTGGTTGTTTCCCCGCTCTTCTGGATCCTGAACATAAACAAAATGTTCACCCCCGAAGGGGTTAGCACAATGATGCTAGTACAAGTACCACAACATATTATTCAACATCTCACGTAGAATAATAATAATACGTAATTGACAAAATACCAACGAGTCTTCTCATGTGAGAAACTAATAAATAACACACACAACTGATAATCACAACATGATATCATAACATACACATGGTAATTCCGACGATCCAGCGTTCACTGCCTAGAACCCACGATGATCCCGTCAGACCAACCCGTGGTGGAAAAACCCGTATGATGATCCAGCACACGCTAGCATAGATCCCCTGATGATCCTGCCGTACCAACATGAGGTGGACATACAACAACGACATACATGCACGACAATATGTATAATATCAATACGTAAAACAAATAAGGTACTTGCCTCGATTCGAAGACAAGAACAATACTTCCACGAAACAAAACACTCGAAGGTCGCCCCTTCAATCAATCGCGTAACAAGCTCGAACCTTAACAAAAGAAATAATATAGAATTTATCTCACGTTGTACGAATGTCTACCAATTCAATTTACGGTCGAAAGTTCATAAAACGCAATCTGCCTGAACTTCTTAACGTACGCTAAGTATTCTGTGTAGCGTGCGTTAAGTCTGCTCGATAGCGCATGCAAACAACAAAGCCTAGCGTATGCTAACTATGCATGGTCAGTACCTCACTGATCAGCCGACTGACTCGTCTGATGGCCTAACGTACGTTACGTACCAAACATAGCGTACGTTAACTCATGCTCGATAGCGCACGCTAATCTACATAGCTTTTAGCGTGCGCTAAGCATGCATGTGATTCACTCTTGGCGATGGTGATCTCATCATGATCAAACCAATGAAATCTTCAGTGTTAATTCATGTTACCTCCATGAATATCATGTTCATACGGTATGAATGTTCTTACGGATAACAACTTCGGATTCAAGAATATGTATACTATTATGAAACCATATTCCATTTCGATTACAATTCTTCATGCGATAATTCAGAAGGCTTAACGGTCGATATCAACACCTTTATATCAATCAAAATTATCATTTTGTAGTTTGATTAACATTCCATCTTTACAAGATAAATCCTTCCATGATCAATCCCTTAGATTCGTCTAACAATAATGATGTTAAAGTCAAGTCCATGATTGCTATGAAGACACCTACTAGATTCGGATTACCAATGATAGAAGCTTCCTCTACTTGTTCATTGTAATAAGATTCGAATCATGATGCTCATAATCAAGGTACTTATGGCATAATCATCTCAATATTCCAAACATGATGTGGTTTGGGTAATTCACCCAAGAAACTCAATATTTTGCTAGCATGATCATCTTATTCTCCATAACACGAATCTAGAGTTGGAGATAGAATCAACATACCTTAATATGACGAAATCACTGAACCCCAAAGGTAGAATCTGACTCCGGTTGGTTATATGCCACTCCAAGGTGCTACTTCTCTTCAATGATCAATCAAAAGAAGTATCCAATGTCCAATGATCAAGTGGATGTGTTATAAGTGTATCTAAGGAAGATGATATGCCCTCTGGTCTCTCAAAAACGAAAGTTGAACGAAGGAAATGAGAACAAAATGGAGTGCTGGCCCATATATAAACTTTTTGTACATAAGCAGATTAGCGCACGCTACCATACATCCTTAGCGCGCGCTAATAAGAGTTGACTCCAAAACTGTCCAGGTTCATCCGTGGGAATCTTATCCGGTCCTACGTCTGGCTGGCACATGTGTTAGCCGCCTAGCTCAATAATTGATTACCTAGCGCACGCAAGTCCTACATTTGTAGCGTGCGCTAGTAGTAGCCGATAGCGTGCGTTAAGCTACATTCGTAGCGTACGCTATCACGAGTTTGCATGAGAAAATTTTGCATGTGTTATACTTATGTACAAAGTTACCAACGAAAGAAATATCATACTCCAATTATCAAGATCACAAATCCGAATAATACAGGGTTCGAAAACAGATGAAATACACAATAATAAATCCGGATATTACAATACTTGGGCATACTTATCATCTTGAGTAACATTTGTGGTAGAATCATATTAGCCGAAGATATGAGAACTTGGAATTGAATCCCATATTTAAACCCAAAATCTTTAATATCTTGAAAACCCTTGAACTCATAAACATCGGCACTTCACCTCCGAAATGATCGTTCAACTCTCCTGAAGTGTATTATCATTTCCGGTTCAGCTCTCATCTAGTATACTAACCATGAACCGGCCTTACGTCACTATTTTACGATTCTAATATAAGTATTTGGTGATCGTACGTTAGTATCGAGTAGTATGTTAAGTTCCTTGTATCTCTTTTTGAACAAGGTCCGAGCCTTGCATAGGGGTTGATCGAGGGGCGGTGGCATACGGATGCGTGACATTCGTTGGAGTATTTTATTCTTGCCATTTTCGAGGCAAGTATCATATATTGAGTTTGGTTTATATTGGAACTTTGATCATGCATACGGTTTTGTAAATGTTGTCGAATATGAGGTTATTTTCTTTGAATTGTTGTGGTATTCGTTATCAATTGTTCGTGTTGATGAACATATTGAACTGCATATGTGTATGCATGATTTCATGGTTTATATTGTAAATGATCCGAGGGGGGTCATGAGGATCTATGCTGAGGGCGCTGGATCGAATGTCCACCATGCGTTGGTCCGACAGGATCATCATGGGTATCTATGCTGAGGGCGCTGGATCATTGGACGGGTTTTCCACCATGCGTTGGTCCGACGGGATCATCATGGGGATCTATACCGAGGGCGCTGGATCGTTGGATTACCCTGTATTATGTTGATGGAATCGTGAGGATTCGCATCATTGGATTCCGATGACGGAAGTCCGTTTTGTATGTTTTATGATGCATTGATGATTTATGTATTATAGTACTTGTACTAGCATCGTTTGTTAACCCCTTCGGGGGTGGACATTTGTTTTGATGTTCAGGTAGCCGAGGAGCGGGGAAGTAGCCACAGTACCGACATGACGATGAAGTAGCTCAGTGATGTGGTTGATGTTATTTTGTTTTATGGTTATTTTCCAGTACTCGAGTACGCTTATGTTATTGTTGATCTTGGGGATGTTTTGTAATAATGGACTCATTTGAATTGTCGAACGGGTTTGGACTTCTTTTACTTTGATGTCACTTTAGTATTTATTTCGTATTTCTCAATTTAGCCTTGTAAATTCTTATACAAAGGATTTATGGCGCTGTAATTATTCCGAATATATCTGGGTGTTACATCTTTGATATCCATATATGTATATACCGAATTGTTGGAGGAGTAATGAATATGAGCTTTAATTTTGTAATGTCATGGTGTGAAAGTTATATTCTTTAACTTTTTGTCATCATGATCATGCTAAAAATAGAAAATTCAAATTCTATTAAACAAAAAAGTATGAACGAATGTTCGTCATATAATAAACTTCCACGTTATAAGCATATAGGCCATGTCTTCAAACACAATATATAATACAACTTCATTGTTAGGCAACAATTTTTTATACTCAATCACTTTGTCCAGAAAATTAAAAAGTCGAACAAAATAATTAGTTTTGTTATTTGTTTCTGAAATCATTAAAGGACAATGTCATTTGTGTTTATACTGATTTAGAGGGTATTTGGAGGGTGCTTTTAAAGTGATTTTAACAATTAAGAGAAACTTCTAATATAATGAATCATAACCATGCAATAAAGTTCACTGGATAGAACCCTGTGCTATAATAACCTCTACCCATGCAACTGAAGTTGCGCTTCAATTAATCGAATACAAAGTGATATATAACTTAATGGAATACATCGTGACACATAACTTGAACCCCATCCTATTTATCAAATAATTAAATACATTTAATTTGTGTTCTTACAAACACTACACTCTTTTATAAAGGTTCTCATTATTACGATGCCTGTTTTGTTCAAAGAGATACTTTTATCTTCATTTCCAAAACTTTACGCTAAACATTATGTAGCAAATAATTTTATACAATATCGTAATGCTATGAGACGTGTGGGTTTCTGCTTTTTGACCGAGACTATGGGATGGCGGATTGATTGACTTTTTTATGGTTATTATTTTATTAAAGAAATTAATTAATAATATAAATTTATAATAATGTGTAACCAAACCATCTTAAGCAATCCTAAATTTTGAGAAATTAAGAATAAAAAGAAAAACAAAAAGAAAAAAATAAAAAAAGGACAACAACAAGAATTAAACTATAAAGTCAATGAAAGGGAAAAAACAATGAGGTTGATACTATCAATAATTGATTCGACAATATCAAATGTTGCTACACATTTGCCATCATCGTCTTCTAACAATGATGCAGATTGTTAGGTGATGAAAGATGATTACGACAGTGATTATGAAGGCCAAGAGTCTGCACCAACATTACGTAAAAATACGTAGATATTAAACCAAAACACAGCCGGTGCATCGCACGGGTTCGTAAAGCCTCCTCCCGTGATAACAAACACAAATCACAGACTTATTGAATAAAAGAAATAAACAAATAAACAATCTAATACATTACATATAACTGATTATATAAAACTTATATTACAAACATTGACGTAACCTTGATAAAAAGTATATAAACATCTCCACAAACATTACGTACAAAACACATAGATATTCAACCAAAAGTACAGCCGGTGCATCGCATGGGTTCGTAAGGCCTCGTAAGATTAAAGATCATGTATATAAGAATAAAAAGTTCAGAAAATATCCAATATGAGAGATTTAACTTGATGCTCAATTGATCAAATTAATATCTCGTCATATTTTCAAACGTAAATTTATTTATTTCATAAAAGGTCAAACTCGCTCAAATCGTTAGGCGTCAATAAATTGTCTAAATTAAAAAATACATATAATTTAATTGGTCAAATTAAAATTCTCAAAATAATTATAGAATGATGATATACACATTGATGCAATTGGTGGAGTTTCATTAAAACATGTCATGATGAATAAGAATCCAAAAATTAGAAAATGTTAAGTAGGAGAATATATATATACTAGGTGGGACACCGTGCAACGCACGGTGGTGCCCATATTCTAATCTAGGTATAGGAGCAGAAAAATTAGATATAGGACCAGAAAAAATAACCTTTATGTAATGAATCTCTCTTGAATGATAAAAACAATGGAATCTCGATAATTTTCCACAGAGTAGACAAAAGTAAATAACATCTTTCCATATTATCTATCTACCTTTAAAAAATATCATACATGAAAACCTGAATTATGCATCTCGACCGATAAATGCCTCGAGAACAAATTTCAGAACGACAAAGCAAGTACGAAAGCTCAAACTATAGACTTTATGCTAGCAAAAATAATAATAATGAGTTATTTGAAACCTTATAATTTCTAATTATTATGTATTGTCTTATTCTCACCTTATAAGCATTTTTTTCATAGGCCATAAAATACTGATGATCCTATACTCCTGAAAAAAAACAAAAAGTAAATCACCATACCAGTAAACTAAATTACATCAAAACATCATCGACAGACGTGAATGATTTTACCTCAAATTGTACTTTTCCGAAGATCACCTCCAATTGAATAAAAAAATCCCGCAACATGAAAAGAAATCAGAAAAACTAAATACAAATTACCTGAATTGTAATGAAAAAAACAAAAATCCAGGCAAGAAAACAGGACATAGAGAGGTTTGGGAAAAAAAATGCAGCAGAAGCAGATTCCTTAAAAAAAAAACACCAGTCATCCATATCAAAATTGAAACTGAAGGCAGAAAAAATAATGCAAGCAAACCGTAATTATCAAAATAGAAGGCATCCCAAACCTGTAACACCCCAATTCACAATTGGGACATTACACGCCGTAGAACCCTCTTGAGGTCTACCAGGCTAACACATGACACATAACCACAATGAAAACCCCAAAAGATGCACTCAAAAGTAAATAGGGCCGTGGCCTCGGCCAAATCATTTCAACGGAGTACATAAAACATAATGTAAATATCAATTCGATGCCCACGCAGGGGACTTAAACCAAGTTCAAGAATAAACAGTTTAGTTCCAATACTCGACATATGCAATAACCAAACATAGAAATAAACAAAACAGACTCGAGCCACTATCATCAAGCCATCCCGTCCTTCGCGTGCGTGCCCTGTGCCTGCTCCTCAGCTCTCCCGGTACCTGAAATGCATAAGACGCATTTCCCCCATTTAAGGGGTTAGCATTCGAATAGCTAGTGCAAGTACACAATTACACCACATTATATACAAAAATGCGGTTTTACACAATCATCTCAAACATAAGTCATTTGCCACATATATATATATTCCGGAATACTACATTGGCAATCACATCAATTTCCAATCATCACGATATCACAAAATCACAACTGGTATCCCGTGGCCGTACCCCTTAGTAGCGACCCCCAGACATCCCGTCGAACACTCCGAGTGGGATACCACTTCTGCGGCCGTACCCCTTAGTATCGACCCCCAGACATCCCGTCGGACACTCCGGGTGGAAGTTCAATCACACACGCACACAAGTTCCCTTCCGCGGCCGTACCCCTTAGTATCGACCCCCAGACATCCCGTCGGACACTCCGGGTGGAAGGAACACATCTCACGCACCCAAAAATTCACCATTCATCATTCATTTCGAAAATCACAATATACATAATGAAATGTAATACATGTACTTGCCTTGAACGGAACGAAACGAAGGAAACGACGACGGAATAGGTTTTGGTCCGAACAATCCTCCCAAATCCAATCCTAACACAATAACGGTATACACAAGTCTCAATAATGCGGAAAGGTAAGGATTAATCCTAATTCTACCCGTTGGGACAATTCATCGGACACCAAGAGTGCACAAGGAAATGAAATCGGTCAACGGTATAACAATGGAATTTCATCCCAATCAAAAACAAGAAAACCAAGGGTCACGAGTATACTATCAAATCTAACGACAACATCGGCTAAATCGAATTAAAACACAAGATTACCACCAAGCCCTCCCCAAAATCATACTAGGGTCAAAGGAATTCTTACCTCTTGAAGAATCAAGCTTTCAAATCCAAAAACCACGTGTTAGATCCGCAATCCGAGCCACCCGATCGAAAAGAGAGGAAGAAATCTACACAAATAAGTGGTGTATGGAGGAACTCTCCCTCTCAAGACTCTCTCTCTCTCTCGCACGGTTGAAGAAGGGGGAGGAAATGGGCGATTCTCGCTGAATAAGAAGCAGATATAGCGCTGACCGCGCCGTGTGCCGCGGCTCAGCTAAACTGTGCCGCGCACGTAACCAAAAATTGTGCCCAGTGGTGGCCGACCGCTCAGCCGCGGCTCATCTCGAGGTGTGCCGCGGCTCGACTGCATGTGCCGCAGATCGCCGGGATCAGGCCGCGCACGCGCATACCGATTTTGGTCGGCAAGTGTCATACGGGTGTGCCGCGGCCGGACAAGTATGCCGCGGCACCGACTGGCCGTGTGCCGCGGCGCACAATCCTTGTGCCGCGGCACACTGCATGCTTTGTTTAGGCAACAATGGGCGATGTGTGTGCCGCGGCTCACAATTCTTGTGCCGCGCCCACACCCCCCCTCGAGTCCCAAAATGACGAAAAAATGATCCGGAAGGAGAATAAAAGCAACAGGGATCGATATTTGGGCAACAATAACACGAAATGGAAGTACGGAACCCAAAACGATCTGAGGTACACAACCAAAGTCGAATAAGGGACAAATCCCCTAAACTTCTAGGAAATTACAAAAACGGCCCAAACGACCGAAAGTCACGACACAACGTCGGATTAACAATCCGAAACTCGCAATATGCTCTACATAAGCATACGAACTCATGGAAGTAAGAAAACGACGAAATCGAACGAATCTAACGAGAACGAATACACATGCGACAGAATATAACACGAGATGAAATTACGTAAAAACATTATCAAGACCCGTCTAAACGGGAAAACTCCAAGAATAAAAATAGGTTCGAATTACAAAACAAGCAAAGTAGTTGTCCGAAACGAAAATGCACCAAAATAGAAATTACCCAGGATAGAAAACGCGGATATTACATTATCTCCCCCTAAAAATAAGTTTCGTCCCGAAACTTACAATACGAATAATTCGGGGTATCTCGACCTCATACTCTCCTCTGTTTCCCACGTGGCCCCCTCGGATCCATGCCTCGACCACTGCACTTTGACCAAAGGGATGGTTTTGTGCCTGAGTTGCTTAACCCGACGCTCTACGATCTGAATCGGCCTCTCCTCGAAGGTAATGTCGGGCCCCAACTCGATCTCTCCAAAATCAATAATATGGCTAGGGTCCGATACGTACTTCCTAAGCTGGGAAACATGAAATACGTTATGCACGTGGCTCAGGGACGGCGGCAAGCCTAACCGATACGCGAGTTCTCCAACTCTATCTAAAATCTCAAATGGCCCGATAAATCTCGGACTAAGTTTACCCTTCCGACCGAAGCGGTAAACTCCCCGTGTCGGCGACACCTTAAGCAAGACGTGATCTACCACCTCAAACTCCAACGGTCGGCGACGTGTATCGGCATAAGACTTCTGCCGACTCTGGGCCGTCAGCAATCTACCACGAATCAGGGTAATCTTCTCCCTCGTCTCAACTATCAGATCGGGCTCGGTTCCGATTAGCTCGGACGTATCATCCCAGCACAACGGTGATCTGCACCTCCTTCCATACAACGCTTCGAATGGTGCCATTTTGATCGAGGCATGCCAACTATTATTATACGTGAACTCGATCAACGGCAAGTGTGTCTCCCAATCATCCTTCCAATCTAAGGCACAGGCTCTCAACATATCTTCTAGTGTGTGTATCGTCCGCTCAGACTGTCCGTCTGTCTGAGGGTGGTAGGATGTACTAAGTCTCAACTCGGTTCCCAAAGCTCTATGAACGGCCTGCCAAAAATGTGATATGAATCGGCCATCACGATCTGAAACAATGCTCTTAGGGGTCCCATGCAATCTCACTATTTCCGCAACAAACACTCGTGCAAGCCTCTCCGGCCCCCAAGTGTCCTTTATACTCAGAAAATGAGCTGATTTGGTTAGTCGATCAACAACGACCCAAATCATGTTCATTCCCGTCCGAGTCTTGGGCATATTGGTAATGAAATCCATAGAAATATCCTCCCATTTCCACTCCGGGATAGGAAGTGGTCGTAATAGCCCAGCTGGTCGCCGATGCTCAATCTTAACTCGTTGATGTGTCAAACACTTCGCCACAAACTCGCTAACATCCATCTTCAAATTACTCCACCATGTAGTTACTCCTCACGTCCTTGTACATTTTACTGCATCGGGATGTATGGAGTAGGGCGTGGTATGAGCTTCGCTCAAGATCTTCTGTCTCAGCTCAATATCACATGGTACACAAAGTCTGCCGCGAAACCTCAAAACTCCATCATCGTGAACCACAAATCCAGGAGCTTTCCCTTTCCTCACATCCTCCCTCAGCTGGACCAAAAACGGATCGTCATATTGCTTCGCCTTGATATCATCAGTCAAGGACGAAGTGATCTCTAATGCACATAACTGGCCCTGAACTCTCTGAACCCACACCTCAATATTCTGACGGATGAAATCTCGCTGGATCTTACTCTGCGGTGTAAGTACCTCTAGCATCTGCAAAGCCATCGGTTTTCTGCTCAACGCATCAGCCACTACGTTGGCCTTACCAGGATGGTAAAGTATCTCGAGGTCGTAATCCTTAATTAACTCTAACCACCTACGCTGCCTCATGTTCAACTCTTTCTGGCTGAAGATGTACTTCAAACTCTTGTGATCCGTAAAAATCTTACATGATGACCCATAGAGGTAGTGCCTCCAGATTTTTAAGGCGAAAACGACTGCAGCTAACTCCAAATCGTGCGTGGGGTAGTTTACTTCATAAGGTTTCAATTGGCGGGACGCATAAGCAATCACTCTGTCTCTCTGCATCAAAACACACCCTAGACCAAGGCCCGAAACATCACTATACACTACGAAGTCCTCGTTCCCCTGAGGCAAAGCTAAAACGGGCGCGGTAGTCAGACGTCTCTTTAACTCGTCAAAGGTGTCCTGCCTGTCTGCAGTCCACTCGAACTTCTGAGTTTTCTGGAGCAACTGAGTGAGTGGTCTAGCGATCTTAGAAAATCCCTCAACGAACCTGCGGTAATAGCCGGCGAGACCCAGAAAACTCCTCACCTCCTTCACATTCTTAGGCGGCTCCCAAGCCATCACCGCTCTATCTTCTCGTGGATCTACCCGAACTCCTCTCACAAATCACGTGCCCGAGGAACGTCACTTCTTCGAGCCAAAACTCACACTTAGAGAACTTCGCGTACAACTGCTCAATCCTCAAAGTGTCTAATACAATTCGGAGATGTAAGGCGTGATCCTCCCGACTCCGTGAATAGATAAGAATATCGTCGATAAAAACGACTACGAATTTGTCCAGATACTCAATAAAAACCTTGTTCATCAACCGCATGAACATCACTTTGGGGCATTGGTTAGCCCGAAAGGCATAACCACAAACTCGTAATGGCCATATCTCGTCCGAAGGCGGCTGGAACATCGACGTCCGAATTCTCAATCGGTAGTAGCCCGATCGCAAATCAATCTTCGAAAAGACTGCCGCCTCGAAGCCGATCAAACAAATCGTCAATCCCGGGCAAAGGGTATTTATTTTTGATGGTCACTTGTTTAATTCTCGATAATCGATGCATAAACGGCGACCCATCTTTCTTCTTAACGAAAGTACGGCGCACCCAAGGCGATGCGCTCGGTCGAATATACCCTTTATCTAACAATTCTCCCAACTGGTTCTTCAACTCTAACATCTCCGACGGTGCCATACGGTACGGTGCTCGAGAAATAGGGTCTGCATTCGGCTCTAGATCGATAGGAAACTCCACCTCTCGCTGTGGTGGTAATCCCGGCAAGTCGTCTGGGAAGAGATCGGGATACTCACTAACAACTGGAATTGACGACATGTCAACTCCACCATCTTCCGCCTTCAGGGCATAGCACCAGTAGCCGACACAGCCCTGGTTCAGAAGTTTCATCGCCTTCAAGGCGCTAATCACGCTCCCCGATCTACCCGGCTTACAGCCGACGAGAGTATGCTCGGTGCCATCCTCGGCCACGATCGAGATAGTACGAGTCCGATAGTTCATGATAGCACCGTGACGCTCTAACCAATCGTCCCCGAGGATTAAATCCTCACCCTTAAGGTCGATAACGATGAGGTTAGAGGGCCAATCTCGGCTCCCGATCCTCACGGGGCAATCCCTAACTTCCCGGTCCCCAACCATACGATCCCCGCTAGGCGTACCCACCACAAACGGTTCACACTCAAACAAGCAGTTAAAGCCAATACGATTCACACAATCCGACGCAATAAAGGAATGGGTAGCACCCGAATCGAAAAGCACGGAAACTGGATGAGTAAGGATCTGAGTGGTACCTGACGCTACCGGAATGTCCGCTCCTCTGGCGCCTCATCCGATACGGTCGGGGTGGATCAACCCGAGCTCGAGGTCGCGGCGATCCGGCCGTCCCGACCTCTACCGCGACCCGAACCTGCGGAACCCGAGTAGCCGGAGTATTATGATCCTCCGATCGGTAGTGGTAGTCGAATTCTAGCGACCCTGGTGGCTCTCTCACAATGAGCGCCCGATGCCCGGCCTGCCCGCAAGTGAAGCAAGCAACGGGGAAAAGGACAATCCTTCATCAAATGCTCATATTGGTTGCGATTAAAACAAACCACTGCACCCGGCGACGGATCGAATCGAACGGTTACCCCGAGATCCACCGGCCTGATGTAACGGCCTCTTCCCCGGTATGGGAGCAGAACGAGACCTCGAAATCGACCACCCTTCCTGGCCGAGAATCCACCGTAGTCTTCGCTTCTTAGCTTCCGAAACCGACTCGATTCCGGAACCGCCATCTCGATCGCTAGGGCGCGATCCTGGTATTCTTTCAAAGTGGCACACATGAGCGGTGCCATACTCGCCTAATATGCGGCTTCATGCGCATATTGAAGTAACGGATTTTATCGGCCTCCGACCTCACCCGATCTCTCACGAAACCCAACCGCCGATTGTAAGTAATGATGGCCTGAGAAATAGGCACGTCCCGAGGTGTAGCGGTGAAGAACTCCACAGTCTGCGCTCCTGATCGGGCGGCGGACAATACTGCTTCCATAGCAGCCTTGAATTCCTCCCAAGTAGCTCGACGGTCTCTCGGGCACAACGGCCTCCCACCATTCCGCAGCCTTCCTTATCCAGAGGTACTGGGCAATATGTACCCTCCGTCTTCGTGACAAGCTACGGCATCGAAGGTCTGGACAACCGAAGAGCCAATTCTCCCAACCGAGGGAGTCGAGGATCCGAGAAACGAGGAGGGTGCATCTTAGTCACCGTCAAGCCACTTACTAGCCTCCTCTTCCTGTTGGGGCGGATTCTCGCGTCCACCCCGAGCTATCCGAGTAAGTTGGGCTACCAATCACCGTGCAAGAGCCCCTGCCGGCATTATTACCCGACGGCACTGAGTGAGAGGCTGAGTCCGCAGAGGAGTGAGAAAGTGAGCCCTCCTCATTATCAGCACCCCGACCACGGCCTCGGCCGCGTCCCCTAGCCGGTCTACCACGACCTCTCAACATACTGAAGGAAAGTAAGAAAAGGACAAGATCAGAAAGATTCACAATTCACAAAGTTGGTAACACAAGTCACGATTCCGAACAACGCAAGAAAACGAATTACAGAGATATAAGAGTTCGAGGAGACTTACAGCCACGGGTCGCGCGAAAAGACGGTAGCATGATGATATTAGGCTCAATGACTGACTCTAATGACGCAACTGACAGACCCAAAATTCACCGACAGCCTAGGTATTCAAAACCTAAGGCTCCGATACCATAAATGTAACACCCCAATTCACAATTGGGACATTACACGCCGTAGAACCCTCTTGAGGTCTACCAGGCTAACACATGACACATAACCACAATGAAAACCCCAAAAGATGCACTCAAAAGTAAATAGGGCCGTGGCCTCGGCCAAATCATTTCAACGGAGTACATAAAACATAATGTAAATATCAATTCGATGCCCACGCAGGGGACTTAAACCAAGTTCAAGAATAAACAGTTTAGTTCCAATACTCGACATATGCAATAACCAAACATAGAAATAAACAAAACAGACTGAGCCACTATCATCAAGCCATCCCGCCCTTCGCGTGCGTGCCCCGTGCCTGCTCCTCGGCTCTCCGCAGACTAAATGCATAAGACGCATTTCCCCCATTTAAGGGGTTAGCATTCGAATAGCTAGTGCAAGTACACAATTACACCACATTATATACAAAAATGCGGTTTTACACAATCATCTCAAACATAAGTCATTTGCCACATATATATATATTCCGGAATACTACATTGGCAATCACATCAATTTCCAATCATCACGATATCACAAAATCACAACTGGTATCCCGTGGCCGTACCCCTTAGTAGCGACCCCCAGACATCCCGTCGAACACTCCGAGTGGGATACCACTTCCGCGGCCGTACCCCTTAGTATCAACCCCCAGACATCCCGTCGGACACTCCGGGTGGAAGTTCAATCACACACGCACACAAGTTCCCTTCCGCGGCCGTACCCCTTAGTATCGACCCCCAGACATCCCGTCGGACACTCCGGGAGGAAGGAACACATCTCACGCACCCAAAAATTCACCATTCATCATTCATTTCGAAAATCACAATATACATAATGAAATGTAATACATGTACTTGCCTTGAACGGAACGAAACGAAGGAAACGACGACGGAATAGGTTTTGGTCCGAACAATCCTCCCAAATCCAATCCTAACACAATAACGGTATACACAAGTCTCAATAATGCGGAAAGGTAAGGATTAATCCTAATTCTACCCGTTGGGACAATTCATCGGACACCAAGAGTGCACAAGGAAATGAAATCGGTCAACGGTATAACAACGGAATTTCATCCCAATCAAAAACAAGAAAACCAAGGGTCACGAGTATACTATCAAATCTAACGACAACATCGGCTAAATCGAATTAAAACACAAGATTACCACCAAGCCCTCCCCAAAATCATACTAGGGTCAAAGGAATTCTTACCTCTTGAAGAATCAAGCTTTCAAATCCAAAAACCACGTGTTAGATCCGCAATCCGAGCCACCCGATCGAAAAGAGAGGAAGAAATCTACACAAATAAGTGGTGTATGGAGGAACTCTCCCTCTCAAGACTCTCTCTCGCACGGTTGAAGAAGGGGAGGAAATGGGCGATTCTCGCCGAATAAGAAGAGATATAGCGCCGACCGCGCCGTGTGCCGGCTCGGCTAAAGCGCGCACGCAGCCAAAAATTGTGCCCGGTGGTCGGCCGCTCGTTGTGCCGCGGCTCATCCGAGGTGTGCCGCGGCTCGACTCGGCATGTGCCGCGGCATCGCCGGGACCGTGCCGCGGCACGCGATACCGATTTTGGTCGGCAAGTGTCATACGGGTGTCCGCGGCCGGACAAGTATGCTGCGGCGACTGACTACTGTGCCGCGGCGCACAATCCTTGTGCCGCGGCACAGTCTGATTTGTTTAGGCAACAATCGGGCGATGTGTGTGCCGCGGCTCACAATTCTTGTGCCGCGGCCCACACCCCCTCGAGTCCCAAAATGACGAAAAATGATCCTAAGGAGAATAAAAGCAACAGGGATCGATATTTGGGCAACAATAACACGAAATGGAAGTACGGAACCCAAAACGATCTGAGGTACACAACCAAAGTCGAATAAGGGACAAATCCCCTAAACTTCTAGGAAATTACAAAAACGGCCCAAACGACCGAAAGTCACGACACAACGTCGGATTAACAATCCGAAACTCGCAATATGCTCTACATAAGCATACGAACTCATGGAAGTAAGAAAACGACGAAATCGAACGAATCTAACGAGAACGAATACACATGCGACAGAATATAACACGAGATGAAATTACGTAAAAACATTATCAAGACCCGTCTAAACGGGAAAACTCCAAGAATAAAAATAGGTTCAGAATTACAAAATAGTGCCAGGCGAGTTGTCCGAAACAAAAATGCACCAAAATAGAAATTACCCAGGATAGAAAACGCGGATATTACAAAACCTGGGAGCATGAATCCAAAAAATACGAATAAAAGCTGTAGAAAGCAGAGGAAAACTCTTCCACAAACTGAACCATAAACCAAAGCCAAACGGCTAGTCCATATTTACATATGATCACAGGACATAGCTTTTACGAAAGGTTTGCTGTTAAACTAATTTACAAATATTTTACAACATTGTTATTTTCACAGAAGTGTGACTGCGTATTTATTCAGTCGAACCTTTTAGCTCTCAATGTGCGGCTTCGTGATGATTTGGGTTTGTCTGTGCTGCTCTGTGGAGGTGCTGCAATTTGGCAAACATAATACGATTTGGTTAGTAAAGAATATGAACTGTATTGTGATGATGCAGGGAGGGATGTTGTGAAACATACGGTGCGTGGCATTGTTGGATCTCCTGGATAGTGGTGTGTTAGCAGTATGTGTGCTGTCTTGTACTTGAATTCCAGGCCTTTTTTGGGGAAGTCTGGATTTGGCAGCATGTAACATATCTGTTTATTTTTTGTAGCTGAGCGGTTTATTATGTGTAAATATTGAATGAATTTGAAAATATCTGTGAATGTAGTATGTTGAACCTGCTAGAGTTTGAGTGGAGGGATTCGGATTTTCAGTTGGCCTGTCGATTTCATCGGTTGCAGGGTACGTAATGCCTGTGATAGAGGAAAAGAGATACTTTACATATTGAGGCAAGGAAAGAGTGAAATGTTACCTAACATATTTAGTATTTTAGATTGGAAGTGCATG